>CM060953.1:36463745-36634192 GCA_030765055.1 Mantis religiosa | reverse complement strand
TATAACTCATACTAAAATACTTAATCTGGGCTTGCTCAACTCAAATTTCTCTTGCAAGAATACGCATTCACAAAACACTTCTCACCCTTCTTTAATAAATTTATACTTCCAGACTGTTTAATTAGAATTTGGAAATCATAGTGTTTTAGGTTTTATTGCATTTATTTCTTCAATCTCTAATAAACAACCTTCCAACATGGAACAACTACTCCATTTGCACTGATATCTAGCGTTGTTAGATTAATGAATCTACCTAATGTACACATTTGAATACATTACTCTGGTTTAATCTTATCTTAAACGAACAGCCACAGGGAAATGGGATAGCAATAGTTGTCTACTTTCTCTCCCCTTTAAATGCGCCTCACATCGTACCACAGACAATATCCCGCTTTCATTTGTTTTAAGCACCAGCGTATTTTGTAAAACCCATTAAAACTACGTTCTCTCACGAGAGATTCTTTGCCAGCGAACTAACAGGGTTTGGGAATGTTCCAGTGAGTTATCTTAAGTAAGGCATTAGCAGCCAATTGCCAATCTTGGAAAGCGTCGGGCTGTTGCACCTGGGTCCTGAGTGCTGGTTTCACGCACGAAAGATTCCGATATATGTAGGTCATTGCAGCAGCTTTGTAGTGAACTAGTTGTAACAATTCCATTACATTGAAGAGCATCCTGAGTCAACAGTTGTGACAACCGATTAACAGAAATGTTCAGAGTGGGTTTTCTGTCTTGCTGTTTTCAGAATTGAACCAGATACAGTTGGAAATGTAGACTTAGAAAGAAAGTCTGAACTTGAATTGCACGTCTTCAGCTTTCTGTGGTCCAAATCCTTGCTATAGCATTGCAATTTTAACTCTGATTACGTCTTTATAGCTTTACACACACAAGGTATGGAAGAATAACAATTGACTATGAATCTTAGGAAAAAAAATTGAGTTAGTTGAGACAATTGCTGCCGATCCGATAGATTCTCGTGGCAGTTCAGTTGTTTAAAGTAACGGGACTGAAAACCGATGATGCGTGATTCAAATTCGGCCATAGCATTGACTTTTTCAGTCTGATTTTTGTAACATCTTATTGTTTGATATAAAAATAATTAAAATGGTTTATGTTTTGCCTCATCTTAAATATAGTGTGATCCATATAAACCTGAACCATTTCAATAGGCCGTAACTTTTGAACCAATAATAGGACATACGTGCAACTTTGGGAGAATATAATACACAATTGGGAAATTACATTACACTATTTACATCTCAGAGAAAATGTTGGAAGCGTCCTCCATCAGCATATATACATATTTGCTCTAGTCTCACCATATTCTCTGATGTTTTACGGAGAATATCCTCGCCAATGTTGCTTATTTCGGTTCGAATGGATTCCTTGAGAACATCAATTGTCCGTGGTCTATTATTGTACACACTATTTTTAGATACCCCCATTAGAAAAAAAATCCGATGAGGTTAGGTACGGGGATCTGGAGGGCCACAAATCTTTTGAGGTTATTCGATTATCAAAGACCTGGTTACAAGTTTCATGGCGTCATTAGATATATGGAACGTTGCTCCATCTTGCTGGAAATAGCCTTCTCTCAATTCGATATCATCTCCGTAAAACTTCAGAGAATACGGTGAGGCGAGTGTGAACATGTATAGATGCAGATGGAGGACACTTCCAACATTTTCTCTAAGATATAAATAGTGTAATGTAATCTCCCAATTGTGTATTATATTCTCCGAAAGTTGCACTTGTATGCTATTATTGGTTCGAAAGTTATGGCGTATTGAAGTGGTTCAGGTTTATTATCGCACTACATAGTCATATGATGAGATGTGTGGTATAAATACCGGCGTCGGGCAGTAAAGCGTTAAAGAGATGTCGGCGTTTTCACACAGTGTAAATACTATAAGCGTTATTGCCATTGGTTATAATCTTCTGGAAGTTTCTCCATCTCAAACTTTCAAGATCTTTTACGAGGTGTTATGAAATACTCCTTGGATGCTATGGTTTATCTTACTGCTTCAAGATTTCTAAATTTTATCTAGCATACGAACTGAAATCCTTGTGCAGCTGTTTCTTAATTTTAATTTGCTCAAAAACATCTTTTTGTACAAATACTATTAAATTAAAGTTTGTCACTATTGAGTTAAAATGAGTAATTAGTTTGATTTGAATTAATTGATAAAAACAATTTTTAAATTTGCAATTCATGGAGCTCTTCTGAAAATTCCAAACTAGTAATTAGGCAATAGAATTTAAAAGTACTAAACTCAGGACAAAGCAACTAAGATTTTGTTACTAAACAATATGTAAACCACTCATCCCTAATCCTCGTAATGTCTTTCGGCGTATTCAGATCTGTGTTTATTCCCCTGTCATTGATCCTTGGATATTGTCTGCGTTCTTTCCAGGAAAATACAAATATATCTACAAAAATATTTGAAAGACAATTACACAATGATGCCTCATACGTCCCTATGACGATAAAATTTTAAACTGTGGCCCAAAGAGCGTTTTAAATAGTAAACAATTCTGAGAAATATCAGAAAAAAGGAGTTTAAAGGTAATTGAGGTGGTTGATCTAAATGATACAGGATGAATTAAATAGTAATTTTTGAAAGCATTTAACATGTAAATTTAGGTATAGCAAAATTTTCTTTCTGCTCTATTCCTTGACAAACTGTTCTGTCTACTTCACATTAATAGAGTTTCTTTCACATTTGTAGAAATGTTTCCTTATAGGTTGATAGTGAATAGTAGAATACAGTAGGCTTGAGCGATACTGAAATCTTGTAAGAACTGACCGCTATTTGAGGGTTTTGAAATTGCGTTCTCTTTAGGACCAAGAAATACAGAAAGAGAAAAATAAGAACTACTTATCATTTAAGAAATGCAAAACTATTGAAAAATTTTAGCAATAATAAAGAACATCTGGAAAATGGTTAATTCTACCAAAATATATTTTTACTTAAATTGTGTATTTTAACGAGACATACGGGTATATATCTCGTTCCTTAAGATTTGGCCTTGTTTCTTATTGTTTACCAATTAAGCAACAAACACACAGTAAAAACTTTCGGAGTAATTCCAGAAACTTAAGATATACATTTTAAATTTAATGAAAATATTTTAAACTCGATATTTTAATGGAAATATGTATCAGTGTTTGAGAAAATAAAAATACCGAAATACCCTCCAGGTTAAAGGTAATTTTAGTTAATTGATGGAAATTAATTGTTTCTTCACACTAGCCGTATATAGACTAAGGTTTTTGATGGATAGAGTCAACATAAAAAATTCAATGCCATGGCCGGGATTTGAACCAGGAACTCCTGGTTTCCGTCCAGTTGCTCTAACCCATTGACTCTATCAAAAGCCTTACTGGTTGGCCCCGTAGCTCAGGAGGTGGAGCACCTGCCTGCCGTGCTAGGGGTCCCGGGCTCGATTCCCGCCGGTGGGGGTGGGGATTTTTCTCCGAGCAAGATAATTCCCCATCTTCCCCAGAGTCTGAAAGTATGACTGAGAGTGTGAATGAGTTAACACATTCGGTATGTTCCAAAGCAGAACGGCCGCCGATATGACCTAGCAGTTAAAGGCGGGGTATAAATGGAACAAGGAAAAAAATCCATCAATTAACTAAAATGATAAGAGTTAAAGGATGATAGCAGGTCGCCAAAAACGGTGGATCTCGGATACGAGAGCCCCAGTGGTCTACCGGGGAAATATACGAGTCAAATGGAGAATTTAATGTCATGAGAGCAAATGGTTCATGGTAGCTTAGGGTTAGAGCTACTGGACGGAAACCAGGAGATCCGTGGTTCATATCCCAGCCATGGCATTGAATTTTTCATGTTGAATCTATCCATCAATAGGTAATTTGTTCGTTTTTTTTAAATATTCGCCTAACATTATTGGAAGAACGTGCCACTTTCCCTTCTTAAATTGTGTTCACACACACGGGATGGATTTTAAAAATTATTTTTATTCAGGGGTATTAAAAATGTCTTTTCTGTGAAATCTTCATATATTTTTACGTAGAATATAACACCTTCTCTAGCTACTGGGTTATCACACCAAGATAAAAATGAAAAATAAACCCTGATTTCACGCTTTTATTTTTACCAAATTTCATAGATATTAATCATTTTGTAGAACCTCGTAATTCCAATCTTTTACTTGTACTTAATGATGCTCTTGTATCGCAGTATGCTATGTGACGTACCATTTGAGAATATTCACCTAGAGTTCAGGATTGAGGTGAGTGACCGTGTAGAGTAAACCGTATCCTTTTACTTTCCTCAAGATTTGTTTGAACGTCTGCGATGCCGAACAGACTGACGTAGAGAGTCTGCAAGAAGAATGAATGTTTGAGGAGAGGTGTAATAAGGGAGGCTGTGAAACCCGACCTGATAATGCACGGAGAAGTTTCCATTACAATGACGCCTACATGTAACTGCGCGTGTCTTTCGCGGGAGCGTGCCTAAGTTCACGTCGGAGAACTATAATTAGCATGTAGCCTAATTAGTCTAGGAACAGGGTCAAGAAGCTGGCTCCACTCTTTCGTCTACATAATTAAGTAGCAAAAGGGAGCCGCGACTGCTGCTTACAACTTGCTGTATAAACATTACATTGTCTTCCAAGCATTGTTGCTTTACTGCGGCGGTCGGTCATTACTTCCTTAACACTTTTGGTGAAGAAACAAATGCACGCACAGACCTTTATTAGCTTTTTTGAAACTGTAAGGGACATTTTTATTGAAAAACCTTATGTCTTACATTCACAATCGCATTTCTCTGCTTATTAGTACTTACTTATTTTTGTATAACGTCTACAAATATTCATCCTAAAAGTTACTTTTTCTATTGCTTATAGTAAATAGGTGAGGTACTGTACGTATTTTAACCGAAATATTCAAAATCAAGATTTTATGGTAAATATGTTAATATAAGATCTTCAAACGGGGAAAAAGGGGTAGTTTAGAAAAAAAAAACGCACTTTATATTTAAATGTATGGAATGTGCGTGAACTGTCCCAGTTGACAGTCTCGTATACGTTATAAATAAGTGGTCTGTAAAGTTTTCTACCTAATAAATATGCAGTACAATTTTTCAGAATTTTTTATTAGGTTTTATTTTTTATTTTTCAATAGAGTCTCCTTGTAACTCTACACACTTCTCCCTGCGATTGTCTCATCTCTGTAACCCGTCCAAAAAGTACTCGGCGTTTTTCTCGGCAAAATAATTGTTCAGGAAGGTGATTGCCTCTTCATTTGACGAAAATCTCTGTCCTGCGAGCTCAATTTTCAGATGAGGGAACAAAAAGGTAGCTTGGGGTTACATCTGGTCAAACAGTTCAAACCGTAATTCGTGGATTTTCGCCGTCACAACCGCTGAGGTGTGAGACGGTGCGTTGTCTTGGTGAAACAGGTTTTTATTTTTCTGCAAATGTGGCCATTTTTCCGCAAGTTCTTCCTTCAGCTTGTCAAGTGATGATGCGTAGTATGTTTCTGTAATGGTTTTTCCTTTTTGAAGATAATCGATTAAAATAACTCCATGACTATCCCAAAAAACAGTCGCCATCACTTTCCCAGCCGAAAAAATTACAGTTTTTGCTCTTTAGAGGAGAAGAAGAATACTTCTTTTGAGAGTAACATAATTTATAAGTCTATAGATTAACACGTAATTGGTTGAAAATGTAAGCAATCATGGTATATTGTTCTTCTGAATACTCCTACTTAATGGAGATCTAATCTTATCATTTTCAATCCATAGCTATTAAAATCGACATTTAGCATTTAGTACTTGAGGTGGATAGTTTCTTTAAACTTATAAGACCAATCAACAGATTTTATACAATGGAAACTCATATAACTTTGTAGCAAAGTGTAAACATTTATTTATGTTATGATATACTGTAATTGTTAATTAATGATATTTTTGAAATTAAGTCGGAATTTCAATATGATTACTGTTTGAGCAATAATTTGTTCCTTAGTATGTCAGCAATACAATATGCTGATCAAATACTGCAGTTTACTTGATATTGATAGATATATCACACATCAGCATTCATTCATTTTTATTTTCTTACTTTCTTTAGATGTTTAAAGGTAGTTCTATTTGTATGGATGGCTAAAACCGCTTTGCTCTTTCAAATGTTTTCACTTTAGAGATGCACTGGTTTTGAGTGTTCTCTTTTATACTGATAAATCATTCACCGTTTTAAACAATGAAACAAAGTCAATCTCTTATTGGTATATTCCAATTCTACGGTTAGTACGGTAAAATGCAGCGATCATTGAAACCATTATGGTGAACGCCAGACCGCAAAGGCACTCTTGTTCCTGCTATTTGCTTTCGGTGCACTTCACAACTGGCTGTTGCATGCACTGAGTAGGAATGTACCAACTCCATTCTGTTTTTCGCTTTGTGGTTTATCCATAGCAGGCTTAATTATTCATGTTACTTGTATTTATACTTTGGTAAGTAAGTTCTCTGAATTTGAAATAATTATTTGATAGCTCTGATATGATTTGATTGTTTGAGGTCTATCAAAACTACAAAGGATTTACACACTTCTTATGTTTCCCTGATTACTATCTAAATGCAGCCCATGCCCTTGGTTTCCAAACATTTCTTTAGCTTTGCAGCCCATAGCGAAATTCCTAACGTGCGCAGTTGTTTATAACAACAGTTGCCCCACTCAGAGATGATATAACTTTTTCTTCCGGGAGTGTTTAACTGCCTGATTTGATACTCTACCCCGGAACGAAATGGAACTGTCGTTAAGTGTGAGACTCTTATTCGGAAGTTCCCAGTTTTCATTCCCGTCGATTTGGCGCCTGTGTTTTTCCCTAGTTTGGTAAGTGAATGCTGGGACGGTTCCTCTGGCAACACAAATTTCCAGTCGATCATTTTCGTTCATATTTTTACTTCATATATCTCAGGGTTTCAGGACCAGTTTACTGCGATTGGTACGTTGCGGCGGTACGGTGGTATTTGCAATGTGGAAAAATGTCTCCTGGTACTTGGGTGACTGGTTCAGACCTGTTCCTATGAGTGGATCGTTTCATTCTGGGAACCCACAGGTTCGTCGATGACTTCAGCCGACGGGTGACGTTGAAACCAGAAAGTTTACTACGGCGTATGTGCAGTAATATGTTCTTCTGACTCAAGGCTCTTTAGCCTGTTTAATTTTAGTCCTAACCTTTTTGTACCATGCAGCCATACTCATTCCTCAGTTTGATATTTTATATTTATCTTTCCATTACAGTTTCACTACACCTGTAATGCATCCTGTACAAACAGTGAACAGTGCTCTCTTCATCTCCACAAAATTAATATATCCCTACGTCATTACTTCTCAATCCTTTTAGATACATTATTCCTACTCTCATCTACGCTATGCCTTCTCATTCAGCTCATTCCTCAGTTAGCTACACCCCTCCCTACTAAATAACCCATTGCGCGACAGCCCTTAGAGGGCCAAGGCCTACCAACCCGACTGCCGGCCTCACGTCCACTTACACATGGCAGAGGTGGACGATCATTCAACCGATACGGGGAGAAGATGTGGTCAGCATCTCGGCATCCCCCAGCCGGAATGATGGTTTTCGTGACCAGGGCCGCTTACCTAGCGTAAGCTCCTCACTTTCCTCACGATGCTGAGTGGCCACCGGGACCTAAAATCCCTACCACATGGGTGGGATCGAACCCGGGCCGCTTTCCGTGACCAGGGACCTAGGCATGCTGCCTTAGCCCGCTACGCCACGGCGCAGGACACCCCTCCCTACTACTAGTCTGAAATTGATCAGATCGTATTTGTATATGTTAATGGAATATTTTATAACTTTGTGATGGTGAAACATGGTGTCCCTCAGGGTTCCATACTTTGACCCTTGTTTTTTATCATATATATATATATATATATATATATATATATACATATAAATGATCTACCATATAATATTTGGGAAGACTGCTTAAGGACGTACCTTTATGCAGATGATTTAGCAATAAATATTGCTTTAAATGACAGAACTCTTGTGTGTTCTAAAATAACTGATTTGTCTAACAGAATTGAAAATTGGTGTAAGCATAACAGCCTATTAATTAATAATAACAAAACTGCTGATGTTACTTTTAAAATTAATTCAGCTGATCCTGGCTCTTGAATCTGTTAAGTTTTTGAGCATTAGTCTCGAATCTTGTCTGGGTTGGCGCACTCATATTGAGAATTTTGCTGAAAAATTAAGCAGAGGACTTTTCTTATTACGAATTTTAAATAAATAATTATCTCTGAACTCTCTAAAAACTTTGTATTTTGGATGCATGAATAGCCATTTGAGTTATGGCATTTTACTATGGGGAAACCATGTTTCATCTAATAAAATTTTTGTACTTCAGCTATTCGACTTATGTGTGGAGCATCGTCTAGGACGCACTGTAAACCGTTATTTACTGAGTTGGGCATATTAACCATGCCTTCTTTGTTTATTATGAATTTTCTCTTATATGTTAAGATGAATATAGATTTATATACATTGTGTTCTTAAGTTCATAATTACTCCACAAGAAACGGTGCTAACATTTATATTGCTAAATGCAAATACAGTAAAGTTAAACATTATTTTGAAATTACATCTTTAAATCTATTTAATAGTCTTCCCAACAATGACAAAGTTCTGCCACTAGTGCTAATTAAAACAAAAGTTAAATCTACACTGCTCTCAAATCCTGTGTACAGTATTACAGAGCTTTATAACAGTAATTTGTTTTTGTAATGTTTTAATATTGTTTTTTGTATGTCTTTTGACGTTGCTATACAACCTTTGTAGTGTCTTGGCAAATAAGTCATATCTATGTGTAGTTTACCATCTCCTAGATCAATTAATATTGTAAGTTTGGAATATAAAATTAACTTATGGCGCCAAAACTTCAATATGAATTATAACTTACCTAAAGTGGAAGAAAACGCGGGAGTGATCGAGAGAGGGAGGGAGGAAAGGAGAGACAGAACGAGGAAACTATAAAGTAATAAACTGTTACTCAAATTCTAGATTAAATTTATTCTAGAAAATCAATGCTAGATCTGCTTCCATAAATTTCATTCGCAGCAAATGGAATAGGAGTATTGAATAAGAAAATCTGTGAGGGAAGAAATGTCTGACGGTAGCTGAACTATAGCCTTAAGGATATAGAATGAGAGGAAAGAAAGAACGAGATGGAGAAGATAGGATGCAAATGTGAAAACAAGGTTCTTCTCTCCGAGATGAAGATTTAACTCGGGGCGGAACAAAATGCATCGACATGCTCAATGGATTTTTACAGAAGATGTAGAGGACTTTAAGAATTTTCAGTATTTCTAATATTTCTGCACGACATTGCCCTAGATACTCTATGTCATTCAGTTTAAGTGTTGGTCTACTGATTTAAAAGTCTGTCCAAGACCAATGTTTTTTATTACTCGACAGAGCATTTAGGCGTGTCGATCTTCAGGTCATCAGCGCTGTGATCGTTTCTTATCGGGTCTTATCTGGTCGATTAGAAGAGTGAAATGTTAGTAAGTTGATGTACAGTAAGTTAATAAACACCAATAGAGGAATTGGAAGCTACATGTGTCTATATGATAAGTTTTCTCACTCCTGCCGATGTATGACACATCGCCGTCCAGAAGACATGATGCAGCAGACCAGCAGAAGAGTCGAGTCATCCAGGTTTACCTGGACGGAGTGTTTGCTGCCCAGCACCTAGCCGCTTATTGCGTCTTTATCTGGGCAGTATAAAAGAGTCATCTTTGTCTCAGGCGGTTGTCTTCGGCAGTGGTATGTCTAGCCTTATGCGCGCTGTTGCCCCGTGGGGTTTATGCGCCCAGTGCTGGCTGCGGTCTTCCGCCTGCCTGGGAGGCAGGAACAGTGGGAAAGGAACAGTGTTTAGATATTGGACTTACCAAGCCCATTTCTGGGCTTGGGGGGTTGGAGTCAGGGGAGTGTCACCCTGTTCAGTTCTGGTTACCCAAAGTATCTTTGGGCAACTGGTAGCTCGGTTGGCGGCGAGGTGCCCTGTGGTCGTAACGGCCAAGGGTGTTCACCAGGATGTTTGTATGGGAGTCCAGTTTATCGTAGATGGTGCGGGATCTCTCCCGCACCACGTCTACGATGTAGGGACCCCGGAGTAGATATGAAGGATGTGGGACGGGAATCTACGCCCGGTATCGTAGATCATGCGCAGTGCCCTGTTCTGGACGCGTTGTAGTCTGCGAATAGTGGACGGAGCCGCTGATCCCCAGACTTCGCAGCCGTACAGAATCAGGGGCGGTATAATCGCCCGATACAGGCGTAGTTTGAGGTGCGTTGGCATGGTGGATTTAAGTAGTGGGTACAACTGCGTTAGCGCTGCATGCCCTTGTCCGGCTTTGATCCGGACGTGAGGTGCGTAGGTGATACCGCGATCGAGGTGGATGCCCAGGTGTTTGGCAGTGGGAACCCAAGGAATTTGCCTCTGCCTCAACCTCAGCGACCAATCCGGTCACCTAGCTCGGACCTTAGCCAGGAGTAGAGCAGAGCTCTTCTCGGGGCTAATGGCCATCCTCCACTTCTCACTCCAACGGCCAATGGCTCGGAGCTGGTGCTGCAGCGGAGGATGACAATATCTTAGGTTTTTGTTACGTGCCATTATGAGGACGTCGTCGGCATATTGGCACGTAACAGTCTGTGGTTCTAAGGGGAAGTCAGACATGTAGTTCGCAAAGAGTAACGGGGACAGTACACTGCCTTCCGGGACTCCCGCGGCTATGGGTCTGATAGATGACAGCCATCCTTCCACTCTCACCCTGAACATGCGGTTTCTGAGGAAACTACTAATCAGGGCGAGATAGGGAGGAGGTACGTTAGAAGACATGATCATATCTGAACAGACTATATATACACTGGACTAGCTCTGTATGTGCGATAAGCTGAGGTAAACATTTCAGTATTGCGAATTTTTTCCGATACTTCTCGCTTTGCCATGTAGTAAGTATGCTTGAAAGCAACAGCCCCATGACACTTTGTTGATATGATCCAGAAAGTTGATAGGTCATTAACAAATGAAATATTTAATAGTACCTGACAGAACAGCTAAGCGAAGAACAAGAGGTTGAAGACTGCGTTTAAGAATTAACAAGAACGCGGAAGTTAAATTTAAAGTTTGAAAAATCGAAAATCACTTTTAGAAGACAGGAATTTTAATTCATTATAAAACTGACGTATTTAATATTCTTTCGTCGAACGTAGTTAAGTTGGTCTGGAAACAAAACAATTACTATAACGATATTTATTTGTTTAGGGTAACACTAGAATAGCAAAGCGGGATGGCTCAGACGCTTTCGTCTGTGGTCCACATGTGAGAGGCCCAGGGTCGATTCCCGTGGCCGACCTTCCTGACCTATGTTGTTTTCGGGGGTTATTTGGGGTTGTCAAGCGAATGCTGGGTGGGTTAATTACATCTCCCGAATTTCACTTCACATCATATGACATCTGGTGGTCTCTTTCAGGTTAGAAGTGTCGGCGGGATCCTCCGCGCTGCGTGCTCAGTGGTTAGACCGCTTGTCTCTCACCAAGGCGGCCCGGGTTCGATCCCAGGCGTCCACAAAATGAGATTTGTGGTAGACAACACGGGGCTGGGGCGGGTTTTTTTCGGGACCTCCGGTTTCCCCCGCCATCTCAGTCCACCGGTGCTCCATCTTCATCTCATGTATCATCAGTGTCACCGCCTATGGTGCCGTATGTAGTAAAAGCGTGCGTTAAACACTACACATTTCATTTCCGCGCTGCATGGCAGGATAATATGCTTCTGGTAAGCACTTCCTCCTCCAGTGGGACAATCTCCAGGGGGCTATTTCAGGACCTCAGTGGATGCGATGCCCTGCCTGGGAGTTTCCAAACTGGTCAATTGTAAGGAGCCTCTGAACTATCGTGCTCCTTGGGTCGACCGCCCTCTATTTCCTCTTGCCTGATCCTTCCTGCCGGGGATGCCCCACTTGCTTAAGTACAACAGGTCAACACTGGTCGTAGTGTCCAATCGTTCTCCCCAAACCAATCCGAGCACTCTAGAATGACATAGATTACCCAGAACGAAGAAAAATAGGCTAATTATTTCTGAATCAGTGATTTCAAAAGAAGTACCACTTTTGATACTGAAGTAGTAGATTTGAAAGCTGCTCGCTGAGTTTTATAGTAGTAGGTGGTAAAATTATGATTAATATTGTCACCCGAACGTACAAGGCCAGCTGGCAGGAAGAACTGCCAGAGAGAGAGAGGGGTAGAGAGGGAGGGAGGGAGGGGGAGGAGGGAGAGGGAGGGGGGAGAGGGTGGGAGAGGGAGGGGGAGAGGGAGAGGGAGGGGGAGAGAGGGGTAGGGGGAGAGAGGGAGGGGGAGGGGGACTTACGATATCGAGGCCACGCCTACTCGTGTGATCGAATGGCCCTTGCCGTGAGAGTAAGGGAGATGAATGATGCTAGGCTACGCCTACGCTAATGCATAGCGCTAATGGCCTGCCGAGTAGAGACGGGGTGTGGAGAGAAATAAAGCGAGACTACTGGACCCCCTCCTCCTACTGCCTTGGAGGACTGTGACGTTTCGTTAATAGGCGGAAACTTCCAGATACAGCGATCTGCCGATATAAGGGATGCAGTAGACGAGTCAGTCAGTTCTTGACGAGCAGCCGTGAAGAAGGCAGCGCTAGTGAACGGACTGGAAGATTGCGTACGTGTATCAGAGGATTTCTTAGTCAGATCTAGAGAGGGTTGTACGGCAAGGTGCCGAATAGCGAGTGTTACGTAATTGTGAGTGTTGCGTAATTGTGTGTGATACGTGATCCTGTTGTGATTTTTAAGAGTACCGACTGTAATTCGGTGCAAATAAAGAACTATTTGTATTCCTGCAACTTGGACTTTTAATTCTACGAACCCACAAAGTCACAATATCCTATATGCGACCGGTTTGCTGGCATATTTTGACGTTTTATCACAATCTTGCAAACCATCGTCTGTTTAAATATATTTGTCTATGCCCTTAGTTGTTAATAACGATGCTGAATGAATATGCATTTCTAAATGGTCGTGGATAAAGTTATCAATGTATCATCAATATTAAACTATAGCTTAAAATGTGCGCAATTGTTTGTTTAGCATATAAGCATAATGCACACATTATCAGTTTTCTGTATCATTTACGCCCTCCAACGTTAAGCGATGTCGACGATGAATGAAATGAAATGGGTGCAGTGATGCTCAAATGAGTCCGAGGTCCATGGAGCTTAGCTACCCGACATTCGTCTATCAGGATAAGAGAAAACTCCGGAAAAATCTTTATCCAGATAAGTCACCCTGATCAGATTCGAACTCGGGATCTCTTGAACGTGAGGTAGACACGCTACCATCTACACTAATGGGGCGGGCATTATCAGTTTGACTATCATAAACTGGTACATTAACCAATTTTTAAGTTCTTGTTATGTAACCTTTTGATTATTGCTAATATGAAGGTAACATAAACAATAAGGAATCAGTGTTACAATATAATTGGGGGTAGTGCGACCACCACAGTAATACTGTGACTTTGTGGGTTCGTGAAATTAGAAGTCCAATTGCACAAACTCAAAATGTTCTTTATTTCCACCGAATTACAGTTGGAACACTTGCCGATTACATAGAATTACTAGCGCACACAATTACAATTCACCAGTTCGTCTGTCACTGGTCTACTCTGCAATCGAAATTACGTACAACTCCTTCGATGCACGTACAGTCTTCCAGTCCGTTCACTAGCACGGCGCACCTCCGGCCCGGCGCGTCGCTTATATAAGACCAACTGACCTATCTAGAGGATTCCGGGTTAGATGAAATATCCCGACTGTTCCAGTCTCAGGGAGGGGGAAACAGATGGCTTGTGATGTTTTTCCAACCATCCCCCTCATTAGCGCTACAAGATAAATGATTAGGCATGGGTTGAATGCCTCCTGTCGCCTACCCGGCTGCTAGCTGGTCGGGCCTTCCGATAATTAGGTGACAATACCAGTGAACCATTTCTCCTTAAAAAACCTAATTTGCTCAAACATCAAAGATGCCATTCCATCCAACAAAAAATCTGGTATATATCAAATTGAATGCTATGACTGTAGTCAAATTTATATTGGAAACACCAAAAGAAATTTAGAAACAAGAGCAAAGGAACACTTTAGGAACATAAAATACAAACAATTAGAAAAATCAGCAGTTGCCACGCATTTTTGGGAAAAAAACCACAACATAAATCCAGAACCAAAATTACTAAAACATAAAACAGGAAAACAAGAACTATCCACATGGGAACAAATCTTTATTTCAAAAAATAGGATCAAAGTATTCAATTTCGACATCCCCCAGAAAGATTTGTTCAGCAACTTCCTCGAACCGCCACCAGAGGAGACCGATGACAAAATATTGCCAGCTACACCAATGAGAACCAGTCCGGCTGAAGATAGAGGGAAGGCCTCTGAAACTAGTTCCGGGAAAATTTAAGAGTAAGTGTTGTTTAGTGTCATTAATCGACTCCCAATTAATTTAATAGAAGCAATTGATTTTGCTCACCGCATACAATAAACAACGCCAAGGCAGAGTGGTTGATCTAAATGTGCCATGTTAAGCAGTTTAGAGGTGTCACACAAATATGCACTCGAAAATCTATAAATCACCCAGAGCCATCTGGTGGGGTAACAAAACTATTAGTGTGAAAGAATAGGCATGCAATTTAGTACATTTAGAAAAAAATTTATTTCAGCTTAAATTCTTGAAACAAATACACTTTTTATATATGACTTTGTTATAGGCATAGCAACTGGTAGTGTGTTTGCATCATTCATATTTGGGTAATTTATTTATTAAATTATGAGGCTTTTAAAGTGCACTGTGCTAAGCCATCTAACGCTATTAATAGTACAGCAATAGCAGTGAAATTATGATAAGTTAATGTATCTCTTTAAGAAACCACATAAACTATTCTTGCGATTAATTGACAAGTAGAAATATTTACGTGATTGATTAAACTATGATTGTAACCTCAGAATACAGTATGAGGTTGCGATTTGAGTAAAATAATGAACGGTAAATAAGACATTAAGTACAAAAGTGAATCGAGAAGATATTGACACATTGCTTCACTCACACTGTTTATTCACAGGACATGTTTCAAGAGCTCTTGCTCCTATCATCAGCTGATACTCGACTAGTGCAAGTTGTAGTGGTTTCCTCTTTCTCCGTTTTGTCCATAGATGGCGTGATTTACAAATAAAAATCTACGATCAGAACACAGTGCATAGAAACTCTAGATCATATTCAAAATGCAAATTCAAAAAGTTATTCATATATAAAAAATTAATCAAAAATTTAAATGAAAAACCGGTAATCTACACAAAAGCAGACAAGGGTAGCAAAATAGTAATACTGGACGAAGAAGACTATCGCAAAAAATGGACAACCTTTTAAACGGAAAAGAATTTGTTAAATTAGAAAACAATCCATTAAAGAAAGCATGCAAATCTGTGGAATTAGCAATTGAAAACAGTAAAATCATGACTAAAAGAGATAAATTGAACAATAAAATAGACAATCCAAAAGCACCATACATATATGGTTTACCCAAAATACATAAACCTGAAATTACCCTCAGACCAATAATTAATAACATTGATGCACCCACTTACCAACTATCAAAATGGCTGGTTCAAATCTTCAGATCCTTCACAAAATTTGAAAATTTAAGTATCAAAAACTCGTTTGAATTGTTAAATCTCCTGAAGGACACAAAGATCAACTCTACAGATGCTTTAGTTTCCTTTGACGTCATTTCTTTATATCCAAGTATACCTACCAATGAGCTTATTCCACTTCTCAAAAAATGGCTGGAATCAATACAAATAACACCTGAAGAAATAGAAGAACTTTCACAACTTACAGAAACTTGTATCAATCAAATGTTTTTTAGCTTTAATGGACAGATCTATAAACAAAGAACGTACCTAGCTATGGGCAACCCATTGTCTCGCTTCTTGGCAGATTTATTTATGAGTGCTTTTGAAACACATATCACAAAAACTTTTCCAAATTATTTCAAACTATGGTAACGCTATGTCGACGACATTTTTGCAATAGTACCTAAAAAAACTCATACAAGATGGTCTTAGACTTTTGAATATACAAAATCCAGCTATAAAATTTACATTGGAAACAGAAGAGGATGGTGTGCCCCCCTTTTTGGACATCAAGATCAAAAAAATGAACAACAAACTCTCCTTTGGTATTTACAGGAAACCGACACACACAGATAATTACATTAAGAACAACAGTTTCAATCCAAAACAACACCAACATGCCATTTTCAACAGTTTAATCTTTCGGATGATCAACTTTCCACTAAACAGAGAAGATTATCAAGAAGAATACCTACACATAAAAAAAGTAGCTATATCCAACGGTTTCAACCGAAATTTAGTAGACAAAACAGTTAACAGACTCAACAAAGCTAAGAAAATAAAAGAAACCACCACCCTAGAACCTACAGGAGAAAAAGACAAAAAAATTTTTAAAAAATTCACCTTCCACCCATCAGCCTATAACAAATTCCAAAAAATCTTCTCAAAACACAACATAACTCTTTCACCTCAAAATAGGTTTAATATCAGAAATTTGTTAAAAGGCCCTCCCAAAAATTCAATCACTACCAAAGAAAAACCAGGAATCTATGAGATCAAATGTGAAACTTGCCCTAAAATTTATATAGGAAAAACAAAAAGAAATATTAACATCAGAACTAAAGAACACCTAAGAAACATTAAAAATGATGAAACAGAAAAATCAGCAGTGGCTTTTCATTTTTTGAATACTAGACATGACATCAACTTGGAAACATCTCTAATAAAATATGTTAATCACCCCATAGACCTTTCCGTATGGGAAAAAATCTTCATCAACAAAAATCGTCATAGAGTCATGAATTTTGAAACTCCACTTCCGGACATCTTTGACAAGTACATCACGCCATCTATTGACAAAACGGAGAAAGAGGAAACCACTACAACTTGCACTAGTGGAGTATCAGCTGATGATAGGAGCAAAAGCTCTTTGAAACATGTCCTGTGAATAAACAGTGTGAGTGAAGCAATGTGTTAATATCTTCTCGATTCACTTTTGTACTAATTTGTGCTTCACTGTCCCTACGCTTCTTCCAAGTTTATACTTTGAAGACATTAAGTGTTGAGGTTTGAAGTAGACCAGTTATTTCTCTGCTGTTTACCTCAGGTAGAGGAAATATTGCGTTCTGTTAAAAAAAAATGAATATTGAGGTTTGTTGAAAATTTGCATTAAACACAGGAGGTAGCAAATTAAATACTAAACGCAACCGATATTCTTAACTGTTCAAATTTGGGAGCGCCTTATAAAACAAAAGAACTAAGTGAATGGAATAACGAACATCATCTGTTTGATTATAATGCCTGCTTATATGACCATAGCCTTAAAGGAAGATCGAATAAATGAAACACGCCTAAATACTCCTGTATAAAAATTATTCTAATTATTTCTCTATTCTTTTCTTGTTAAGATAAACGTTTGCAAAAATTGTTTAATTGCACGCTTCCTTGTTGATAGAATGTGATAACGTAATCCAAAGTCTTAAGCGATATGAAAATCCTTCATGAGTGGGTGCTATGTGACGGCTTTGAAATTGCCGTCGCTGACCTCCCTCTTGTACCAGGGAGTTACCCAGCTGTCCCGGAAGGGCGCCCCGCACCTCCGTGGGGCTTTCCAGTAGGGCAAGACCTAAAGATTAACAAGCCCCCCATCAGGTCCGGAAACACAAGACGGGTGGAAGTGGATACGCCACTTACGCGCGCCAACCCCAAAAGGGGAAGGCTACCGAACAACCTCGGTAGGGGCACCTGGTGATCTAGCACACCTACTAGCTATGCAGGCTAATACGCAGGAATATATGGCTTCCCTCAATCCTATCTGGAGACGTACCCGATATCCCACGGGTAGCGGGAACCACTGCCCCCTCGATTCCAACCCAATCCGAACAACTCCCATTCAGGGAGGGGCTCGGAAGTTCGGCCCGAAGTTCTAGTAATGTCAGAGGTACCACGTGTGCTAGGGGTCCGCAGCGCCCGCACCACGGCAGCTGAATGGGACGGATCTCACTCCCCCTCTACGGGGAGATAGAGATACAGACAGAGAGAGAGAGAGAGAGAGAGAGAGAGAGAGAGAGAGAGAGAGAGAGAGAGAGAGAGAGAGAGAGAGAGAGAGGGGGGGGAGAGGGGGAGAGGGGGAGAGGGGGAGAGGGGGAGAGGGGGAGAGGGGGAGAGGGGGAGAGGGGGAGAGGGGGAGAGGGGGGAGAGGGGGAGGGAGAGGGAGGGAGAGGGAGAGACTATTGACGACTTCCCTCTTTCGAAAGTTATAAGTTTAATGGAATATACACCAATAACGAGGAATTTATCGTAAATGGCTAACTACACTAAAATATGTTTAACATAAATTATGCATTTAATGAGGTGTACGATGTTTTTTAAAGTACGGGTGTGTCTATTTGTCCAACTATTACGTTTTAGCACTTTTACCAAATTATTCCGAATGAAGATGACTTCAGAGGATATTTCCAGGAAATTAAAGAAATGTCAATATCTGAAATATGTGTAATATTTTAATAAAATCACCAGATATATTTTAAAACATAAAAAAATTAGAAAAGTTTTGAACTATGGTGTTAACCGATAGAGGGATGCACAGATGTACATATAGACTTATTTTCAGTGTTACTTTATTTACATTTTTATTTGAGTTCAGTAAGCATCAAAACGTGTATTTCTGATACAATTTCAGTATCACTTTTTGGATGGAATACAATAATTTGCGTAGTAACCGTAAATAGAACTACAGAAAGTAAGAAGGAAAGGAAATAAAGAATGGAAAATTACTGTTTACTAAATTCTTTCGCAATCAATTACATGCACTAACTAGTGGCCTATTCCTTCGTTAAATACTCCAAATTTGGGCTTAAGAACTCGTTTCTTATTAATGATTGCTAATAGTATTGAAAGAGGAGGGATGATAATAAATTATGTCGAAGCATATGAGGAAAGCTTCAAATCAGTTCCGATGCTATATCATTCATACCTCTCCGTAGTATGTATGGCATCTCGCTTAATCAGTGACGCACACATATACGTGATATAATTAATACCTGCATTCTCTACACAAATGAACTAATTAGCTTTGTGTTTCTATGCACACAATTACCATACGCTCTTGTAAATAATGCAAATATCTAGCATTCTGGACTTAGTGATAGATTTGTGGGAAATTGACAATTATTTATGGTACTTAAAGAGAAAGAAACAGACAGATTGTTTTCAAGGGCTGTAGGTCGATGAATGCAAGAATGTAATATATCAAAAGACGGAATTTCTACATTTCATAAACTTTTTACTTAATTCTGTATATGAGTTCAGTTCAAGGCAAAGACTCTCAGGAAGTTTAGTTCAGTTGTTTAGTTGACTTAGGGAAGTTTTGATTTCTAAAAATATCTTTATAAATAGGGACTTGACCTGTGAAATTCGCACATATAAACGACCACAACAGACTTCCGTATATTTTTGTGTGTTAACAAGTACACCGAGATAATACACCCTATTTTATTGTTTAATTTTTTAGGTATCACCGAAGATATTAAAGCTTACCAAATAGGGAACAAACAAGGTTCATTATTCCGAACATTAGAAAATATATCGTCTTGCTTCGGAAATCTGCCCCATATATATTCCAACTTCAAAAACATGATGTATTTGAAGGGTGGTCAGAAACAGAATTTTTAAAACTTGATCCTCGAATATGTTTGAACTTTATGTTAAAAGTACAATGCATCTCAGTTAAGTCAGCCGGAGTCTTTAGACATCAGCGACCAAAATAACTTGCCTTTACACTCGCTCTATAACTTCTGAACTTGGAGAGTTAACGGATTATCAGAACATTTGTATCATATCCGTGCTATAGCTTCTCAACATGATAAACTACACGGCTGAAAACAAACTTGCGTTTTCCCTGTATGGAGTGTGGATGTATCCGACTTACTGTAGCACGCTTTTCTAGCGGTACTCTCGTTTCTGTGCTGTGAGGTATGTACGCATCACTGAGCACTGTGGATAGATTACTCAATACCGACAGTAATAAGGTCAAAGTATAGCCTAAGCATGCAAGGCGACGATTGAAGAAACTCACTCTTAGCTTGTAAATAGAATTCATGGAATGAAATCAAAGTAGTCCTAAGAAAACGGATTGTGTACGACAAAACTACATAAATGATTTTAAAAGCTGTATAATTCATCGAAAATATTCTACCTTCTTTCTCCTATTTTCCAGTTCATTGCTTGCTCTCATTGTTGCATTTCGCATTTTCGCATTTTCTTCTGTCCTGCTTCAAAATAGCTCATTCTTTCTGCTTTCTAATTGCATGCTCTTTTAGGCATTTATTTATTTATATTTATTTACTTATTTATGCATTTATTTATTTATTTATGAATTTATGTATACATTTATTTATGTATGAATGTATTTATTTATTTATGTATCTATTTATCTATACATTCATTTATTTCTATAATAATACTGTACAAAAATCTTACAATTTTCATATACATAACTTTGAGCTGCTATTTGTCCCCACATTAATCCACCATGCATTTTGGCACCGTGGTTTTTATGCATGATGGACCTTAAAATAATCATATTACCTTGGTATTACTATTTTAACAAACACTATTTACATACACATACACATATTTACAAGTCTTTGCCCTGTACTATCTGATTTTAAATAATATGTATGATGAACTTTACCACGATTTATATTGCTTGAATTTCCAAAACCATTTGCCTCTTATTCTTCACATAAATTCTCCTATTCTTTTTATATCCCCCTCCTTTTGTACTCTCATTATCTTGACTTTTAGCACTTCTTTGTTAACAATCTCCCATTATTTGGGTAAAAACTGATCCCTCCATAGTTTCGTTTCTTCACGTTCCAGTATATAATGTAATTCATTATCTAACTCGCTACATAGAAGGCAACTATCCAAATTCACTTCCTTCCTATTCCCTCTTAACTTACGTGCACTTAATTTAGTTCAAGTCCAACCTTCTCCTCCTAACCTATTAAAAACCTCAAAATAATTATCCCTTCCCAATTCAACTTTTAATTGTTTATATTGTACTGAACTTTTCTTTCCTTTAAGACTCTGGAATAATTCCTGTTTCTCTATGTCCTCCACCTTGTTCCTTACTTCTTTCCAAAAACCTTTAATCAACCCCTCCCTCTCATCCTATATATTCCCCATTCCAGTTTCCTCTAAAGTTCTCCTTACTTCCTGAGCCCAGTTTATCTCAGCACTAGATTTCTCTTGGATTACTAAACATTCTTTTAGACAATTATGCTGTTTCAATTTCCGTAGTTCTGTTTTTATTTTCACATCAGTGTTTTCGAAAACTGCTTTCTTTTTCTTGTTCCCAGTAATAATTCTGTATATTTTTGTGAATTATTTAATATAGCTTGGTAGCAGGTATCATTCCCAGATGAACGTTAATTTCTTAGTTTGGTTTAAGAGGATAAATACTGAATTTTTGTTTCAGTAGGCCCTCAATAAATAAAAGCCTAAAAGAGACCAAATCTGACTTATGATATGGAAGGAAAACATCGCATTTAGATCAAGGTAGAATTTTTTTAATTCCAACGTGCAGAGAAAAAAGATCCAGACGATGATATCCGCTAGTAAGGAGGTGGTCACTAACCAGATACCAACCCTGCTTTAGTCATCTGCATCTTGGGGCTCTCAGAAATAGACGACTCACTTCCTCAGAGGGGGATCCAGCAATCCCTTCAAGCCAACCACACAATTTCACCACTCTGCCGGTGCATACCAACTACCGTCATCTGTTTCTATAAACCTGAAACAAATGAATGTTTTCTCTATAAACCTGAGATAAATGAATGAGAGGAATCACCTTAATCAACCGGAAGGAACCACGAAAAATTAATATCTTGGCAACCCGGGCCCTCACACATGCAGTCTCGTGCACCTATCGTCTTATTTATATTGAGGTGACTTATGTGCAGCAATCTGGTGCAACGAGAGTTAATTGACGTTCAAAATTTTCGACAGTAAAATATCAAAGAACATGGATTCCAGTACCAAATAGCTCGTACAAATTTCTTGAGTAAACTCTTTAAATTTTTGCTCTACGGCAATACATTCTTTGGGTGAACTTAGAAGTTTTCGTAGGTTATGAACTTGTTGCATTGTAGTTATCAGTTTTCTTTGTTTGTGCCTATACTCAGATGTTTTAATTAAATTCAGGAGCTCAGGGGAGGCAGAATTGCTAATATCTTCTAAGGTGGAATTTCAAATGCAAACAAATAATTTTTACATGTGCCACACACCTTTTTTTAAATCTCCTCCTGCTTCACCTTTTTGCTACCCTATCGCATTTCAATATAATTCAAATATTTGACACTTTAATGAAAGTTTAGTAAAGCGACAGTATAAGGGAAGTCTTCCCAGCAAATTATGAAATATTTTGGATGCCGATTCGCTACAGTTGGGAATATTCATTTGTTTTGGTTAATTACACTGGCATTAAGTACCAAGTTTAGTTCTATCAATAGATTTTCAAGGTGATGTAACTTCTAGGTCGCAAACTGGCATATGCATTTCATTTATTGTTCGGCCGATTTCTCGATTTTCTGTGTTATCTCAGTATATTTTACCGATTAATACAATTTCCTTTTAATATGTCACTGTAACTTATTTATTGGATTTTAATCGGGAGATTTTCCGGTGGTTTCGACAATTTTTAATTGTGATATTGGCCTGTTAAGCTTGCTTTAAATTCCGAGTTGGCAATGGTAGATTTTTCAGGGCTATGGGTTAAATGTTGTATACATGCTTTAATGCTACCTCTTGTTCTCATTTACTTATTTGACAATAGCGTAAAACAGGCCGTTAAGCATTGAAATCAAGCAAAGTATATACATAATGTAAAAGGCATTAACGAGCTGTTTTAGTGCACAAGAGATTATAAATTGTTGACAGATTACAGGGACATTATCTTGACGGCAAGTAAGACGTGTCGATGTTTTCCTCTTATAGGCCCATGGGAATGTCCTTCCTCAATGTTAGATGCAGCGAGCTTGAAGAAGGAACATTACACCATGCTACTGAATGGTGGTCCTTGCCCGTTAGGAACCTGGTTGAGTTCTCCCAGCACTCAACACCTCATAATGTAGGAAAGGTGACGGATGAAGTTACGGATGGGGGAGGTTTACTGGACAGGTCGGGGTTTTCCTCGGGATTCCCTGTACATGGACTCACTTCTCTGTTCCACGGTCTGGGATACATCCTGACTGCTTATCGAAAAAACACCTCGATTTTTACATGAATGATTTATTCTCGATTGTAATTAGGTACCTCACTCGTCACCTAGAAAGTCGCTGCTCGCAGAC
Organism: Mantis religiosa; assembly: GCA_030765055.1. Classification (NCBI taxonomy): domain Eukaryota; kingdom Metazoa; phylum Arthropoda; class Insecta; order Mantodea; family Mantidae; genus Mantis; species Mantis religiosa. The sequence continues at coordinate 36,610,632 of CM060953.1, read as the reverse complement.
TCGTGTTATGCGTTTGGCGGTAACGACAGAGTTTTTTTACAAATGTTTTGTATTCGGTGTATTCTTACCGCACTTATGTATGACGTGACTTCACTACACCCTGTCCGAGAGAGAGTGTTTCTGTTATCAAAATCACGGATCCGTCATGCCCCGAATTTCCCACTCTATCGTTACATTTTGAATTTCGTGGGAATCATGTGTATACGTTTATAATTTGAACTATCGTACTACCTTTTTATGTGCGCATGACCGAACGTTGGTGAAAATGTTCCCACAGCGTCCACTTACTTAATTCCGAATCACGCACGGTGCGAAATTTTTAGGAATGCAACTAAGCTACAATGCAATTGTATTGAGCACGTACGGTGTTGACATGAAAGAGAGCCCAGAGCGACAGACTGGTGCTCCACATCGCTCGCAGGCATTGTGTTCCAAGGGGTTGGCTTTGTTATGAGGAAAGCCGACCAACCGACCTGTTTTCTCAACCTTCACTTGCTGAGGGAACTCATATTTCTGTTTCTCCCTTCATCCAGGGGCGGTTCCTCCATAAGGTTGCAGGTTTGCGTTACACCCACTGATTCTGAATATACAACAGGTGCATTTTGCACATTAAAGCTGTACTTATTTGCATACAAACATGTTTCAATTGCGCTTATCGTCTGTAGCTGCCCATGACCGCAGAATTCGAAATAAACAGTGATTAGCTGTAGGAGCCGCAGGTTTGCAGTGAAGAGTTAACCTAAGATTTCGCCCAAATGTAGGCTCTCTGAGGGGGTTGCGGGAAGGTGAAGAGATGGGAGTGGCTTCTTATACATTGCTTAAATGGAGGTTTATAAACCTAGCTCCTCCTACTCTTAGCAACGGCTATAGCGTGACCTTCAGGCTTAGCTTCTGTGTGCTCTGCTTTTCGAACACAGGGAGAATTTAATTAAATGCACGGAGGTTATTCAGAAGAGAGTTCTGTTAAACAACAACACCACACTTGTTCAGGCTTCTGGGTTATGGCCACTTTGAAAGATTATAATTTTGTATTCTGGCTGTCTTTCTTCTACAAGATCCTACCACATGTGAACATTTTGTACAATCAGCTGCAGAAACGAGACTGCAATGCAACGTTTGCCATCGCCCAGCTAAACGAATTTAAAAGGGAAGTGCAAAAGGTAAGAAATAGCGTGGATATCGAGGAACACGAAGAAACTGCAATTAAGAGGAGAAGAATAGAAGATCATGATGTGAAAAGAAGAGAAGCTCTTGAAGTATGTGACATTCTTAGAGAAGCAAAGAACAGATTTAGCTTCACGAGGTATCTTTGTTTCATCAAGAAAATTTCTAAGACAATTCCAGAGGATTCCCTTAGAGAAACAATAAGGTTCTATCCTTTTATCATTTGAACAAAAATTCGTAGAGAACTGACTGTAATTTACAGTCGAGAGGAATTTCGTGGAATGTCCGGTGCTTTGTGCTTGATGGACTTCAATAAGGAAAACAATTTATGTACTACATTCAGCGAGTACTCCTCCGAGCAGTGTTAACTATGCCAATGTCTAACGCTGAAGCAGAATTCTGTTTCTCAACTTTAAAAAGAATAAAAACTTTCCTTAGGAACATAATGTCACAGGACCGATTGACAGCATTAGCAATGCTTTCAATTGAGAGAGATTTTGTTATGAAGATCAGCGACTTCAACGCGAAAGTTATCGATAGATTCGCCAGGTCTAAGGAGAGTACAGCAGAGAATCTGTATAAATAGGTGAATCATTACTACACTGTATTTTATTTTATTTTTCATTTGTGCACCACCAATAATTTAACCCACCAGCCGCCACTGCCTTCATCTACATTCCTAGTGCATCAAACACTTCTTACTATGATGCTAATCTAATATATTTTTGATATAGAACATAACCAAGGGGAACAGTTACAAAATTTAATATAAACTCTTAGTGTATCCTTGCATATTTTACCTCAGCTCTGCTTTAATTTCTAAGTAATTTGGTTACAGTCCTGGATTATGGAAACACTAAAACAAACCACGATGCAACCAGAAAAGGGACTTCGCACAATATTTTGTTATAATCCTACTTGGTGGTGGTACATGTAAAACAGTGCATGAGACACCTGTTGCTTTTAGATCCGGGCTAGCAAGTATCTAAATGGCGTGCGACGTCGTCTAGAATACACAAAAAGTTCGATAAAGCGTTACATGAAATATTTCGGTAGCGATTATATTGAATTCGTGTTTATTATCATAACCGGTTTACATCGCGTGTTGTACTTACACAGGGAAGTTGCAAACGGTAAAAGTGCTTATGGGTTTGAATCTGTAGAATTGCCTTAGACTGCATTTGGATTGAGTAGTTCAACATGCTTAACTTCTCATATCAGAAATTAGGATTAGCTTGGATCACATTTATTTTTAGTATAATTTTTGATTGTTTATTGCATGGAAGAATTAAGAGAAGTATGGGTTAGTTAAAATTCAAAAGATGTAGATATAAAATTACAGGATTAAAAGAGCATTATTAATGAGAGGATACCAGCAATATATCAGTCGTGATGATCTTAAAGAAAGCTTGAAAGGCACTGTAATTGACAAGGCTGATGAACAAATCAGGCAATTCAGAGTAACATGAATAAAATTTAGTTTCGACTATATCAATTACTTCATGTACCCCTATACAAAATCTAGTAGTTAATGAAGTTATACTTCGTCCAGTTTTCACTGTCAACTGTTTCTCGCTGTTACTTCACGCTGTGATTTAGTTTGATTTTTACTGTCACTTAATTTTTCCTTTTGACGTAGCCACGTGATCAAATTTGCGCTAAGCAGCTTATTATACGATAATTCACCCCCCGAGGAATCTAATACAAGTCGTTGCACGTCACAGCTTTTGTCACAAATTCGCTCAGAGAACAGGAGCTTCGGCTGCACCATAAACGCACTCATTAACACTGCCTGACTCACAAGAAGGCTCGCTGACATAGCCACTAGCACATTATTAAATATTCTAGAGGCGGGGAAAGGGAAACCTAATTACCTTCAGGTAATCTTTCGCTAGTGATTCTGGTGTTTACGCGGGATGATAGCGCTACCAGCTCTATTTACCTCTGTTTATCCTGTAAGGCTTAGCACCAACCTCCCGAAAACCTCTGGCCACCTCCCAAAATGCGCTTTTGCGTTTTGACCCAACAATATATATTTGTGACTTTGTGGGTTCGTAGAATTTAAAGGTCGAGTTGCAGATATTTCAAATGTTCTTTATTTCCGTAGAAATACACTTATAGATTACAGCATCATTACGTTACGTACACAATCAGTCTACCAAGGTCGATGACAATAACAAACTTCCATTGTTTACGACATCAACACTCTCAGCTGTTCTCTGCTTACTCAGTCTGTTTACAACTAATTCTTGGCTAGTCGGCACTTCCTTAAATACCTCATTTCTAAATTCGAGATACTTCCGGAATAGTAAAGAAAAACAATTTTTTCTCTACCAATCGAGATATCACTGGAACCTTGTAAACGCTAAAACCCTATCTGGGCCGGCAAGTCCTCTACATTACCTATCTTTGTTTGCCGGCTATTTGTTTACACTAGCCGCGCTATCGTTAACTGCTTATGCAAGCTCTTTATTACCGTGAAACAATATCCGCCGTCTGTTTTCTATTTGTGCCGAAACTTTTATGCCTGTTGCCACGACAATATATATAAAATACACAGCCAATAGAGCGGCATAAAAATGCTCTAGAATGAATGTGGATTAGGCAGTGACAGGAACAACGACGCGTGCCTCACGCTATCGGGACATCGCAGGTATAGGTCATATGCCGTACCGCGTGCTGTAACTGTTTGTAAACATACCGACATACTCCGCAGTGGCTTGCTACTATTAGGAATTTCTTTGGCTTATGAAACCACATTAAAGAAGCTATTTGTTAATTATTGCTTACGAATATTTAACGTGTTCCAAAATTCCGTTGTAGCAGTCCATGATGGCAAATAAGCAACTTAAACCGTTTAGAGGGAAGTTAATGTTAGTGAGGTTAAGTATGGAAGCAATAAATTATAAACAGAACAGAAAAAACATCGAATAATTATAAGAAGGCTGTTCAATAAAGAATGATCACAATTTTTTTTTTTTTTTTGACAACGTACCTGTACTCATCGTCATAATTTTGATGGTCGCTCTCAAAATATTCTCCACTGAATGCTATGCACTTGTCCCAGCGTTTCTGTCAGTCTTCAAAGACATGCTGGAAACCATTTTTGAGAGATCTTTCAAAATGGCCTCCACAGCCTTCATCACTGCTTCTGATGATGGATAATGCCTTCCACGAAGTCGTTTCTTCAAGTTGGGGAACAGAAAAATGTCACATGGGGCTAAATCAGGACTATAGGGAGCGTGAGGGTTGCACTTTACGTTGATTTTTGCAAGATATTCAGCAACAACATTGGCAATATGCGCCCGCGCGCATTATTGTGGTGCAGCATCCAGCCTGCTTCATGGAAATGTGGTCTTTCGCTCCTGATATGAACTTGCAGTGCTTTCAAGACATCCCTGTAGTATTGTCCAGTTATTGATGTGTGTGCAGGTACATGCTGATAGTGTGCTGCAGAGACTCTCATCTCCCCGCTGGACGAGAGATATGCACTGTTATCTTTACGAGATACTGACGTTGGTGAACAACGCTACCATAGCTGGACATCAAATTCATTTCCTTTGGATCAGAGGGCATGTCGGAATTCGATACAATGAAGTCGCCGATCGCCTGGCAAAAGAGGGACTCACTCAAGGCACCTTCCAAGGCATCCAACTGCCCTACACGGATTTCTTCCCGGTCCTTCATCGTGACGCCTATTGTCGCTAGAATGACGCCTGGATTCGTTCGCAGTCCATCAAAGGCAAACAGTATGCCGCCGTTCAGACGCATCTATCCACGACCCCTTGGTTCTCCAGCTTCAGGATTGCACGTCGACATCTCACCTCCATCATTAGAATGCGACTTGGACATGGATGTTACCCTGCGCATCTACACCGACTACGTCTCATCGATTCTCCTGCATGTCCTGATGACCCAGGCGAAACCGCTTACCTCAATGATCTCCTGTTCAGTTGCTCTCGCTACCGAGCCTACCGTTCTTCCTTCCTCCGACGCCTACTTCAGCAGTCTATTCCTTTTCCCGCTAGCGTCAACACCATATTACAGTTATGCCACAAACCTGTATACCAAGCTCTTCTACAACTTCTTAAAGAAAGTGATCTACAGATCTAGTCTCCTCCCATCCTCTTAATTTTCCTTACATTAATTTTTCTAATTTTCCCCACGATGGCCATATGGGATTTTACCGAAGGCCCAAAAAAAAAAAAAAAAAAAAAAAAAAAAAAAATTAAAGAATGAGATGACCATAACTTTCCCGCAGAAGCAACCACTTTTGCTTTTTTGGGGATTGGTGATGAAGGAGATTTCCACACTGAGCTTTGCTGTTTGCTCTCAAGATCAAAATGATGTAGCCAAGTTTCATCAGCAGTGATTACGTTTGAAAGAGTCTCCGGATCTTACTCTAACATCAACTTTAACTGCATGTTACCTCCATTGCAGCGGCAGGCGATACTGAACATGTCTGAACTTACCTGGTTATCTCAAGAGGGAACCAGGAGTACCAACAATGAAACTACTACGGCGTGTTTGTTTCTCTTTAAGCTAACAGAATATAATAAGATTGAATTTTAATGCTAGAAATTATGACCGTGAAAAGATTGTGATCATTCTTTATTGAACAGCTCTCGTAGAAAAATTAACCAAAACTAAATGGCTTATACAATGCGACGAGCATTTTATTTCACGTGTTTGATAATACTAAATAAAACATTTGTAACTGAAAGGAAGCTGTTAATATTTACAGTAAGTGATTGAAAGTATTGTACAATTAAGATCATAACAAAATGCTCTGAAGTTAAAAAAAGTAAATGTTATCTTTGATGTGACTATTTTTACAATTCATATTTTAATAAAACTAAATTAAGCGTGCGTTCGTTGAACTCCCTTCAGCATTTCCGTCCATCAAAACCATATCCGTCATTTCGGCGTTCGTATAGCGCTCCGTATTGCTTGGATTTGTTATCTAAATACGCGCAAAATCCTCCCTGATAGGACGGAATGTGTAGTTTTACACTGAAGAGCAGCCTTGCAGCTTTCCGAGTTATTAGTCGACTTTTACACACGTGACTGCCCTTTGGCCCATTACCTGAAAGTTAGGCTAGAGTCACTGATAAAGAGCACGGAGTAATGTTTTTGTTTTCGTGGCCGGTGCGTCCCAATAACAACTTTTGAGGTTCGAACACCAGTGGTTTCTGCGCTGCCTAATCACAAAATCCTGTAATGTTTAATGCTGCATAAAATTATACCTAACGGAACATCGACGCTGCGACACAGAAATTTGGACTACTTAAGTTATAAACTACGCAACGGCTATAATCGTTCGGTGTCGTTTTAAAAAAAAAACTTATATATAATGGGAATATTAAAGCTCTTTAAATGCAAATAGAACGATCTTCAAATGTTAATTTGTCGTGATTAGTGAACAGCTGAAAGTTCACCTGTCGTGTCGATTTGAATACACTTAATACCCTTGGTTTTTAATTCCACTGGAAATTGAGGACATAAGAGACTATTAACCACATTAATTGTAAAATAAAACCTAGTGGAAGTACAGCGATCTATAAAAGATAGCATGCTGAGGTGCGTTAAAGGGACAACAGTTAATGGTCACAATGTGTTGAGCTACGTTTACATATTCTATCTCAGGGTTGTTTGCTGCTAGCTATTCACAACAATCAAAGCAACTGAGCTTACTGATTACCTAAAGTAAACCCCACGTGGTATACTGAATACACATTTCAGAGCAACCCAACCCGGTTGGATTTTAGGATTAGTTTTCACTGCTACGCGTATTAGACTGTGTTCATTATGATGTTGTGCTATCTTTTTGTTCAATGCAGTTCAGTTTATGCGAGTTACACAGTTCGAAAAATGAGCAAATCAAAACTAAAAGAAGTTGAATGAAGCTAGAATTGGAGAAGTAAAACAATTACAATAGAACGGGTAAGTTTCTCTTTAAAAGTTCGCATTCCTTTATAAGTAGGTTTCAAAATAACGAATATTCACTATTTATTGTGGCTTTTTGAAGAGGGGGGGTCCGAAATAACTGTTACTTAAGAGGAAGAAAGGAAGTGAAGTTTTAGGGCGCAAAACCACAAAACCAGTAAGGTCATTAGCGCCCGTTTACTTAAGAACTTTAATGTAAAATGAGCTGAAAATGTTTATCACTTCAAACAGTTTTACGCTTCTAGATGTCTCTTGCAAGTACCTTTACGCTATTTGAACAATATAAATAAGCAAATTGTTTACACAAATATAAATATTTACCACTAAGGCTCGACTTATCTTAAGAAATTGGTGTTAATACTTCTTTCAAATGGATTTTAACAAAGAAATCGCTTGCTTACTCAGTCCAAAGAAAACAAACGAAATCTCGGTTACCATGTTTTTCTTATGTTTTTTCAGTATTACCAAACTCTGAAAACGAAACATACCGAAAAACAGAATCAATGCATTACGCGATTTTTATTTTTTAAAATAAATATCTGTTCCCAAACTATTAAATCTGTCGGACCAATTAATTGTTTTAATAATTTAACTTCGGGATTTATTTCAAGGTTAAATGACCAAAAATGATCTGCTACGGTCTATTTATCAGTTTGTTTATACTTAATGTTACCAAAATTTTCTTTCGTTCTGGTTTCCAAATTACGTTTTGTCTTTCCTATATAAACCTGATCACAATCTAAACAATTAAATTGATAAATACCGGAGTTTTTTATTACGAATTTTATCTTTTTTAGAAAAATGTAGTAAATTTTTAATACTATATTTATCTTGAGGAACTAAAGTTATACCAATTTCTTAATTTTTTTTTGAAAATATTTATAAACCCAAGGATGGTAAGTACATTTTTTAAAATTATGATGGTCTTTTATTGTTTTAAGGGTAGAAATATCATTAACAGTTTTTTATGTTTACATTTTTCAATCTTCTTTTGTATAAAATCTTTATTAAAACCATTTATTAAAGCAGTATTAATTATATGTTTATATTCTTTATTAAATTCGTCTTTATTCAGGGGTATATTTATTAATCCATAAATCAAACTATTAAAACAGCAACAGTGGAGCCTTAGCGGCAAATATTTATATTTGTGTAGTATTTATTGCTTCCCTGTAGCTGGCTTCAATTTCTACGTAAGAAAATTGTTTGTTCGAAATGCTTATTTTATTTTTCGAAAATGTTTTAAAGGTGTTGAAACCTTTTTTTTTTTCCTCAAAATTATTGCTATGAGATAACTGTATAATATTCAGAAATAATACCAAATATTTATGTCCTAAGTATAGAAACATGATATGAAGAATTTCCAAATCAGATGTTCAGCCAAATTGACTTCATCTCCCATTTATGCCGTGTTAGTCCACTGATCCACATTTTTAAAGTTCTATGGCATATTTAGAAATAATTGTTTTTTAAATTATATTAGACATATACATATCAATGTTTGATATTATATGATTAAGATTTAACTAATTTATTTTATTTAAATAACATTTTTGTTAGTATTTGTCAACATTGTTGGGCAACAATGAAGATGTTCCGGGCTTAAAAATAGTGAATTTATATGTATTTCCATCTGATGAATTCAAAATTCACCATAAAGGTGATAGATTAGCCCTTGTTTTGAAGATAAAGTGACATTTCATTTTTAGAGTGAAAATTTTAAATTTGGGGGAATTTTTTGGGAGTTGGCATACCTGTCAAATAACAAAACACAATCAGCGAGAAATTTTGAAAATTAAGTGATGCAAAATTTAAGGAAGGCACTTTTTTCCGACCACAAATAACGAACTTGTAAAGGATCCTGCATTTGCCAAATTTTGGAGCGGAAAGAAAAGGAACCTTGGGAAGCCTTCAAGAGTGTTGTTCATGGATGTTTAGGCAACAAAAGAGATGACAGCTACAAGCATTTGGTGACAGTGTTCCTGCAAAAATACCGTAACCTTGGATGCAACATGTTTCTTAAGATCCATTTTCTCCACTCCCACCTAGACTTTTTCCCTCCTAGTTGTGGAGCTGTTAGTGATGAACATGGGGAGAGATTCCATCAGGACATTTATGTTATGGAACAAAGATATCAGGACCGTTGGAATGAAGTAATTCTTGCGGATTACTGTTGGTCTTTGTATAGGGATTCTGCGGAACTCCATCACAAGAGACAAGCTAAAAGACGACGAAGTCAATAGGCCACCACATGATTGTCTTCAGTCACGACTATCTGCGAAGTATTTTTCCAACAATTTCGAACTTTAAACATGTAATTACCCGTTAAAAATTCAAAAACACTTTCATTGTTGTTGGCATGTATGTAATTAAAATGTATCCTTTTCTCTCAATCCGTTAATATGTAATGCTTTCACCTTGTGTATTTCAGAGGAACTAGAGCTAATAAAATTTTTTCATTGTCAAATTTCTTTTTCTTAACTCAAAATTAGTAGGAGTTGCCTCATGAAATGCTCGAAACATTCAAAAATAATTTTTGTTGCCCAGTTTAATTAACAGAAATTTACAAATAACACCATTAAGGTGGTCATGTCATTGCATCAAAATGTAATTTAGCAGTCTTGAATATTTAGTGCACGAAGTTTAGCAGTTACTGTGGAATAGTTGCAGAGAAAAGGGTTCCATTAGGTAAGAAAATATCTTTTGCACATTGTTTTTATTTTGCTTTATTGAATGTTTAAATAAAAATTAAACTTACCTACATTCTGTTCCATGTCCTTAAATTGCAAAATGAAATTCGAATGCAGTTTATTTACTTACCATTCAGTTAAAATTACATTTAAATGATAGTTGCTATTTTATATTTAGAACATTTCTGTCCACAAATTGGAACTCAATTTTTATTTTTATTTTACGTGGATTTTGTCTAAAATTGCAAACAATGGTGACAAATTAAGTTTTGGCTCCCAAGTGAAACTTTCCAGTCTCCATTACAAGTTTAAACTGACCATGTAATATCCGTACTATCCAAGTGAACATGGGGCTGTGGGCTAATTGTAAGCCCGGTCAGCTTGGGGTATCCAACCGCGAGGGTTTTGGCTCGGATTGCCTTTTGTTTTTCTGCAGTTCGGTACATTGTCTTTCTTGCTGCCCAACATTGTATGTACAGCACGTGCTTTGAGTAAGCTTCACGTGGTGTTAATGTTCTTGCCATTCTGTGCCTTAGAAACTGCAGCTAAATGGGTGCAAATCGTGAAGATTCGGAAGCAATCTGAATTTCATTACCAGTAGGTATTAATCAGATAATGGAATAATATGTATAATCATCATAGTTATGCGATTTTAACATATCCGGTAATATTAAGTTGAAAATAAATGCTTTAGCTATAGTAACATGGATGCAGTAACGGAAGAAGAGCCGAGAATCTGTCGGAAATAAGGCTATTGTGTAGTTGACACCATTTGCTTAATTGTTGATAGACAAAAGATAGTGATTAGGACAAGGTTTGGAAAGATGGCGTAGCCAGGGTTAGAAGCAATGTCTACGGTTACTGTGAGGAACATGGCTACCATGGCAACGTGCCGGTACATCAAATTCAACTGACTTGCGTTAACCCGTAGGTCTAAAATATTGATTCTAAGTTTGCTACATACGACTTTGTGTGGCAATTATGACTGATTAGTTAATACAGGATAACTATAAATAACTATAAACCGTAAGACTAACCATCGTAAGTCTACAATCCTTTATTGTTTGCCGGAGAAAATAATCCCAGTTGGAGAATGTAATGTCACACCGGTATTTTGTCATTATCCCAGTGATTAATGCACTGAGAGGGGAATATCCATGCTTAAACTCCCAATATGCTTTTTTAAAATCTGTTTATACCTTTTAAACACCATTTTCTGGAATAGAATTTTGTTTCTAACAGAACGGATTTATGCTAAGTTTTAAAACAATGTTATGCAATTATACACTAAAATTATTCCATTTTACACGAATGCTATTATTCTATATGTGTTGAACAATATTGGAGCAATCGGCCTCTGTAGCATTGGTAAAAGCGTGTCCACCTCTCTTCAATAGGTCCCAAGTTCGAATATTGTCAGGTTGGCTCATTTGAGCATCATCCCATTGCATTCATCGTCCTCTATGACTTGGCTTAACTTTGAAGGTAGTAGAGCTCTGAAAGCTCACAGCATGACCTAATTTAACGAGATATTTAGTAACCTATTTGAGGTCATAGAAAAACATAATCTTAATATTCGATGTGGAACGTCTCTACGCCGTTTGAGGTCTCGAGTCGTCTCTGATGCAGTGAACACCCCATTATGTATTATAATACACTATCACAATTGAAGAGACATTCTTTATGATAATTTCCAGCTACTGCTTATCGAAATGTGAGTTCAAACGTAGGATGTTCCAGTATTATTTTAGCTTTCCTACCTTTCCCCCACAGTATTATGAATGTATGTATACGTATGTGCAAAATTGACCAACCAATCTTCAGAAGGCTACATATGTATTTTTTCAAATTTAGAAGTTTCTATGTGTACTATTACAATCAGTTAATATTTTGTACACTGTTTATTGAGTTATAAATAAGTAATCCTTTGTAAGATTTTTTTTTCTGTGACTATTTTACAATTCTTTTTTAAATAAAATGTCAAACCTGCTGTTTCTTTCTAACCGTGAACACTGGTATCGTGCAGCATAAAGTATAACACATATCAAAATTACCTGGCAGGAATTGACCAGACACGAGCTGAAAGTTTGCTAAGTTTCATCAAAGTCTGTGACATAGTTTGTGAAATATGGTTAGCTCCACACACAACGTTTAGGCTCAAATGACAACAAAACATTTGTTGTTCGTGACTTTAGAAAGCTTCACATGAATACTGAGTCACCATAGTGTTTGTTCAGAAAGTTGGTCGAAGTACAAGAAGGTGCTTACCTCTAGTATATTATAAAGCTATAATAAACCCTTTTATGGTTTTCTATAGTTAGATATTACTTGCAGTAATAGAATAATATCTGTGGTAACGAGTCGGGCCAACCTGTGCATTTATTTAAAACCATGTATTTTCTAATGAATTTTGAAATAATATTTTGGCGAGTGTTATAATAATACCATATAGAAAAATAAGAAGAAAATATAAAAATTAAATTGTGGCTATTTTAGTTCTCATCAAAAATGAAAGATAGCTCGAGTAAACAATAAAGCAGTATTAGACAGAAAATATTTAATTTATGTAAATATTTAAGAAAAAGTTATCCATATAGCAAGAAAGAACGACCTAAAAGTTGTTTAATATTTAATCTCCTGCATATTAAAATGTATTCAAATCTAAAGGAAAGACTGGGTGCTATTTGGTTTCATATAAATATTCGAATTGGTGTGAAGAGAAAAATAAGAAAATGTTATGCATATTTTATCAGTTTATGACGTAGTCATAGTTTGGATAAAATAATAATTGGTAAGGAACCTATCTGCCGTGCTAGGGGTTCCGGGTTCTATTCCGGCGGTGGGAATGGGGATTTTTCTCCGACCAAGATAATTCCCCATCTTCCCCAGAGTCTGGAAGTATGAATGTGTGTGTGATGTAATGATTAAAACCTAACGAATACGAGTTAACAGCTTCGATATGCTCCAAAGGAGAACGGCCGCCGATATGATCATTGTAGTTAAAGGCGGGGTATAAATGGAGAAAATAAAAAAATAATAATATAATATACTAAGTTGAACAAAAATTCAGCTCTAATTATGGGAATAAATTCAACCCTGCTTCCTGAATCTTGTGCTCACGCAAGTTCTTTATTTTTCTGATTATTCTTTCAATCTTACTGTATTCAACTCCAAAACTAAATTGTACCAAATATCGTTTAATTGGTATAACTCGAAAGCATATTAAGATTGTAAAACCTCTGTACCATTACTAATGAAAATGTAAATTGCAAGGGAGTTGGGAACACTGGTTCTGTTCATTGTAACAATGGTCATCAATGTCTGGTGTTAACAGAAAACTGAGGTGTTTGTTGCATCGTGATGGCAAGCAGGTCGCATCACCCTAGGCAGAGAGAGGTCGTTATGAATCCAGTGCCTGTGTTTGTTTACCGGAGACAATGGAGTCCACACAAAAAACACCATACGCTAAATTTCATCGCAGACCCGACCCGTATCGTATTCACACGTGGATAGAGAAAAACCTCCGGGCCAGTATTAACAATTCAACTTGTAGGCTGAGAGAACCTTGTACGCTGCACTTCACTCGTCACAAAAGTGTACGAGACAGACAGAAGCAAATAAATAACTTAGTATTTGATTCATTTCAGTCTGATATGTCTTCAAAATTATTAACGGTTGTTATAAAATTAATTAACACTAACACGAGGACTTAAAACGTAGGACATGAACATTAAATTCGCTTTGCCATTCAAAATAACACAACAATAGTATCGCAGCGTGATTAAAACTGGTGTCTGCAACGACTTACGAAGATGTTACCGTGCAATTTATGCTCTACAAACTATATTATCTTGTGTGTGACCTACGATATTTGAAATCAAATAAATCTAGAACAATACTTCCCTAAGTGCAGTGACAACTGATGCAAAGTATAATAATAATGATAAGGATGATAGGTGATGATGATAAAATTTGTGTTATAATATTATGTTTTTTACATATCTATATAAATAGAACAAATTATGGATAGAGTCAACATGAAAAATTCAATGCCATGTCCGGGATTTTAACTACGGATCTCCTGGTTTCCGTCCAGTCGCTCTAAATCATTGAACTACCATGGCCAACGTGCCGTCCTGACATTAAATTCTCCATTTGACTCGTATATTTCCCCGGTAAACCACTAGGGGGTCTCGCATCCGAGATACACCGTTTGTGGCGACTTACTATCGTAAGTACTTGAGTCCCAGGCTTCATCATTTAACTCTTATTATTTTACTTAATTGATGGAAATTAATCATTTCTCCACACTAGCCGTTCATAGGCTAAGGTTTTTGATGGATAGAGTCTCGGATGCGAGATCTCCTAGTGGTTTACCGGGGAAATATATGAGTAAAATGGAGAATTTAATGTCAGGATGGCACGTCGGCCATGGTAGCTCAATGGGTTAGAACGACTGGACGGAAACCAGGAGATCCGTGGTTCAAATCCCGGCCATGGCATTGAATTTTTCATGTTGACTCTATCCATCAAAAACCTTAGCCTATAAACGGCTAGTGTGAACAAATGATTAATTTCCATCAATTAACTAAACGAACAAATGATGTTATAGCCTAGAGTTTCTCACAAAGTGACAAATACCAAAGTCAATAATATAAATAACCCATTCCTACCTGAACATTTCAGTTCATTCACAATTTGCTTCCAAATATCTTCCTTCAGCAAATTATATTTGTAGATTTAAGCTTTTTGTCATAAAGACAACAATGATTTTGAAATAAATTAATCAAATTTCTCGTCAAACGACTCCATATCTATTCTTTTCTGTTCTGTGCAGGGAGATATTTGTTCTCTCTCTTTTGTTTGTTTAATCGCAATGTTCATGTTCAAATTAACGAAAATCATTGTGGACTTATTTATTAATCTGGCAACAAGTTTTAGTGTTCCTGTTGCGTTTACGAATGGGGCTTTACTTACATAAAAGGGAAAGTGTAGATACAAAGGGGGATCCTCATCCATCGATTTATGCAAAACCTTGAATTCTAGTTGCACACGTTAACGGAGAGCCAGCTTCGCTCGGTGTTACAGTAAATAGAGAAGTTATATATTCGATGCCGAGGTATCGATTTTTTTATTCTTTTTTTCTATTTTTACTTTGCTGGCCTCAATGTCGATGCCTGTCCGCTTGAAGTTACACCTCTTTCGAACACTCGTAGTCCTATACGCCTGTGAGAAATGCGACATGGCCACAGATATGTGGCTTGCATACCTTCCGCGTGCGCAGATTAGAAGACTCAGATCCATCCTGTACGTCGTTCCCTCCGTGAGATTGCTTCACGAAGTCTCTCTTCTCCCTTATGTGGAGAACGAAATTAGGTGCCGGGCTGCAAAATTCTACGTTCCGTTACCAACACATAGAAGGGCGTTGGTTCGTTCTCTAGGAGATTATGACCATACAAAACGCCGTTTCAGGCTTTTCCGCGTACCCCGCATGGCATGCGGGCACCCGAGGTAACACTAGAGCTAATCTGAGCAACAGCAAAAGCTGAACTCCATTTTCAATATTCCAAAGAGCTGTTTGGCTTCACAGTTATCCCACACTTAAACCCTACAAACGCTAGGGTGTCAAAATATGCTTTTGCATTCTGTTCAGAATTAGAGGAGAAAGCAAACTACGAGGGCTGTTAAATAAAGAATGATCATAATTTTTTTACTAACGTAATTTTTTGAACTAAAATTCAATCTTATTATATTATGTTAGCTTAATGTGAAATAAACACACCTTAGTAGTTTCATTGTTGGATACTCCTGGTTCCCGCCTGTGAGGACCATACAAGTTCAGAAATGTTCAGTATCGTCTACCGCTGCAATGGAGGTAACATGAAGTTACAGTTGATGTTAGAGGAAGATATGAAGTTTCTTTCAAACGTAATCACTGCTGATGAAACTTGGCTACATCATTTTGATCCTGAGAGCAAACAGCAAAGCTCAGTGTGGAAATCTCCTTCATCACCAACCCCCAAAATAGCAGAAGTGGTTACTTATGCTGGGAAACTTATGGTCATCTCATTCTCTGATATTCATGGAATGGTTTATCAGCATGTTGTACCTGCACACACATCAGTAACTGGACAGTACTACAGGTATGTCCTAAAAACATCGCAAGTCAATATCAGGCGCAAAAGAACACATTTCCGTGAAGCAGGCTGGATGCTGCACCACGATAATGTGCGGCCGCATATTGCTAATGTTGTTGCTGAATATCTTGCAAAAATCAATGTGCTGTGTATTCCTCACCCTCCCTATAGTCCAGATTTAGCCACATGTGGCTTTTTTCTATTCCCTAACTTGAAGAAACGCCTTCGTGGGAGACATTATCTATCATCAGAAGCAGTGGTGAAGGCTGTAGGGGCGATTTTGAAGGATCTCTCAAAAACGGATTCCAGCATGTCTTTGAAGACCGGCAGAAACGCTGGGGAAAGTGCTTCGCATTAAGGGCAGACTATTTTGAGAAGGACCATCAAAATTATGAGGATGAGTAAAGGTACTCTGTCAAACAAAAAATAGTGATCATTCTTTATTGAACAGCCCTCATATCTCGTAATCCTTCCCCTCTGGAGTAATCCCATCCCATTATGCATACACCAAACATTTGAACTTGCGGTAAAACCCAAAAATTGGATGGACACGTAGCAAACACCTTCAGGCTGTGAACAGCCTGCCACTACCTCGTCTCGTCATCGTCATCGTCGTCGTCGTCGAGATTCATTTTCTTATATATGGCTCTAAAAATGTTTATTTTAATATCACATGTTTTAGGTATTTTTGTTACTAATGATGTGGAATTAATTGGGAGTGAATGCTCTTTGTATAACTGATAAAGCTAATGTGTTTCTGAAAGGACGATTGGAACTAGAAATTAACGTGAGGTTTATATCTTATCATGCATGTCTGACATTTCCTAATAAGGCAGTACTTTTGCAGTATCCCGCTGACGTCATAACGTTGGACTCTTGCTTCTCTCATGGGTACTGTTGACATTTGATTGTACTCCATCAGTAAACAAACCCACTGCTGATTTTCATTCTTCGATTTTATTACTCTCGCTATCAGTTATTGTGATTTCATATTTCTCAGTTTTTAAAATAATTTTGATACCGTTCCTCTTCAATACTGCATGCATAGCTGATAGATGAAAGTCCTGGCGAACAAATACACTCCATTTTATAATACTGATATCGTAGCTATGGTAACCAGCTCCTTTCACGTGATTTACCCCAAATGCAGAAGAGGTCTTTGATTAATCGATTCCTACTGTAACTCTACTCAGTCAATGAGGAATACGGTATGCGACTTACGTTACTGCCCTTCTGCTTCAATATGTCTGAGTGGTTTTAGAGTCTACTCTATGGTATACCTTCCCTTGGTTTATAGCTACTGCTGCTGAACTCCATTCTCGGTTAGTTTATGGTTAACTAATTCACGTTTGTAAAGAAAGGTATTGATTGCATTTGTTAAATTATTAATTACCTGTGTCGATTGACTTTACAACCATATGAGTATGTTGATGAACTTTTATATAAATAATCCTGAGCTTTAAACACACAAAACAGATGAAATCTGCTGGTTTGAGTTAGGATGACCTCCATAAGGTCGTAATTTTAATGTGTGTAGAAGAAATTAGTTTGCATATTATATCTAGAATTATAACCAACTAAGCTTCATTTGCAATTTGCATTCTCCGGCCCGAGAATAATCTCTTCCTGCTTGAATGTGTTCTCTGAAGCCACAAATAGCTGGGTGCATTGCGTTCGAACTACACCCCTTCCTGGGAAGTCGACGATAATATTGAAGCGTATAAGGAAGGGCCTGTATGTGGCCTTTGATTAATGGACTTTGTACAGTACTAGCAAAATTTATTGGCATTCTAATATTAGAATTATGGCAAACCTGCTGGTCTTTGCAGCAAATCTTACGTATGCTAGGTAAGAAACTGTACATTAACTTTATAGAATTGCAGGGATGCATGGAAAATTTAATTCCTCAACTGCAAACTGAACTGTGAGTTTTAGGCGTTGCACTCCCTTATTCTGTACACACAAGAACGTTTCTCATATGATTTATGTATTCCCGCAAACTCCCAAAACCATATCGACGACAAGGAAATATACCCTAAACAGGAGTTCCGGTATTGCACATCATTGTAACTTACAGGCTTTTTAACTGATTTTATGTCTGTTTGCTCTTTTCTTTAGCTGTCTGTATAGATTAAGGTTGAATTCGGATTAAAAAATCCAACGCCTTGGGTAAGACTCGAATTAGGAATCCTTGGTTTTCTAGGCCGAAACTCAGTTCTAAACAACCAGAGTGAGATATCCAAATGGTCCTGGATTTTTAAATTCTTGATTAATATTATAACTCTCTGCTCAAGTTGTTCTCGGAAAGCAAGCCAGGTGAAAAGGCGATTAGAATACGACGTTTTGGGAGCGTGCATCCCTCCCATTATCAGGATATTTATTAAATGCTATAACCACAAATGAATCGTGGATACAACCCAAATATAAACAAATACAAAACAGTATCAAAATTTGCAGTACTGAACAAAAGACCGTTTTCAGCAAATTAAATGCTAGATTAGGAAATGGGTGAGTATAGAAGTGGGTCAAAGAAACGTAACTGCTGTATTTATCTGTGCTTCTTAAGTCGACGGATTTCCATATTTAAGACCGGTTTCCAAGAGGAGTTGAGCTAAAATCCAGCATCACGATTAAGCGTGCTCCTCTCGGAGGAAATGGCCAAAGCATCCTTAATTCTCCGCTCCCAGTAACTGTTACATTTTACCAATATGGTCGTCTCCCGAAAGTTGGCTCTATGGTCGTTATCGAAACATTGCTCTGCCAGCCCAGACTTCTCAGATTGAATTTGATACCGAAATTAAGGTTTACCAGAAGTAAAGAATCATGATGGATGTCAAAGAAATGTTGGTTCTTTGTTACGACAAGGGCAAGGCCAGTTGAGTTGTGGGGAAAGTTGTTATAACAAAAGCAATGTAAGAAACAGCGTCCTTAGCAGTTTCTAAAGGGGCTCACTTGACTTGTATGAATAGGAAATTCTTTGGATCATTTACAATGGCGACAAAACAGCCACAAAGGGACTTTGGTTGAAAAGGAGTTTCCTGAGAGTGAAAGTTATATATACACGTGCAGCTGTGATCATGCAGAACAGTCTTCGGCGTGAAGCCGATCAGAAGGGTCTTCGGCGTGAGGTCGATGAGAGCAGTCTGAGGCGTGAGGGCGATTAAGGCAGTCCTCTGGTTTTGTCTGGAATATTTGTCGGTTCGTATATACATGAGGAACGAATAAATTTATCGAGTAATAAACATTCTGCAGTCGGTAACTCTAAACAGAGATTGGTAACCCTTGGTCGGCAACTTTCATTTCGATGTTTTAAAAGAAGCAGTAAATAAATAAGTTGAAAACGGGCATTCCAGTGTTAATAAAATCTCCTTCTCACACACAACCACGCATGCCCTGAGAGAAACCTCATTGCTCGCCGACTTATTTGCTCGCCATTAAATTATTGCTTCAAATTGGCGTCCACAACGTGTAATTGTGTGCACCTATAAACATTTTGTATCAAATTAAACGAATGCTCCAGAAACGCATTAAACGCTACCAGAATAAACGAACATGAACGGAGCATCCGTTTAAAGCAATTGGATAATGCTGCTGGATAAAGCATACAATTTTTTTAAAGACATTTTATGCCACTCAACCGTGTACGAGGTATTCCTTTTTCCTTTGTAATTAGTTTGAATTTTTAAACAAATACAAATTTATTAAATGAAGTCTGAAACACTGTCGCTATTCTGTTGTTTCCTCGCCAGCGTACAGTATCCTTTTGTAACTACAACCAAATAACCAAATTTGCAGGAAACTATTTATATAAACTTTTAAGCTAGTTTGTCATGGAAGAATATTTTATAATAACACTTTGTAGACGTTTTATAAATATAGTGGGTACTGAAAGTCCTTACATGCAATATATCAGACTTTATTAAGTTACAATAGTAGTAGTAACAGTTTATCAATCCAGTAGCACTTAGTTTTCTGCCTTTTAATACTTGAACTTGAATAATGTAATGCAAAATATTTTTGTTTATTTTATTTTCCATAACGGAGCAAATTTGTCACGGTAAATAGTTGTATATCAGAATTTTTCGCTTTCAGTGTTATACGGTATTTCATTAAAGGTTAACATTAAAAATAAATACTTTTTGTGAGAGCAAAAGCACACTTCCAGCCATGGAAAACAAAAATTCATTCCATTATGTTTGAACTGTTTAAATACTCGCTAATCAATCGACCACAACACGGCATGTACAGATGAAACAATGGCGATAAGAATGTTGTCAACAGTGGAATGTTGTGTACTGAAGCGTATTCAGTTTGTGTTTGTGTGCATAGTGACACAGCGGGACGAACATAGATAAAATGGAAAACAAATTCCAATTTCACTTTAGGCATAAATCGCTTCCAGAATGTCACTCAGTGGTTGTTAAGTTGCTACTAGCATTTCTTTCGCTTATATAACCATAGATCTTTTTCCCTGATTTGCAATTGTTTATATGTCTGATCCAATTGTAGGCACAGATTGTATTGCATTTGGATATATAACACACGCCGTTTAGTCATACATAGTCACTTTGAAGAGTATTGTTGACAAAACAAACATATTTAGGAAGCAGTTTTATAATGTAGAAGGGGGTTATCAGGTGTTTATGTACAGTGCAGGTCATGCTGTATATGAACCAATTTGTAGTTTTTTTTTATTTTTCTTTCCTTTACCTGTAGTAAGCAGAGGAAGTAAGCACTCCACCAAAAGTTGTGTACGAGATATAATCAGTAATAAACGATTTGAGGTTCATAGAATAGAAGAAACATTTGTTTAAATAAAATGTGTGTGTGTGTGTGTGTGTGTGTGTGTGTGTGTGTGTGTGTGTGTGTGTGTGTGTGTGTGTGTGTGTGTGTGTGTGTGTGTGTGTGTGTGTGTGTGTGTGTGTGTGTGTGTGTGTGTGTGTGTGTGTGTGTGTGTGTGTGTGTGTGTGTGTGTGTGTGTGTGTGTGTGTGTGTGTGTGTGTGTGTGTGTGTGTGTGTGTGTGTGTGTGTGTGTGTGTGTGTGTGTGTGTGTGTGTGTGTGTGTGTGTGTGTGTGTGTGTGTGTGTGTGTGTGTGTGTGTGTGTGTGTGTGTGTGTGTGTGTGTGTGTGTGTGTGTGTGTGTGTGTGTGTGTGTGTGTGTGTGTGTGTGTGTGTGTGTGTGTGTGTGTGTGTGTGTGTGTGTGTGTGTGTGTGTGTGTGTGTGTGTGTGTGTGTGTGTGTGTGTGTGTGTGTGTGTGTGTGTGTGTGTGTGTGTGTGTGTGTGTGTGTGTGTGTGTGTGTGTGTGTGTGTGTGTGTGTGTGTGTGTGTGTGTGTGTGTGTGTGTGTGTGTGTGTGTGTGTGTGTGTGTGTGTGTGTGTGTGTGTGTGTGTGTGTGTGTGTGTGTGTGTGTGTGTGTGTGTGTGTGTGTGTGTGTGTGTGTGTGTGTGTGTGTGTGTGTGTGTGTGTGTGTGTGTGTGTGTGTGTGTGTGTGTGTGTGTGTGTGTGTGTGTGTGTGTGTGTGTGTGTGTGTGTGTGTGTGTGTGTGTGTGTGTGTGTGTGTGTGTGTGTGTGTGTGTGTGTGTGTGTGTGTGTGTGTGTGTGTGTGTGTGTGTGTGTGTGTGTGTGTGTGTGTGTGTGTGTGTGTGTGTGTGTGTGTGTGTGTGTGTGTGTGTGTGTGTGTGTGTGTGTGTGTGTGTGTGTGTGTGTGTGTGTGTGTGTGTGTGTGTGTGTGTGTGTGTGTGTGTGTGTGTGTGTGTGTGTGTGTGTGTGTGTGTGTGTGTGTGTGTGTGTGTGTGTGTGTGTGTGTGTGTGTGTGTGTGTGTGTGTGTGTGTGTGTGTGTGTGTGTGTGTGTGTGTGTGTGTGTGTGTGTGTGTGTGTGTGTGTGTGTGTGTGTGTGTGTGTGTGTGTGTGTGTGTGTGTGTGTGTGTGTGTGTGTGTGTGTGTGTGTGTGTGTGTGTGTGTGTGTGTGTGTGTGTGTGTGTGTGTGTGTGTGTGTGTGTGTGTGTGTGTGTGTGTGTGTGTGTGTGTGTGTGTGTGTGTGTGTGTGTGTGTGTGTGTGTGTGTGTGTGTGTGTGTGTGTGTGTGTGTGTGTGTGTGTGTGTGTGTGTGTGTGTGTGTGTGTGTGTGTGTGTGTGTGTGTGTGTGTGTGTGTGTGTGTGTGTGTGTGTGTGTGTGTGTGTGTGTGTGTGTGTGTGTGTGTGTGTGTGTGTGTGTGTGTGTGTGTGTGTGTGTGTGTGTGTGTGTGTGTGTGTGTGTGTGTGTGTGTGTGTGTGTGTGTGTGTGAGAGAGAGAGAGAGAACAACATATTTCAAAACCAAAAAGTTGATTGGTAATAACTTAATAAGATTCAGCATTTTCCAAACATGTGACACCAAGATTAAAAAAAGGATGAATAGAGCCAGACTGAAAAATTCAATGCCATAGCCGGGATTTGGACCTTGGATCTCCCGCTCTCCGCGCGGTTGCTCTAAACCGCTGAGCTACTATGGCCAACATGCCGACGTCACGTTTCCAGGTAGACCACTAGAGGTTCTCATGTACTATGAGACACGTACCCTTTTTGTGGTGACTTACTATGCTGTAAGTACCCAAGTACCAGGCTTCATAGTTAAACCACTATGTTTTACAGGTAAATTGATGGAAATAATAATAATTTCTTCCACACTAGCCGTGTGTTGGCCAAGGTATGAATAAATAGAGCCAGACTGAAAAATTCAAGGCCATAGCGGGGATTTGAACCACGGGTCTCCGTATCTCCGTGCGATTGCTCTACCCAACTGAGCTACTATGCCCAACATGCCGACATGACATTAAATTCTCCAACTGACTCATATATTTCCCGGTAGACCACTAGGGGTTCTCATATACTATGAGACTCGCATGCTGACATGAAACCTTAGCCTACACAGGAAGAAATGGTTATCTCCATTAATTTACCTGAATAACAGTGATTTAACTATGAAGCCCGGGACTTACGTACTTACAGCATAGTAAGTCGCCACAAAAAGTACGTGTCTCATAGCATATGAGAACCTCTAGTGGTCTACCGGTAAACATACGAGTCAGTTGGAGAATTTAATGTCATGTCGACATTTTGGCCATAGTAGCTCAGTTGTTTAGAGCAACCGGACGGAAACCGGGAGATTCGTGGTTCAAATCCCGGCTACGGCATTGAATTTTTCAGTCTGGCTCTATTCATTCAAACCTTAGCCTATACACGGCTAGTGTAGAAGACATGGTTATTTCCTTTAAAAAGAGTTCTCTTCCAAACTATGCTTTACATAGAAACTACTTCGTTGTTTCTTACTTTCTTAAAAATAGCCAATGATTTTAATTTAAAAAATCATATGTTTAAACTATTTTTGTTACGACTAAAATGTATACTTGAATTTTATGGGAATAGCCTAAGAAAACCTTTCCATTCTGAATCACATCTGTATATTTTATAAAATAAAAGATAGATAAAATGCAAAGAACTTAGTTCTTGTTTGAAGTATGTGTGGCAGACTGCTTCTTTCTTTGATCCTGCGTATGCAAAGCTTACATAAGTACTCGGTTTTTAAACATCTGTTTATCGTTTTAACGTGCTGTATCCTTAGAAAGGATTAAGTTAAAGTTTAGATATTATGCCGGTTTTACCTGTTATGACCCAGAAAAAATTTGGAAAAACAAATCATGACTTGGACTAGATACCTAAGGAGCTCTCCTACCCATGTTAGTCAACATTATTATAACATATTAAACGTCAATTTCAAATAAAATGCATTTATATGCTTTTTGGCAGTTGATTCTTGCGGACAGGAAGTATGTAGGTATTCCATTTGTAGCCTTATAATGTATGAATAAAGTTAATATTTTCAGAAGTTATCTAGAACCCAAATGGAGAAAGTTACATAGTTATCGCACATAAAGCCTTTATATACATATCTTTAGCTGAGGTGTACCTATATCCCATCAGAGGAGCCTTTTTTCAAAAACTGAACATGTCCACCGAAAACGAGTTAGGATTCTTGGTTGTAAAATGATGCTGCTTTTATTTTCTACCAAAACGGAACATTTCATGTATAAATACATATTTAAAGTTCTGTTTTTACATCATAACTTAATATGTCCAATACATTATAGCCCGATGTTCATTTTGTTATCAAAAGTGGACATGTCTAGTATAATTTACCATTCAGTCAGTGTTTTGTTTTCATTATTGAATCTATTTTCAGAACTGTTCTCTTTGCCATGTGCTTTCCTTTTTGAAACTTACATAATGGCATACTAACATCTAGCTAATGAGGGTTGAATATGTTTTTACTCGGTCAATTTGCGACAATTACTTCTCGTGTACGCATTAGCGTTTAGTTGCAGTGCAGATATTCTTTATACATCAGGTGATCATTGAGATGAAAGAAAGTGAATTTTAAATAGTGAAATGGAAGTAACAATCAATGAAATCACGAGGTAAGTTTAATAAGTAATGCAACACATTTTTTTCTGAAAGGGTTGTTTTATTCAGCATTCAAATACACATGGTATGCCCAATATTTTAGCTACATAACACTATTTTTCTACTTAATCTCCATTCAATGCTACGGCTTTATGCCACCTTGAAATGATGGCCTGTACGCCTGCACGGTACCCTTCCACTGGTCGATGTCGGAGCCAACGTCGTACTGCATCAATAACTTCATCATCCGCGTCCTTTCGGCAGCCAAGACGGCAACGACACAGCTCAGTTTTTATATAGAATCAGTGACATCGGAAGATTTAGGTTTATACTGCGGAGAGGTGTGTTATCCTGCTGGCGGGAAGAGTGGTCCGCTCTCCGCAGAAATAAACTCCGATCCGTCAAGGCCCTTCCGATACCCTGGACAACCTCCTGCCGTTCCTCTCATTGTGAGGAGGTGCGGCTGGCTCGATTACGGATTGGCCACTGCTTTTTTAGCCACAGTTTTATGCTAAATGGGGGCCCTACACCAGATTGTCCGCATTGCGGTGGAGCTCTCTCGGTCCGGCATGTGTTTTTAGAGTGTTTTTACCTAGCAGATGTTCGCCGGTCTCTCCAGCTGTCGGCCAGCCTGGCAGGGATTCTGGCGGACGACCAACAAGCGGTGGCCATAGCATTTCAGCTACTTTTAGGTGTGGATTTTAGAATTTAGCTGTAAATTTTAGCCATTTTAATCTTTTAGTTTTTTAGCTTACGTGTGTGTTTTATATTCTCTGTGCTTTTACTTAGGATAAATTATTTATAGTTATTTTATCGCCTGTCTTAGCATGACCTGATCATTAAGGGCGCTATTGACCGCGCAGTCGTGCGCCCAAAACACCACTACCACCATCGTGATCATCCGTGTCTTTCATTGGGCCAAACATATGGAAATCCGATGATGCTAGATCGGGGCTGTAGGGAGAATGCGGAAGAATAGTACACTGAAGTTTTGTGAGCTGCTCTCGGGTGCGAGGTCTTGCGTTGTCATGGAGATGTTCGTTTGGATTTTTGTGCCTACGAACATGCTGAATTCGTTTCTTTAATTTTCGGAAAGTAGCACAATACACTTCAGAGTTGATCGTTTGACCATGGGGAAGAACATCGAACAGAATAACCCCTTCAGCGTCCCAGAAGACTGTAGCCATGACTCTACCTGCTGAGGGTATCGTTTTAAACTTTATCTTGGTAGGGAGTGGGTGTGGCGCCACTGCATTGATTTCCGTTTTGAAGTGATGAACCCATGTTTTACTGCCGGTAACAATGTTTGATAAAAAGCTGTCACCGTCAGCCTCATGACGAGCAAGAAATTCCGCACAGATGGTCCTGCTTTGCTCTTTATGGTCTACGGTTAGACACCGAGGGACCCAGCGGGAGCAGAGCTTTGAATATCCCAACTGGTGAACAATTGCGACAGCACTACCAACAGAGACGTCAAGTTGAGCACCGAAGTGTTTGATTGAGATCCGGTGATCATCTCGAATGAGAGTGTTCGCACGCTCCAACGTTGCAGGAGTCACAGCTCTGCACGGCCGCCCAGCAAGCGGGAGATCAGACAAGTTTGCTTGACCTTGCTGCGATGATGACACACGCTTTGCCCAACGACTCACCGTGCTTTTTTCCACTGCCAGATCACCGTATACATTCTTCAAGCGCCTATGAATATCTGAGATGCCCTGGTTTTCCACCAAAAGCAACTCAATCACTGCCTGTTGTTTGGAACGCACCTCCGTTACAGATGTCACTTTAAAAGCTCCGTATAGCGCTGTCACTTATCGGAAGACAGTGAAATTTTACGAGGCGAAGCGGGAAGGTTTGAAAAATGTACTACAAGAAATGTCGGGTTTTTCCAACCATAATTGGCCAAAAAAATGTGTTGCACTACTCATTGAACTCCCATCGTGACTACGGTACTAGAAAGAGAGGAAGACCGAATTCGGAAACCAAATTGAGAAGCCTAGAATAACACAGCTAAGCTGTTGCAGACGCCATGTTGTCATAACAATAATATGTTGCTTTCTTGAGAAATTCCACAAGTATACTATTACCCTGTCCTTGCTCCCTTCGCTTACTTTAATGTATAGGACAGTAAAGCAATCAATGAAACGTAAAGAAAAGAGCATTTTAGTTTTCACTAGCAATACATATTTTAACAGAGAGAGAGAGTGAGAGAGAGGGGGAGAGGAGGGGGATAGGGGTAGGGGTAGGGAGAGGGGGAGAGAATGAGAGAGGGGGAGAAGGGGAGAGGGAAGGAGGGAGAGAGAAGGGGAGAAATGAAATGAAATGTGTAGTGTTTAACGCCCGCTTTTACTACATACGGCACCGCAGGCGATGACACTGATGATACATGAGATGAAGATGGAGCACCGGTGGAATGAGATGGCGGGGGAAACCGGAGATACCGGAGAAAACCCACCCCTGCGCCGTGTTGTTCACTACAAATCTCACTTTGCGGTCGCCTGGGATCGAACCAGGGCCGCCTTGGTGAGAGCCAAGCGGTCTAACCACTGAGCCATGGTTCGGCCTGAGAGAGGGGGAGAGAGAGCGCGAGAGAGCGATTTATAGCATCGATGTAGGGTTTTTTCATTTCCTGATTATTTTCAAGTGATGAGCATGTTCAGGTTTGAAGAAAAGCTCCTCATTTTCAACTCTTACTTCATGATTTTGAAGCGAAATAACAGGAGAACCAACGCAGGTCCGTAATTCATTTCCATTAATTTTTCCGAAGTTGTCGACGAAACGAGAAGGGGGCTAATTTCAACCTCAAAAGTGAACTTAGCTCTCACCTTTAAAGAGTAGGGGAATTATTATTTGATTTATGGCGCTCTTTTTCCTATAAATCCTTTCGTTGAAGTCGTTGAAGAACTCTCTCTAGTCAGCGAAGTATATTAAAATGCACATAAAGCTATAAATAAGTATATTAGAATATCTGAACTTTCCTAAGATTAAGTGGATATAGGTATTATAAAATTATGCTAGCTTTTAAGTGTTTCATGAAAATAAAAATAATTATAAAAAGGTTCAGATACTATTTAGTACGGTATAACCGAATTTCTTTTGTTTAACACAATTAGCATAGTGACAAATTTCAAGACAGCACCACCTAAAATCAGACCTTAAGCTTTCCTGGAGACGAATATACTGATGTTCTCGGGAAGCAAGCCAGGTGAAAATTCGATTAGGAATCGGCATTTAGGGAGTTGCATCTCTCCCATCATCAGGACATTTACTAAATGTTATAACCACAAATGAATCACTGGATATAACACAAATATAAACAAAGACAAAACACTATCAGACTGTTTTCAGTAAATTAAATGCCAGGTCAGGAGATGGCGTCAGTAGAGAAAACTAATTTGGTCAAAGAAACGTAACTACTTAACTTGATTTCCTTAATTCGATGGATTTGCATTTTTAAGGCCGGTTTCTAAGAGGAGCTGAGCTGAAATCCAGTGAAATCCAGCATCACGATTAAGCGTGCTCCTCATGGATTTGCATTTTTAAGGCCGGTTTCTAAGAGGAGCTGAGCTGAAATCCAGCATCACGATTAAGCGTGCTCCTCTCGGAGGAAATGGCCAAAGCCTCCTTAATTCTCCGCTCCTAATAACTGTTACATTTTGCCAAGATGGTCATCTCCTGAAAGTTGGCTGTATGGTCGTTATCAAAACAATGCTCTGCCACTCCATGCTTCTCAGGTTGCATTAATAATTAGGATTAATTAAGGGAGGTTGTTAACGCCTAATCTCTTTCGATACTTGAAATACCTGTGAATATAACCTGATATTAAGAATTTTTATAGTGTAACGTTTAAAAAAATGCATTAAACATTTAAGAAAAAATAGCACATTGGTATTTTTCTAAATATAACTCTTCAATTTAACGTTATCAAAACTTAAAATATGTTATTTATGTGGCATCTTTTCTAGTTAAATGCTGTTACTCGTTTTAAAATTGAACTGAATGGTGTCCGAAATTATACTGTTTGTTTGAAGTGACAATCTGAAAACAAGAATTTAATTTAAATACATGAATGAACGGTTCATACCTTTAAAAATAATCAAATATCTATTTATAAAAGTTCGAATAACGTTTTTAATAATAAATTGGAAGACCTTTAAATCGTCTTTACTTAAAATGTCAATAGTATAAGAATACAATGGAATGTGGGAATATTTAGGAGCATCCTCTATTTAGTACGCATGTTTAAGCAGAGCTAACATTTTGATTAAAATAAAGCGTAGCCTTTACCGAAATTATAATTTTTAATTTTGATATTAAAGATTCAGACAGAACTGAATCAAATAATATGTAAGTGTATGTTGGTGTTTTAAATTATTTGATTTAATCAACTTAGCAGCAAAACGTGTTAAATATATGTGCTCTAGAAGTAGGTATGCAGATATCGGTGCCAAATTGTTGAAGTTACTACACACACTAGTGCATACACATTTAAGAATATACACGTCTGTTTGTGAAAATTGCAACACCAAAAAGGAATTATCCGAGTAACTCCAAACTTGGTGGAAGTGTAGAAGAGTAGACAGGCAATAAGTGTTTACATTTGCAGAGATATGGAGTACACGTAGGCCGAGCAGAGCCGACACGTGTCAATGCGACAAGGTCAGTGTTGCGCCCAGTGTAGTCCGTGCACAGCTGTCAAACAAGGTGGAAACAGTAAAGTGAGTGTCAGATGACGTCAAAGGGAGCCATATCGGTATATGACCGAGTTCGAACGGGGCTGAATGGTCGGTCTCCGGGAAGTGGGTTTGTCATACCGTGACATTTCGGATGTACAGGGCCGGCTGCTACAACAGTGATGCGTGTGTGAGAGCAGTGGATAGATGAGGGTCGTGTGCAGGGAAGAGTGGGAACTGGACCACAAAAATGACCACAGAACGGGTTGATCGTCATCTTGTTCCTAAGGCCATAACGGACCGTACAGCCTCATCCAGTGTTGACACACGCTGGAGCAGTGGAACAGCGGTGAACTTTTCTGCATCATCGGTTTGTCGCCGTCCGCTCAGGTTGGACTGGTGTCACGCATGCCATTACGTCGGCTTCCATTGTCCAGAAGCTACAAGCTCCTCCGACTGCAATGGACACGTGAAAACCTTCACTTGGGTCCTGGGCCGCGCCGTGGCTCAGTGGTTAGACCACTTGCATCTCACCAAGGCGGCCCGGGTTCGATCCCAGGCGACCGCAAAGTGAGATTTGTGGTGGACAACACGGTGCTGGGGCAGGTTTCCTCCAGGATCTCCGGTTTCCCCTGGCATCTCATTCCACCGGTGCTCCAACTTCATCTCATGTATCATCAGTGTCATCGCCTACGGTGCCGTATCTAGTAAACGCGGACGTTAAACACTACTACACTTGGGTCCTGAGTGGCAAAATGTAGTCTCTTCGGATTAGTCTCGCTTCAACGTGTTTTACAATGATGGCCGTATACGTGTCCGACGGTACCATGGCGAGCGCAACCTGGAGCGCTGCATTGTTCAATGGCATAGCGGACAAACATCAGGTGTGATGTTCTTTGTTGTAACTGGGTCTTCCGGGTAGGACCGCGTCTTTGATGTTCCTCTGGTCTGTGATGGTTTGGGACGCCATTGGTTACAACAACCGATCTTGCCTCCTACGAATTGAGGGCACTTTGAATACCAAGCGGTACCTAAAGGTGGTTGTAGAGCCTGAGGTACTGCCCCTGCTTCAGGCATTTCCTCGGCCATATTTCAAGAAGACAATGCCCGGCTACATATTGCGAGGAATAAACAAGCCTTTTTGTACATTCGAGTATCATTGCTTCTCTGGCCCACACGTTAGCCTGACATGTCGCCCACCCAACATGTCTGGGATGTGCTTGGTCGGCAGCTGGTGCGTCATGGTCCACCGAAAACTAGTGTCAAGTAGTTGTGCGCTCAAATACAAACTGCGTGGGAAACCTTTCAGGAACACATTCAGAATCTTTTTGATACAATGCCTCGGCGTATAGCAACTCTTAATTGCAGTGCATGGAGGCCACTTGAAATACTGAATATTAGGTCTTAAAGGTCATGTACAGATTTGAAAAGTTAATCATTCAAACTTGTCATATACTTAACCGTGGTATTGAATTCATTGAATTTATGCGTTTCTTTCTTGGTGTTGCAATTTTCACAAGCAGTAGTGTAAATTAAATACGAAGGAAGAATAAAAAATAATTCGTTATGTTACCTTCACATAATTTTATCAACTCAGTCTGTACAAAATACTCTCAGAAACCTTTCTGCCTCCAGAAACTTAATACAAATCGAGATTAAAAGTGTCAGAATTTGCTTTACTGCCCTTTTTGCAGGTAAAACGTGATTAGGGAATCCAGTAGGATTAAGCGATAGTGTCAACTCTTTGAGCTGGCAGCCATCTGATAACTTTGAAATTTCACTACCTTTGCAAGGCCGAGAGAGACAGAGAGTGAAGGGGGACGGAAAAAAAGGTTTTGGTATTGAACATTTTTTTAATGTTTTAAATAACAAGGAGTATCTCGGAGACGGTTGACTTCATCCTCTCTCCCAAAAGAAAAATGAAAAGGGGGAAATGAAGAAGAAAAAATATCTAATTTGAGATAAATTGTATTAACAGCATCTACTTTTTTGTGCAGTAAGAATTTGTCTATGTGTTAACGGTTTACCAGTTAGGCAAAAGACATCGAGAATGCAGAGCACGTTTAGACCACAAAAATGGAATGGCATATTTCGGCTTTTACATCCATTTCATTTAATGTGTTCCAATGAATTAAATTACTTTTAACAATAATAAGTTTTTCGAAGGATTTAAGCTGCATACCTGAAGCTTTATCCCCAAGACTTTTTTGCAATCATTTACTATATATGCAGATTTAGGCTATAAGGTGTCGCTTGCCCCATAATAGAACAATTTATTTCATAGGCTATCCCCAGAAAATACAAGATAAAACTTAATGGAAGTGAAATTTCATCTTAAGCTTAGAAAATTTTAATCAGAATCACAGAGGTTTCTGAGGAAATCGAGAAATAAAAATGTTCTTCCATTAAGGATTCACTTTAATAGAGTAGTTTTCTTGAAAATTTTCATCTTACAGCTTTGGAGGTTTCTGAGCTTAAAGAATAATAATTTGGTATTTATCTACCCTTTAGTTTTGCACTTAAATTTTTACGCACACACATACAAGGTCATTTTTGTAAACATATTTTATTTCTGTATCATACGAGGTACGTCCAGAAAGTAAGTTCTGTTTGGTAATAAAATTAAATTGTGTACAGATAAGGAAAAATTATTTATTGCACAAAATTCGACAATTATTAAACTACTTTTCCACATAGCTGCCGAAATTTTGCAGGCATTTGTCATAGCGAGGCACAAGTTTTTGTATACCTTCTTCATAGAAGTTTGCCGCCTGTGTCTTCAACCAGTTAGAAACATTTTCTTTCAGCTCTTATTCATTGTTGATGTGTTGACCGACAAGGAAAGACTTGAGATGCAAAAACAGATGAAAGTCGCTAGGAGCGAGGTCAGGGCTGTACGGGAGTGGTCAAACACGTCCCAGCCAAATCCCTGTAGCATGCTTTTCGTCGCATTTGCAGTGTGTGGTCGTGCGTTATCGTGAAGAAACACAACACCTTTTGACAATTGATACATTTCAATTGGTTTCACTTTCCTAGCATTCAGAAAACGAATCACAGATCTGATTTCACAAGTGGCGGGATTTTCAATCAACACCGACATTGTAAACAAACACAACAAAGCGTACGTGGCTGACAGAGATCTTACAATGGCGCACGTTTCTTCTCCTTGATACAGAGCGTGTACCGCGCATGTGCGTAACTTCGATCGAAGCGCTGCTGCAGAGATAAATTTAAACAGAACTTACTTTCTGGACGCCCGTTGTATATTCTCAAAGCATATTTCCGATAAAATATTTACTTTAGGTCAAAGAGTAGAATTGTGTTTCGTATGTGAGTAAGAAGCTCAAGATTTGGCAAAGCATACGGTAGGAACTTTGAGGTAGTCTAGAAGCTGATAAGTTGATAAAAGGTCCTGTGTTAGGTATTCATAGCCTTCTACAGTTTACAGAAATAAACTACTACGACAGATAACAATGGGTAACCCATATCAGGTTATCATATACGTGACTGAGGTATTAAAGGGATGTTTCCATTAATAATTCAGCGATTAATTTCAACTTAAGCTTCTCATTGTTACTATTTTAAACAGAACATTTTCAAGCTCCGTGTTGAGGAATCGATGGGTAGTGGAATAGGCAGTTCCAGTCAGTGAAGTAGTTCACTTAGTGTCGGCGTGCAGTTCCGTGTAAGAGGTAAACCTTTGTGTACGTCAGAACAATTACTATACTGCATCCGTCTTAAGAAACACTTTTTGTATTACTTCGCGCCTACGTGCACAGGCGTGATGGACGATAGTGACACTTCCGCCCATGTGTTATGCAATATTACATTCACACAAATTGTATGCACAAGAGAAGCTTACCAGTAGGTTTTGTTTTTGTAGATTTTGTTCGCGGAATTGTTCACAGAAATGTGTGCTTATTAGGACGGCAGGAGTATAGTAGCGCAAGCGGTGCGTGCCAAAGAGACACAAATAAACATAAAACGTTGAAGCTGTGTGCTTGTGTGAAAGAAAAAGCTGCTGTAGTTGACATTAGACTAAGAATTTTGATGATAGATGAAGAAATGTGAAGTCAACTTCATTTCGTCTTGTTTTAGTCATCTTTGCCAAAATATTGTTATACTGTCTACTTCTCCACATCGAGGCAAACATCTGTAAAATGCTTGACTTCTGTAGGTAACATGCATACTCACCAATTCCAGTTGGTTTAATTGTTCGATCTGCAGGTGATCCATTGATTCTTTGGCATACTTGGATGGTTTTAGCGCGTTTAATTATGGCCATGTTTGTCATGACTGGGTGGACACAGGTTTCCTGTGCTTCCAGTATGAGACAACTGCTTAGTGATCGATCCAATCATATAAACTTTGGCAACTCACTATGAAGTACTAGTGCACACAGATGACAAAAACGGCCCAGTACTAGTCAATGACACAGAGCTAACATGCCCCTCCGGGTCAAACTAACCTCTAAAGGCTTCTGGCTAATTTTTGTTTTAAACACGCTAATCTGAAGGAGTAAATCTGAATCAGTGAACAATTTTACTCCATAGTGTATGAAAGAAGTATTGCATTCCACCCAGACGTTTGTCTAGATTTCACCTAAACTACAAGGGCTGTTTAATAAAGAATGACCGCAATTATTTTGACAACGTACCTTTACCCATCCTCATAATTTTGACGGTACTTCTCAAAATAGTCTCCCTGAATGCGATGCACTTGTCCCAGGGATTTTTCCAGTCTTCAAAGACATAATGGAAAACATTTTTTGAGAGATCCTTCAAACTCGCCTCTGCAGCCTTCACCGCCAGCTTCTGATGACGGATAATGCCCCCCACAAAGGCGTTTCTTCAAGTTAGGGAATAGAAAAGTCACACGGGGCTATATTTGGACTATAGGGAGAGTGAGGGATGCACTTCACATTGATTTTTGCAATATATTCAGCAACAACATTGGCAATATGCGGCCGCGCATTATTGTGGTGCAGCATCCAGCCTGCTTTACGAAAATGCGGGCGTTTGCGCCTGATATGGACTTGTAATGCTTTCAGGACATCCCTGTAGCATTTTCCAGTTATTGGTGTGAGTGCAGGTACAAAATGCTGATAAACTATTCAATGAATATCAAAGATTGAGATGACCATAACTTTCCCAGCAGAAACAACCACTTTTGCTTTTTTGGGGGTTGGTGATGAAGGAGATTTTCACACTGAGCTTTGCTGTTTGTTCTCAGGATCAAAATGATGTAGCTAAGTTTCATTAGCAGTGATTACGTTTCAAATAAACTCCGGATCTTCCTCTAACATCAACATTACTGCATGCAGACACGCACAAACACGTCTCATGTGTAATGTTTCTGTTACCAACGTGTGGGTGGCACACAATGAAATGTTCAGTATTTCAGAAAGTGATCTTAAGGTAATTCGTCGATCCTCTCTCACAATGGCAGCAGCAGTGATGATGTTTTCTTCCGTAAGAGCAGTAACTGGAGCACCGGGTCCATATTCCTATGAAATTGATTGTCTCCCCTCTTTAAACATTTTAAACCACCTTAGAGCTGTGTTGTAGGAAAGAACAGTCTCCATTGGCCTCCTGTAACATTGAATAGGCCTCAACGGAAGATTTGTTGAGACGAAAGCAGAATTTCAAAGCCGCATATTGCTCCTCGCGTGTTACTTGCATTGCAGCGGTAGGCGATACTGAACAGGAGTTCCAACAATGAAACCAATATGGCGTGTTTGTTTCACATTAAGGTAACAGAATATAATAAGATTGAATTTTAGTGCAAAAACTATGACCATAAAATTATGATCATTCTTTATTGAACAGCCCTCGTACACGAGAATTTCGATCCCCTAAATAAAAAGGAAAAGCCATTCTTATAATAAGGTGCAAGTCTTTCCCACGTTCGCTTGCGTGAACTTGTTTATGTCCTTTGGCTTTATTGCTGCTCCAAGCATGTAACTGGAATGTTTTCAAGAAAATGCCTCAACCTAAACTATTCATTAGATTGAAAACTGTTATTCTACTTTAAGTATTCTGAAAAATGACAAGGATTTTGGTTAAAATGGTATCTTAACCAACAAGAGTATTCGAATTTCCTGGGAGTATAGGTTAAGTAATTAAATGTGATATGCAGACGAAACTGATATAAATAGAAATGACTGTCCACATTTTAGGATTCACCTTTAAAGAGCAAAAATTTTAATGTTTTAATTTTATGACTTTGGTTCTAAGCTTTTAGGGTAATTACTCTTTTCCTTAACTAAACGCTTTTTCCTGTCACTCTCTCATTCACTCACTTTTATTACGTTTATAAAAGCTAGATGCTATCAAAACACAAGAGACGCACTGAAGTTTGAAACGAATTATTTTAGTTTAATTAACTTTATGAAAGACAAAAAGAACCATTTGCTACCTTTTAGTGTTCTGTGATACAATAGGACTGTCATTACCCTTAATAAAAAGGGCAACTGTTACAGCTAAACAGAGATGATCGTTGCAAGCTGTTGTGAATAGCTGATAAATGTTGTTTTTGAAGAGAAGAGATTTCTGGCATCCTACTTATGGTAAACCACGTTCTGTTACGCCACTTTCTCTCGCCAAACAACGCAAGGCGAGTGATTTGTTTACCAGCGGATACATGAACACAGGCAGCGTGTTTCTGCTTCCAACACTGAAGAAAAGTCGACCAAAGTAGACGTTTTATTAGAGTTTCTCATTCCTTTGGGAAAACTCTGCAGAGGAGATATTTATTGATATGATTTTGGTATACTTATATTGAGGAAAAGCCTCGAATGACTTTCTCCACTCCTGTAGAAAATATTTTATGAGCATTTATTCTTCTACCTTCTTACCGACCACGATAGCTCAGGTGGTTTGGTCTGTGGCCCGCATCCGAGAGGCCCGGGTTTGATTCCGTGGCCGACCTAGCTGACACATGGGTTTTTCAGGGAGTTTCCTCCTCCGGTAGGTCCGTTGCCGGTCTCCGCTGCTCTGCTGGGACCATTTCAGGACCGTCAGCTCGGATCTTTGGGCCTCGGATCGCCTGCCTGAGACCTCTGGGGCTTGGCTGCTGGGCTCGTTGATTTCCTACAGTAGGGCAGCATGTCCGTTGTCCTGGCCTGTCGGGGGAAGTCTCTATCCAAGAAAACTGTAGGGACCCTGCCCTCTGTATTGTCGTGGCTCCTTAGGTCGCCCGCCCTCTGTCTCCTTCGCCTCATCCATCCTTCGCCCGAGGATACCCCACTTACAATGGGCCCAGCATGATGGCGTACGTATCCTTTTTATGTTCATCGAGATAAACACCTGCGTAACTTGCTTTACTTCATGTTTCCTTATAAGTACAACGTGAATAATGGTTTAATGTGGGCTTAAGCGATAGTCAAATCTTGAAAGAGATGGTTGCTATGCTATGCATTTGTTATGACATAATTTGAACCGGTGCATTTTCGTACGTGTGTACGGCATCCGAAGGACAGGATTTACCGCTCCAAGTTGTATTGACTACATAAAAGCGGTAATATCAGCACCAAAGCATTACTATTATCACATGAAATGATATTACTAGCTTATAAATGGAAAGGCCTGCTTTAATTTTGGAATTTTGAAAGAAAATTCCTCTAGTACTTCATTCACCAGAGCCTTCCCCAACAACCTGCGGCCGGCGGTAAGCCAGCAACCTCAAAATGGAATACATTTTGTCTGCTGTGAAGAACAATAGACGATTAATGCCACTGTATTTGTATGTAATACATTTGTTTCATTTGTTCAGCCTCAGTTTGTGAAGTCTTATCTATGGTATATACCTCATATGCTGAGATAAAAAGTTAACAGACCGAGGTGGTGATCTGTAAAATCAATCTAAGTGACTAATCTGTCAAGTAGCTATGACATAATTTCCTGCTGTGGAAATTAATGGGTTTAATGACTTCGTCTTTTTCAGGACGGAAGGATCGAAGAAAAGAAGCAAGAAAGAAAGAAAACAAAAAACAAACACTTCATACTAGTACACAGTACAACACGAAAGAAACAAAAGTGTGTGTACAAAATCTACAAAAATATTGGACAGTATGTGGTCGAGCGAGATGGCTTCAGGGTTACGTGTGTGCCTCGAAATTGGAAGTTCTCGAGTTCGATTCCTATCCACGCACACCTTGTTTGTTATAGTCTTTTCAGATTGATAGCGAAATGTCGGGGTGATTTCTCATTTATCACGATTTCCATCCTCCCTTTGACATCTTATTTCATTTCTTTCTCATATTTCAGGTATGCTTCCAGATTTTCTGGCATAACTGCGGTTCGGAACAGATACATATCAGATCTATTCTCCAAGAAGTATGAGGTGCGTTCAAGTTAAAACAACTCCTAATTTTTCAGGATTGGGGCCAGATAAGAACGCCTGGTTCCTTTCCAAATACATGTGGACTCTTTGTGAATACATGGCAGTGATGGCAGCACTGTACAGTGCATAGAACTAGTGGTATCGACGAGAGTTAGGACTGTTTTTGATACTTAAAATGGCGACGCTTTCATTGCAACAACAGCGTGTAATCATTCGTTTTCTCCATTTTCGTGGTGTAACCCTATTGAAAATCATCACCAGTTGAGTGAGGCATGTGGTGATGATACCATAAGAGTGTAATATGCGTTCCTGTGTGCGACAGTTCAATGAAGGCAGAACATCGTGTGACAACAAACCAAGACAGTCTCAGGCTCGCACCAGAAGGTCTGACAACATAATCCAGCGAGTGGAGAGCGCTTTTTTGGAGGAACGCCGATTGAACGTCGCCTTCAAAATTGGCATTTGCGTGGGATCTGTGCACACAATACTACATGAAGATCTGAAAATATCAGGTGAGCGCTAGTGCTGACAAAATGCTTGTGGCTATCTTCTGGGACAGCAGTGGTGTAATCCTTAGTCATTGCATTCCAAAGGACACTACGGTGACAGCTGCATCTTACCAAACTGTTTTGGAGGATAAACTCCTCCCAGGATTGTGTGAAAAACGAGAGGAAGAGGTTGAACGTGTGTTCTTTTACCACGACAACGCACCAGCACATCGGGCAAACGCGACGCAGGAGTTTCTTCGTGACAACGACTTTGAAGTGATCACTCATGCTCCCTACTCATCTGACCTGGCTCCTAGAAATTTCTGGCTGTCTACCACGATGAAAGTCACTCTCCGTGGTGGCAGATTCACTAGTCGTGTCGCTATTGCTTTAGCGATTTTCGAGTGTTCAAAACACACTCCTACAGAAGCGTTCGAAGCGGCGAATCATGGCGTCGACGTTGTGGAAAATGTGTACAGCTAGAGGGAGATTACAGAAGTGACACTAGTTTCAAATTTTTCTTGTGATTACTTTGTGAGGAAAAAAACGCACCTGGTATGTCATTGCCGTCTATGTGACCTGTATCCTTCTGTTTTTCTTTGACTTACTTCTGGAGTGCTGTGGCAGCAATGGATTCCCCTAGCTTGCAGTGCCTGGGGTATCCTCGTGGTACAAGGTACCCATATATCAAATAACAGAACAGCACAGACCAAAGCTGAGTAAAGTTTACGGTGAACCTGCTTTTGCACTGGTACAAAATGTTCATAAACCTCAAGGTAAATGCACCTAGGATGTGGCTCTAAGTCCTTAGAAAAATAATGTGTGTCGAATAACTGCCTTTCCTTTGACATCTCACAATGTGCATTGCGAATAAGCTAATGAACACTAGCAGACTGCTCAGGATGTAATTTCCAGGAGGCTGCAACTCAGCACTTTTCTGTAAACTTATAGGCAGTCGTTAAACCATGATTGCCTCACACGTTGATTAACTTCTTGAAGATCTGAGACAGTATTCAATCAGGGCACAGGAT
Source organism: Mantis religiosa (assembly GCA_030765055.1). Taxonomy (NCBI): domain Eukaryota; kingdom Metazoa; phylum Arthropoda; class Insecta; order Mantodea; family Mantidae; genus Mantis; species Mantis religiosa. The sequence goes on along the minus strand of CM060953.1, from coordinate 36,571,721 downwards.
TGATTTCTTTCAGCTCTCTCTTTTGTTTGACAGCGGATGGTATTTCCGTGCTCGAGGATAAATGTAGACCACCTCCTTTCTCTCCCTCCCTCTTTCTAGCACACCAAACATACTTCCTGCTTGCTGGTGCATGCAGGTGTAGATAGCATAGAGTTAATAACGGTTAGAAATGGCTCACCAAATGAAGTGTTACAGTAATCATTCTTAATATCTCTATTATATATAGTAAAGAGGATAATTACTTGTATTCCAATACCAAAATTACGCTTCGAAATATGTTTCTAGACTACCGCAATTAAAAAGAGCATTTTTAGGAAGAGGTCTACTTTGTAAATGGGCTCAAAAACGAAAAGTTTGATAAAAACACCATTATTTAAAATATTTTAATTAAAAGTAAAATGTATTACGTTGCATTTTATGGCAGCCTTCCTCATTATCACTACTAACTTGTAAACCGTAAGGTATACGCACATTCGTATTCCAATAATCAAGAAATAATTTCATAGATATTTCTTCTCATTTGTCTGAATTTTCGAATGCTTATACTTTTCTCTAATGTAAGACCGTAATTTGTTTGTATGTCCTGAACATGCAAGGGGAACGGAATGTTGAAGCCAATAGAGAGCGTCAAGCTCTTAAAACTGGCTATAGCTTAAACTTCCTATAGAATTATCTTTTAATTGCACTTATAAGGAAACATATACTAAAGATACTAAAGACATTATCAAATGCTTCGATTAATACAGTAATAAAGGGGAAATGCTTTTATTAATAGCCTCAGCAAGAGAAAGTACAAAAATTCATGTGATTGCACACATGATTTTTTTATTTGAGTACTACTTTCGTGATAAAATATTGAGAAAATTTTGAGAAATTATTAAGTTGTATGAGAAAGTTACAATGTATGTCGTGATATCTGATTTTACTCCCAAATATCGAACGCATTTCGAGTAGATTTCCAGTAGATGGTCCAAGTTAACGCTTTCATTCAGCTGAAAAGGTAGCAGAAAGTAGTGTGAAAACGTTAGATATGTTTTGAAGTTGTGAACTTTAACACAAGAAAGGAGAATACTTGAGAATTCATTAATTTACATTTTCTAACAGAAGTTCTTAAACTCATTAGACCATTAATATCGTCGCATTCAATTGTTCTCCACAAATGTGATTAGGTCAGTAGACCTAAGCAAAAGTTCTTAATACAAAATAGTATATTGACCAAATAATAGAGAAGCAGTATAAAGAAATACTAGTTAGAAATAATCATTCCATCCACACCAGCCGTGTGTAGGCTAAGGTTTAAATGAGTTGAGTCAAATGAAAAATTCAATGCAATAGCCGGGATTTGAACCACAGGTCTCCCACTCACCGTGAGGTGGCTCTAACCAACCAAGCTACTATGGCCAACATGCCGAAATGACATTAAATTCTCCAACTGACTCAAATGCTTCCCGATAGACCACTAGGGGTTCTCGTATATGAGACACGCACCTTTTGTGGCGAATTACTATGCTGTAAGTACTTAAGCCTTAGGCTTCATAGTTAAACCACTATGTTATTGAGGTAAATTGATGGAAATAATCATTTCTTCCACACTAGCCGTGTATAGGCTAAGGTTTGAATGAGTAGAGCCAGACTGCTAGTTAAATAATACCAAGTTTCGTATTTAAGTGAAGATTAGTCGAACACTCACTCACTCACTCACTCAATCGCTCGCTCACTCGCTCACTCAATCGCTCGCTCACTCGCTCACTCACTCGGTTTTAACTTTTTTTATTTCTTCAGGTAATCTCCAATAGTATATTTCAAGTGAAATCTCCATATTGTCACCCAATTATCGGGAAGCACAACAAACGACAGCTGAGTAAGGGACCGGAGGCCACGCCACACCCACTCATTTGTCTCCTGTCACTAACTGAAGGGATGATTAGGAGAGGGATTGCGGGCCACTGAGCCGTCTCTTTACCCTCCCCCTAGGTTCTCGAACGTGCGGGTTGTTTCGTCTAATCTGGAAACTTCTAGATTGGCCAGCTGGCCTTATATAAGCGACGTGCCGGGCCGGAGTGAGTCAGTCAGTGTTTGACGAACAGCTGTGGGGAGCGCCCAGTGAGGGGACGGACTGCGTACGTGCGTCGGAGGAGTTTACGTAATCGCGAGTGCAAGTGGAATTGTAACAGACGAACTGGTGAATCGTAATTGTGTGCATTACGTAATTCTGTGTAATTGGCAAGTGTTTAACTGTAAGTCGGTGGAAATAAAGAACATTTTTGAGTGGTGCAATCGGACTTTTTATTTCACGAACCCACAAAGTCACAATATAGAATTTTTGGGTGGAATGCAATACTTTCTCTACTACTACGCAGATGGGTACAATTTTAAAATTATATTTAATGTAGGAGTTTTTTTGTTTAAAGTTATAAAGTGTATATCAAATTAAATAGATATGCAATTATGGCTGCACAAAGAAATAAAAATGTCGAATATTCTCAATTAACTTAATCTGTCTCATATAACCTTGCCCCGCTGACATGTATCACTCCGCGTGCAACTATCTTCCCCCTCATCCTAATTGGCTAATGCTTTCGCGCCATAGGCCATAGGTGGTGCATTCCCGTCACATTTAAGCCTGCAGTAAACGTCATAATAATTGCCAGGAAGATAGATAAAATCATACAAATAAGAATATAAAGGCATGCAAAAATAATCAAGTTTATAATAAAACAGAGCAAGTTGAAACTGAATGAATGAGCAATGAAACTGCAACAAGTTTATAATGAAAGGCCTTCGGCCTTTTCCACTGGGATATTTTAAACCAGCACATATACCTTGCAAACATGCTCGTCTTTCAGTCTTAAAAGTCATGTCACGCCATACTTGCCGTGTGCTCTTCATTCACCCAAGTCTCGTCAAGGTATATTTTGCGACTTGTATCCCGGTACAGTCTGATTGTCCTTAAATAACATCTTCGTCACACAACAATATCGCCCCTGGAGTGGTAAGCTTTTCAGTTGTCTCAATTTCACTTTGCGATGTTCCTACGCATCTAACACACCTGTAAGTTCAGAGCACAGCTGTTCGACTTCTCTCACTGACAAAGACGGATTCTTTTTTTGTGAGTGCATTAAACACATGCAACACAATTATTTTTTCGCCACTTTGTAAAGGTTTTCCTTTGCGATGCTTCAGCGAAAAACTGACGGTAGACTCTGCCATTATACATATAATAAGTACACGCGCAATACAGATCAATAAAATAATTTAGCTCTCGCGCTCGGCACAACACACATTCGAATGACGGTATATGACTAATCCAGTTCAAAACAAGGTCAGTGATAAAAGTCACATAAACAAATATGTCATTACTACCGCTAAATCACGTGCTATCGTGCCATGTGCTTGAGAGCAAAGGAACCTCCTCTTTACTTCGTTTAAAAATTAACATGCATTTCAAATAAATCAACTCTGTTGCGTAATATATTTAATTCAAACAGTTACGAAAATATTAATTTGACTATTCCCTTCCAACATGTAAAAATATTTATGTAAAAAACTGAAGCTGCTGACAGTGAAGTAAACTAGGTTATCAATAATAACTAAACACTAGTAACACAACTTCACTATTTACTTATCTTATTTAAATCCTTGGACCGATTTCAAAGCAAAACATCTGCTTCATCCTCAGCCACTCAGCTTACCACTCACCCACTAACTGACTGACTGACTGACTGACTGACTGACTGACTGACTGACTGATTGACTAACTGACCTTGACCACTACCGGAGTTTGAAGAATGGCTCCTTATTTAACTGCCATCTACCGGGGACAACACAAACTTATTGATGACATCTATTGGAGGGATATCAAAATTCATTACGCGATCCTTATTTTTCAAAATAAATATCTTCTCCCAAACCATTAAATCTATCGGTTCTTTCAATTGTTTCAATAATTTAACTTCTGGATTTTCTTCATGATTATATGACCAAAAATGATCAGCCACTGCCGATTTCTCTGTCTGTCTATATTTAATATTTCTAAAATGCTCCTTCGCTCTGGTTTCTAAATTAAGCTTGGTTCTACCAATATAGATCTTATCGCATTCTAACCCGTTAACTTGATAAACACCAGATTTTTTGTTGTCTGAAATTTTGTCTTTTTTTTTTAGAAAACTGTAGCAAATTCTTTATACTGTAATTATTATGAGGTGCTAGCATTATACCCACTTCTTTGAAAAAATTTTGGAACTTTTTTAAGAGTAGAAACAGCACTAACATTTTTTTGATATTTAAATTTTTCTACTCTTCTGATTATAAAAACTTTATTAAAGCCGTTAATTAAAGCAGTGTTTATAAGTAAATAGTGAAGTTGTGTTACTAGTGTTTAGTCATTATAGATAATATAAAGATATATCACCATGTTAAATAACGAAGTAATTTTTACAGCCCAACATTCTCTACTACAATAGCAGCCAATGAGAGGTGATTAGGTCACGTGACCGTTAAGAGATACGGGGCAAGCTTATGCGAAACAAGGATTAGTTTAGTTTTGCTAAAGAAACATTTCTGGAAGAAACTGTCACTTCAGTGTGATAGCATTCCCTGTCAGTATGCGACTGTCAATTTTTATACTTATTTGTGTGTCAAACAGAATTTAGAATGTCTTCCGGAGAAAGTAACGTCGTTTCCTTCTCTGACGTTTTCGCTGTCGTTAACGGCGTGGCACAGCTGCCGAACGAAAATTTTAATGTTTCTCCGAATAAAATAAGTTTGGCAATGTTAGAATTACCTTTAAGGCGCGTTCGAATTTTAAGTAATGCTATTTTTACACGAAACCATCATAGCTTCATATTGCAGTAAACCTGAGACCCCTTCACATTTTAAGATCAAGTCTTTCCGTTTTCATTAAATTAAATTACTTATATTTTAATTTTATAAAATAACAGTAAGTTTTCACTCTAATATTTTACATAACTAACAATAACGCTTATCTAGAACATATTTCATATTCGTATATATGTGCTGCAATGCTTATAGAAGCATTGTCATTGTTATTGAAAGTCTTACGAAGAAAAAAGAGCTTCAAATGTTGCATCAGATGACTTCCTTAAGTTAGGCAAAATGTAGTTAGTAAAAAATTTTATTAATCCTACAAAGGAGATATTTGACCCAACGTGTATTTTAATGAGCTCACATATTTGTTTTCTCTGATAACTTTAGTACTATTTCTTGCTGTTTCAGTGATGCAAACCTTCAGTAGACATTTTCGATAGTCTGCCGCTCTAAGCAGTGGTTTGGATTGTGGAAGTTCTCCGAAACTTTGTTCTATTTAACTGCAGAGGTCATATCGACGGCCGTTCTCCTTTGGTATATATCGATGTTGACAACTCGTAATCGTTGGGTTGTATCATTAGATCACGCACATATTCACACTCTCATTCATACTTCCAGACTCTGAGGAAGTTGGGAAATTATCTTGATTGGAGAAAAATCGAACCGGGAATCGAACCCGGGACCCCTAGCATGGCAGGCAGGTGCTCTACCTACCGAACTAGTGGCCAGCTGCAAAAATCATTGTTTTATGTTTGGAGGGAGATACAAAATATGTGAAAGCGCAGACTTCTGTGTTTCAATTTATTTTCTTTCTTTTGTTTGAGTCCTCAGTTGCTTTAAACGTGCATCTTTTGGTAAAAATGTAATGCAGAAGTTTTGGGAGGAGACCAGTAGATAGAATATGTTAGAGAGAAAGGAAAAATTAAACAATAACTGTAAACTAATAGAAATAAGGGGCGGAGATAAGGTTGTGGGAATTTCAATAAAACCTGCACAACGCAGGTAGATCCATTTTTAAGGTAGGATATAACTCTCCATACACACATAAAATTTAACATTTTTATAACAGGTTACTAAGCAATAGGAAGCTAATGCCAACCCATCTCAACCTAGGAAGTATGTAATCATTTCCTAAATAGTTGAATATCCTGGATGACGTATAATGTATATAAAGGTTCTCGATTTATAGAATATATTTTGGGACTATGCCCCCTAGCAGGAGCGGTGAAGAGGGAGCTTGAGGAAAAAAGAGAAGAGGGTAGGTTAAAAGTTCCTTAACGGATCATAATGGGTATCCTCCCCCCCCCTGAGGGCTTGCACATTTTCGGGGGGCCCCCGATCTTGATGCTGAGGGTTTACAGCGAAAAAATTCCCTGCTATACAAGCCAAAACTCTCGCCAACACTGAGCGCTGAAATAGTCAACCAGATGAAAGGAGAAGTTAAATTGGAGACAAAAGATTTGGGGATGTAATTAACCATTGGCTACCGACCCACGGTTCCAGAAGGTTGAGGACGAGAATTGAAGTCACAACCTCTTGTTGGAAGGGAAGGAGCGTGGATTTAATTTCACGGACCTTATTAGGGGGGTTATGGGTTCGTAACTAGCTCTGGATATTTGTATGGATCTCTTATCTCAGGAGTGGCACACACCAGAGTGCTTCGTTGTTTTTTCCCCTTCTTTATTCGTTATTCCGTTCTCTTATTGCTCGGGATTTCACACACACATACACACACACGTTTGCCTACACCCGCTGCTTACTTTTACATCACCTTCCTATCACCACTGCTTCCGTCGATGTCCAGACCAAGAGTGCCCCAGGTAGAGCATTGACTTGTCTCCTGGTTCCCCAGTTAGCACTACCTCTTTTCTGTTGAAGGCAATGACTAACCATTTCTTACCTGTCTTTGTTTAGTTCAGTTTTACTATGCATTACTCTTACGCCTAACGTAACTCTTACACCTTCTTCGTGTCTGCCTAAACTGGGAGTGTTCTGCTTCACACGTGACAGTAAAAATATCTCGGTGCATTTATTTTCCCCCAATGAAAGATAACTTTGACTTTTCATAATATAAAACATCCAAAAAAGAGAAACGTCTAATTTGCTGACACCCCTGTAAATCTGACACGGACAAGTGTATCCTCCTGTAGAGGAAGACCCCTGCTCTTTACTTAGGTCATTCTGAATTGAATAGTTTGCTTTGAGTTCAGACTTCAAAGCAAAATTTACATGTAACCCTTCAGGGTCCTAACCTACTGCATAGCCACAATGTGTCGCGACCAGTGAGGAAAATATCGTTCAGAGAAGTAAAACGAAGTACTTTGTCGCCGGCCGCAACTTTCAATATAGCGCATGGCAGTGGCTCCTTTCTCCAAAAAATCCATAAGTAATCAACAGTTCTATGCTTCTCTTTGTTAGTTTTCTGGCTGTGTCACCAATAGTTTTAGCTCATATGTCACATGATGCATGACATCACTAGGAAACATCGCCTCTTCTCATGGAATAAAATGTATCAAGGTCACGTGACATTTATAAATATAGGCGTGTTCGGTGCCTGTTTAGAAGCATTTACCGGCTTTTCTGCATAAACGTCGAATATTTTAAGTGCGGTGCTTATTTATTGTAAAGTCAGAAGTATTATTTCTACTTTGTCTACTCTTACCTACAGAGCAGGGTGCTTAGGTGGTAATGTTTTGGACTCGCATTCGGGATGTAATGGGTTCGATCTTCAGTAACCAACCAATCTGACTTTGCACATTGTAACTGCTGTTTCGGGCCTGTCGTTCCGGCCCGGGCCGCTGTTGAATGTGAAGTGATGTAACAAATGGGGTTACAGGGATGAACTTACCTGCGTTTTCGGCGAAAACTCATATCTGATATTTTGATCCACTTCTGTACCTCATATGTATAAAAGTGAAGAAGTAAAGAGGTCATGATTTTGAAAAACAATATATGAAAAGAAAGTCCGTCAATATGTATAAACAGGTCTCCATAGCAATTTATTACAAGAAAGTGTGATCTATTTGAAGGATATAATTATCACAAATCCAAATACAAGCCCAGAAATCATAGTGCGAATCTTTGATTGGTCATGTACGCCTTTAACAAGTGAGTGTCTGTCCTCCGGGAACGTGACCCGATTCCCAATAAACTATACGGCTCTATTTCCCGGAAACCTCAAAAGCTGCTTCGCTGAAAGAGATTTAAGCCGTAATCCTGATCTTGGCTTCAGATTCTTCCAATCTGATTCCCCCTCTTGCTTTACGCTTGTGTGAGAGTATTCTGGGTTTTATCTGTGCTCTAGAGATAAAATGAAACAAGAAGTGATTGAATTTTGTGAAAGATTTAAGTCTTAAGATGTATATTCTCAAGGTTTCAACGTAATGCACGATCGAACGTTGTTTTGCACGGAGAAGAGGAAACCTGCCATAGCCTGATGCGTTAGGCAGCTCGCAGCACTTTCTGTTTGCGGATTGCATATGCTCTGCCGCTCTCGGAAGATTCAGATCGATTGTTACACGCAAAGTGGCAAAGTTTGCCTTCGCGGATAAACAACCGTGCTTATTCAACTTTCTTTTCTTTTAGTATCGAAATAAAGCTGCAGGAAAATAGCATGGTGTACAGGCGGAAATGTTGACTGTGCATAAATAGAAGCTGTGTATTTTCTGGAAACCCACACACTACTCGTGCTTCATAGAGCTTGTTAACAAGAGAGCGTTTTCACAAAGTTTTAAAGAATTTATCGTGCGATACTAAGAATTAAAGAAACCTTTTCTACTCAATTTTCTGCCCGTATCTTAATTTTGTCAATAAATATATTATAACCAACTGTTAATCCACAGTTTTTGTTGATTTTAAGTGCAAAAAGAAGTTCAATTTTAAGGTTAATTATGGGATATTAATTTAGATAATTATTGTGTACTTTTTAAATAAGCTTTAGATATATTTTCCCTTGTAGAAGTTATTTTTAAGCTTTAATTTGCAATAGAACAAATACGTCTTTTTAAATTATTTTTGTGGTATAAACATTATCTTTTAAACAAAATTATATTTTTTTAAAAAAACCCTTTTTTAAAAATGTAAATTAGAAAATTCACTTCTTAGTGTTACTTAATAGGTTGATATTAATAAGTGATAAACATTTCAAGCCTTAGCTTCCTTAAAACACTAATTATTCCGTAACTCAATGGCGTGACTTTAGGAAAACAGGTTTAAAAGCTCAATTAGAATGCTCCCTCGAATTTCTTTAGAACAGACTGTGACTATAATCAGCGTTCTCCTTTTGTTTTGTATATGTATATTCTCTTGAAATAAGGTAAAAATGTATATGTTTCATTTTAAAGAGTATGGGTATGTGAAAAAGAAAACATTTGAGAGGTAAATTCTGCGTAAAATGTCTGTTATGTATTGTCATTTTGCCTACACATTCTTGTTGTACAGATATTAATTGTAAAATATACTTATACAATGATCTTAAATGTGATTTTGTGTGTAAATTTTGACTGGCATGGTTATCTTAAAGATGTTATTGTGAAACACTCTAAGTGTAAAATATGTATGTATATAAGCATCGAATTTGAAGTTACTGCAACTATTTGGAAATTATTTTAATTTCTTGGAATGAGCTTAATTGTGCTTGCAAAATCCTCAGCAGTAAGTTTAGAAAGTTTACTACGGAACTCAAAATATTTTATTGTAGAAGACTTCCCACTATTGCTTGTAATTCCCCTGCATTCTCTGCGAGAGTCAAGCGTATATATTCTGTGATCTCTCAAAAATCTAGGAAGGTCGCCTTATAAGTCCCGAGCCTCACAAAATATCAAAACATTTTGATGAGTTTTGTTTATTTCTCAACATAATTTCCAGAAAGGCTAATACATTTGTCATATCAGTATTCTAATAAATTAAATCATATCTGTAGTGCAATTTATCACGATCCTCAAAACAAATGTTTACTGCATCAACGACCTTCTCCGTGCTGTAAAACCTAAACTTTTTTGAGGTTCAGGAATAGGTCTTCGTCACTGGGTACTAGATCTGGCGAAGTGGGTGGATGTTCAAGCAATTCGACCTGTAATTCGCACATTTTCGCCATTGAAATGAGCTTACAATGAAATAAGATTATTTTCTTTGTCCAGTGAAGTCTTTTTCTTTTTACCTCATCACTAAAACATTGCAGTAAGCTTGCGTAGTAGTCACCAGTGATAACTTTATCTTTTCCAAGTAATCAATAAAAATAGTTCTCTGTGCATCCCAGCAAACACTTGCCATAACCTTGTTAGCTGACATAACTGACTGCCTCTTTTGGAGTCGGTTCACCTTGCGCACTCCACAGTTTTCACTCTGATTTATTTTCTGGAGTGTAGTGATGTATTGAGGTTTCATCCATGGTGATAAGCTATCTAAAAAATTCACTGGGAATTTTACGGTAGAACTCTAAATTCTTAAAAACAGTTTCTCTTTGCAACTTTTGATCAGGTGTTAACAAACGCGGCACCCACCTTGCACATACCGTATGAAACCCAAAATATTATTTAAAATATTACCTGAACTTCTTCTGATATGCTTAAAACCTCTTCTATCTAAAATACTTTAATATTCGGTCTTTCAGTACTAAATTATGAATTTTTTCAATGATCTCTGGAGTTGTCTTCCACATGACGCCCAAAGTGAGGCTCATCACTAGTGCTTGTACGTCCCATTTTAAACTCAGCAACCACCTTTCAATCATTGTATACGAAGAGACAAGAGTCTTTCAATGTACTGTCAATTTCCTCCTTGATTTCTTTAGGTGTCAAGTCTTTGAAATTCATTTAATATTAATTAAATATTTAATCACTGCTTGTTTTTCCAAATCCCTCACTTGTGAAACCTCTACATTAGTCTTGTTTAAAATGCTGTCATTCAAAAACTAAACAAGCTATCGACCTGTAACTATGGATACAAGCTAGATTAGAGTTAAACTATATGATGCTATCCATCAAACAGGCGCAGTAGCGCCATCTATATTGGAGGCGCGGTACAAGTTAGCCAGTCCTCATAATTAAAACACTTTCAGAAAGGGAAATTACATGAAATGTTTTGGCTATACCTTGAGGCTCCGCAGGGGAGGTAATCCATCCCTTTCAGCTGCTGTAGTGCGAGCGCTGCGGATCCCTAGCACTCGTGGTAACTCTGACGTTACCAGAGGAAACTCGGGCCAAAATTAAGCCCCTCTCGCATGGGAGTTGTTCGGATTGGGTTGGACTCAAGGGGGCAGTGTGTTCCCGATACCCGTGGGAGATCGTGTACCTCCGGTCAGGGTAGAGGTTTGCCTAAGAAGTCTCGGGCGCTAGCCTGCAGTGCTAGTAGGTATGTTAGATCACCAGGCAGTCCTACCGAGGTTATTCGGTAGTCTTCTCTGCGGGGTTGACGCGCCTAAGTGGTGTATCCACTTCCACCCATCATTTTGATGATGGGGGCGGGGATTTTAGAGTCCAGGTATTGCTCCAAGTAAAGAGCCTCTCAGTTTTCCGTCGCTCCCAGGTTGATAGAGGTCGGAGTCTCCGAACTTTCGGGTATACCTCGTTGTACAAGTGTCTGTACCTTGAGGTGAAGAAAAATAATACTAAGAAAGATAAAAAAAAAAAAAAATAGAACGAGAGAAAGCATGCTATGAATAACTTGGCCACTTTTAAGATGAAAAAGGATATCAGATCAAACAATTATATATGTAAGGAAAAATAATAACCTTTTATTTCGTATTAAAGAAAGGATCTAATGAGTTTGAGTATTATGCATTATTCAAATAAGCTACCTTTGGAAAACCTTAGATTCAGAAATCTTACGAAGGTTCACATTTGGTTGGTACACAGATTATGGTTTATCTTTTCATGACATTATTGTCAGCATAATTATTGTCCTTGATTTCAAATTTCCAAACTTTTAAGCAGTATACTTGAAGCACTAACTGACATTGCTCGAGAGGTAGGAAATACAACTACTTGTGCAAAACTGAACACAGGCAGAATAATAAAGTAAGTCCCCACACTTTACATTTCTCCCAACTTCGTGGAAAATGTAACCAACTGCTGCAGATTCTCCAACATCTTCGGGCCGCGAGTTCCCTTAAGTAAGATTATCACACTTGTTTGAATAAACTTCTCCTTTGCTCCACCACGTCATGATATACTCTCTTTCAGCAGCACACATTGAGCAGAAAATCTGTCTTATAGTCCCAGTTTCTCGTTTTCTATCTTCTTGTTCTGCACGTTCGTCTTTAACGGTGTCCTACATGAGCCGTTATATCCCATTGTCCGAAATATATGGAACATCGGCCTTTTATTTTTAAAGCAAAATAAGCTTGTTGTGTTTATAGATATCGAACATTGCTTTGTACATTGTTTTAGAATGTAGAACCCCATGGTTTCATAATTAGCATTTTTCACATTATCATATAGTAAGTGCTATTTACCGAAAGAATAGCAATCGCTTGGAGCATTTAAAGAAGGTGTCATTATGTCGGTACCTCAGTGGTTAGAGTAGAAGCACATGAAATTGAGGATACGTGGTTCAAATCCTGGCTATGGCATATTCTTAAGGCTTTTCTTCTACTTATTGAATTGATACTTAAACATTTTCTCCCACTTTCGGTTTTAAAATGTACCGTTCCTGTTTAACCAAGTACTGAATATGTTTTAAGATTATAGAAGATTGGGAATACTTCATCTCTTCATCTTCTTCTGCCTCCATGGATTAGGCATGTTCCGGTCTCACATCGATCCATCGTTTCTTAGGTCGTCCTATTGATCTTCGTCCTTCCGGTTTATATTCCATTGTTTGTTTAGGGATTCTCTCTGGAGTCATTCTTCCTAAATGTTGGAGTCAATTTTCTGTACATTCCATTAATTTTAATAAAACAGAATTGATGTTTAATTCATTTTTCCGTCCGGCTGTATTCTGTGAGACTTTTGAGTAAGATAATAATTCCATGAAGGGGTTACCGGCCTCTTGCATGTCAGGTTTGATTTTGGGGTAACCTTCCCCTAGGTGAAGTGCCTTCACTACGGCTTTGGAGTTTCACCTACCCCCCCCCCCACGTACCCTGTGGACGGGGCCCTCACCAGGTACTACCCACCGGGCTAGTGGGACCTGGGACTCACAGAAGGGCAGGGTCGCCACACCCTGGGATGGGCTGACTCATGACTGACTGCTACCCATGGGAATACTTCAATATTTAGAAACATTGCTTAGAACATTTATTTATTTACTTCTTCTGATTAGAGAAGTTGCCCTTAAGAATTAGTATCACATCTTAGTAGAATAACAACGATAATCAAAATGTAAGAGACATATATAAAAGGATAATATAACAGAATGACAAATATTTAAGCACTAAAATAAAAGAAAGGTGACAAATATAAAACTTTTGCTTTTGGCAGATACCTAACAAATATTTAACTTAGACTTAGTGCACAGATATGAATTATTTCGTAGTATTTTTCATTGTCCTTTCAGTACTTGAATATGACTTCCTTGATGTTAATATTTCACTCCAAAGTTCAAGATACATATCATTTTTCCTAGAATGCCCATTCCTTCGATTTGGTGAAGTGAAAAATAAAATCTTATTGTAGGCATAGTGGGTTCTTAATTTTCTTCGTAAACCTCATTAGGCTCATTTTTGTGGCTCTCAAACACAATTGTAGAATCTAATATCTGTTTTTAAAACTATCACATGTACTGCCATTAATTGAAGTTCCATACACCTCTGGATAATACAATCGTAGTTATGGTGAAACTTTCTCGGATGCGAAGATTGTTACATTATTTTATGTACGTTCTGCTAAATCATTAAGTTCAAACTTAGTATAATTTAAAGAAGTTGAAAATATATAATAAAATAAATTAGCTATTAGGTTATGTGACAAGTAGGTTTGTTTATTATTAATAAATCTGGAGTTAAAACATTGCCATGTCATATTAACCAAGTGATTTAACTTAATTTTGCAGTACTATTTCTTAAATTTCTTTCACCTTTTGCAAAAATAGAGAGAGAACCTTGAAATGTATAACTATGCTAACAAAGAAAAGAGAAGCTACAAGGACACAAAAATTTTCGCAAAATATGCAGGTGACATTTGAAAATCAATAACAGTTAATGTCAACATTTGAGGCACTACAGAGATATAAAAATTATTTTCTTTTACCTGTTTTTTAATAATAAGCAGATTATTCAGAAAAGTATGGATGGAATAGAAAATTGTTTAAATATTCTTTTCTAATCTGAACTATTGTTTTGTGCATTTAAAAAGGAAAGGCATGGAAATTTTTTAAGCTGCTAAAATTGATGACGTTTATTTGATAAAATGTCTAAAAATTATGAAAAAGATGTATATATTTAAGGCACTGCCTGTTGTAATTACGCTGCAGGTGTCCAGTTCAGATATCAGATTTTTAGTTTGTTTAACGTTTTTTCTCTTATTTGCTTTTTGGCCTTTTATTTTTAAAGAACAATAAGCTTGCTGGGTTTATAATTATCGAAAATTGCATTGTATTACAATTCAGAGCTCCATGGTTTCATAATTAGCACTTCTCACATTATCATACAGTAAGTGTGGTTTACCGAAAAAATAGTAACCGCTTGGAGTATTTAAAGTTGTGTTATTATGCAGGTAGCTCGGTGGTTAGAGTAGAGACACAGGAAGCTGAGTATACGTGGTTCAAATCCTGACCATGAAATTCTCTTCAGACTTTTTTCTACCTATTTAATTAACAATTGACAATTTTCTTCCACTCTAAAATTCTTCAGAGACAGGTTAAAAAAGAAGGAAGAAGTAGGTTTGTATATTATTAATGAATCTAGAGTTAAAACAATGCCATATAATCTTAACCAAGTGATTTAACTTATTTCATAAATTACTTTCACCTTTTGCAGAGACAGAGGCAGGAACACACAGAAAGAGACAAAGAACCTTAACACGAGTAACCGTGTTAACAAGGAAAAGATAGGCTATGTGGACACAGAAATTTACACAAAATATACAGTTGATTTAAATAGTGACATTTGAAAGTATATAACAGTTACTCTCAAATAAGAGGCATCTAGAGAGATCTAACAGTTTTGTTTCGCCTGGGTATTTAATAATAAGTAGGTAATTCAAAAAGTATAGATGGAAGTAAAGACTTTGTAATTATTGTTTGCTAATATGGACTACAGTTTTGCGCACTTTAAAAAAAGAAAGGCATGGTAATTTAAACTGCTAAAATTGATAACGTTTATTTGATAACAAATATTAGAAAGTGATGAAAAATATGTATATATTTAAGATGCTACATGTTGTAATTACTCTGTAAGTGTCCAGATTTCTGATTTGTTTAACGTGTACGAAGAGACCAACACGGTACGAACAGAAGATCCGAAGGTGATATAGATGCTGTGAAATAGTGAGCGCACCTAAGGGTGTATAAGAGTGTGCTGACGAAAAGGCAATAAAACCCTTGTCCAATTCAGGGAAACGGTCGATGGAACAATATTCTGTTAGATGAGGTGGCTAGCAATGCCCTACTACCTGACCAAGCCTTATGACCGCTTGAAACTAATTGGATGGAATGTCTCCGCCAACAAATTAGATTGAACTTTGTGGAGACAGTTGTGCACGAAAGGATACGGAGATATTTGGAAATTGCTCTTCTCAAAAAGAGTTTCAAAACGCTTATTGATCTCATTGAAGACTTCTCTTTGTTTATACATGCGCCAGAAATTGGCATAATACTTACCTAATAGTGCTTTCCCTTTTTAGATTTTATTTAGTGCCCTATAGTACAAATTAAAAAGGGTATTGAACTCCTTCACAACCGTGATTTCCCCATCAATCAAATCGGTACCCATACTTCTCCTTTCTCTTTTTATTAATCTTCCTTCATTCATAATTTGAATATATTGTTTTTAGCGATCCAGTTTTACTTCTAGACTACCACAAGATATTCCATTTCACACAAAATTCAATGTCAAAAATGAAAATATATGCTTGAAACTAAAGGTACGCTTTTCCTATTATGGTAGACCTAATATTAACTTCAGGGACTTTCTCTACGTATATTTTGTCAAATACAGCGCTGAAAATGGCGATAAAAGTAACAAAATGTTATCTATTTGATTACTTTTAAATTTATTTTAATTTTAGTATATTATTTTCCTGGAATTTTCGAATAGTGGTTGAACAGCTGTATGCGTATGGCACCTAAATATAAAATCAACCACTTAAACATGCTATCATATGAATAATTTATGTATAGGCAAAAGTACCCTTCTTTAGAACGACAGAGTATGTATACTTCATTAAGAACACGGTATGATATGGATTTTCATGAGTGCTTGGTGTTTTAATTCTCATTTAAGATATATCAGCTTTCTGTCTTCATATTACTGCCTTATAATTGTTAGTATCCTTAAGAATATCTCTAATGTGGCACTGCCGAAGTAATAACGAATGATTTATTTTGTAAGTTGCACAAAACTGTGCAATAGCACTTCGTGAATATTTAATATATTAAATTGACATTACTGTCTGCCCAGTATGATTTATTTGAATGTATTAGAAAGACTATTCCTATGTAAGTTTATTTTCTACATATGTATTCATTTATCTAACTGTTATATAAATATGAAAGGGTAGAGCCAGACTGAAAAATTCAATGCTACAGCCAGGCCTTAAAGTACTTACATGTAGTACGTCGCCATTAAGGTAGTTGTCTCATGTGTTTATGAGAACTCCTATTGGTTTACCGGGGGAAACACGAGTCAGTTGGAGAATTTAATGTCATGTCGGCACGTTGGCCATAGTAGCTCAAATGGTTAGAGCGGCTGGACGGAAACCAGAAGATCCGTGGTTCAAATCCCGGCTATAGCATTGAATTTTTCAGTCTGGCTCTACCCTTGTGCGTCCTACACACAGCTAGTGTGAAATAACAATTAATTTCCTTTATATAAATAAATCTTTAGAGAAATGGTTTTATTGTACACATCCTTGTAGAAGTAAGGGTTATAAAGGAAAAAATCCATTGTTAGGTGATCAAAAGTCAATTAGTATATTCTACTTATGGTATTCTATACTTTCCCATTATATTGGGAGAAATAAATGAATAGCAACAGCGCTTCAAGACAATTACAAGTGTTGTACAATTCAAATCAATAATAAGAGATATCTCAAAAATGGCTCCTGGGAAGGGGAAGTATTTTAAGTATAAGAATATTTGCGGTTTCTGTGTAATACGTTTTTCTATTAAGGGCGCCGGGGTAGCGCAGTGGTTTCGTTCGCGGATCCCGTGCTATTGGTCATGACTTGGATACCCGGCTCTGGGGTTGGCGATTTTAAGTCAGCCCTATCCACGCCCTCACCTCTACCTAGCACGTGTCCCCGTAGGGGAGGGTACCCGTCCCCTTCGGCTGCCGTGGTGCGGGCGCTGCAGACCCTTAGCACTCGTGGTACCTCTGACGTTACTAGAGGATCCTCGGGCCGAACATCTGAGCCCCTCCTTCGGGAGTTGTTCGGATTGGGATGGTCTCGAGGGGGCAGTGGTTCCCGATACCCGTGGGAATCGGGTACGTCTTCGGACGGGGTTGAGGGAAGCCATTAATTCTCCCGGGTACTAGCCTGCAAAGCTAGTAGAAGGTGTGCTAGATCACCAGGCGCTCCCGCCGAGGTCATAACGGTAGCCTTCACCTTTGGTGTTGGCGCGCGTAAGTGGCGTATCCACTTCCATCCCGTCTTGTGTCCTTGAACCAGATGGGGGGGGGTCTTGTTTGTAACCCAGGTCTTGTCCTATGGAAAGCCCCACGGAGGACGCCGAGCACCCTTTGGGACAGCTCGGATAATTCCCTGGTTGAAAGAGGCCCGGGTCTTGTTCCTGCGAGTTCAAGACTAATGGGAGTAGAACTTCTGGACTCAACTGTCTAGCACATGTGAAGTGTCCCCTATGCCTAACGTGGTTCGGAGTCCACGGTATAAGCTGTAGATCCTCTCGCCTCCGTCATCTTCACTATCATCTATCATTGGAGGTAATGGATACCGCCCTCTGGGTGCCTCTACCTGAGAAATGGGTCCAACCATCACGTGGTGGGTCTAGGTTACCCCGAAGGCCAAGGCTGCCATATGGGGCAACGTTTTTCTATTGCCTATGGTTTATCAATTAAGAAGAAAACTAAAATTCTCTTGGATAGAATGTTTCAAAGGTAATCCTCAGTAAATGAAAAACTTGCATTTCTTTCGTTACATGGATAACTTAAAATATTTCATGTTACTCAGAATATTTGGAGATATTTTTTTGAAATTAAAACATAGCCATAAAGCTCCATATAAAGGATTGTTCTTGTATAGGAGCTTCTTGTATTTCTTTGTGTTACACACTTAGAGCATTAATACTAATTTTGTACTTACCCAAGTTTCGGTTTAGGTAATCTGTTCACAAACCTGCAGTTGCAGATACGAGGACTGTCCATAATTTTTTACGGTCATAATTTTCCGCACTAAAATTCAACTTTATTATATTCTGTTAGCTTAATGTGAAACAAACACGCCGTAAATGCTTCATTGTTGGTACTCCTGGTTCCCGCCTGTGAGAACCAGGAAGGTTCAGACATGTTCAGTATCGCCTACCGCTGCAATGGAGGTAACAAGCAGTTAAAGTTGATGTTAGAGGAAAATCCGGAGTTTCTTTCAAACGCAATCACTGCTGATGAAACTTGGCTACATCATTTTGATCCTGAGAGCAAACAGCAAAGCTCAGTGTGGAAATCTCTTTCATCACGAACGCCCAAAAAGTAAGAGTGATTGCTTCTGCTGGGAAAGTTATGATCATCTCATTCTTTGATATTCATGGAATGGTTTATCAGCATGTTGTACCTACACACACATCAGTAACTGGACAATACTACAGGGATGTCCTGAAAATATTGCAGGTCCATATCAGGCGCAGAAGATCACATTTCCGTGAAGCAGGCTGGATACTGCACCACGATAATGCGCGGCCGTATATTGCCAATGTTGTTGCTGAATATCTTGCTAACAATCGCTTGACTCGGTAGCATAGATGGTAGCATGTCTGCCTCACGTTCAAGAGGTGCCGAGTTCGAATCTCGGTCAGGGTGAGTTACCTGGATAAGGTTTTTCCCGGGGGTTTCCTTTATCCTAAAAGACAAATGTCGGGTAACTCTAAGCTCCATGGACCCTGGACTCATTTCATTCACCGTCCGATATGACTTAACGTTGGAGGACGTAAATTACAAACAAAAAGAAAATCTTACAAAAATCAACGTGAAGTGTATCCCTCAACCCTCCCTATAGTCCGGATTTAGCCTCATGTGACATTTTTCTATTCCCTAACTTGAAGAAACGCCTTCGGGGAGGCATTATCCATCATCAGAAGTAGTGGTGAAGGCTGCGGAGGCGAATTTGAATTATCTCTCAAAAATGGTTTACAGGATGTCGTTGAAGACCGGCAGAAACGCTGGGACAAGTGCCAGGCATTCAGGGGAGACTATTTTGAGAAGGACCACCAAAATTATGAGGATGAGTAAAGGTACGCTGTCAAAAAAATGGTAATCATTCTTTATTGAACAGCCCTCAATTGAAATCGATCTCAAAATGTATTTCTGAAGAAATGAAACATAGAATTTTGGATTAAATTATTCATCCTTTGCTGTTACATGCACGAAGAAGTGGAATTGAAAACATAATTGCTCTGCTGTTCAGTATTCGTGTCCAATTTACATAATTTACATCTTCTGAATAAATTAAAGTCCTAAGATGTATTGAAAATGGAAAATTACAGACTAACCAAGGCTGATAGAAGATTTTAACCGTACACGAGAGGATGTAGGGGTTTAGACATCGTTCAAAGGCTAATGGAGTGCTGTGACTACACTTTGTATATGGCAATTTTAACTTGTTGATGTGTAATGAAGAGGAATCGTTTTTGCTGTGAAAAAGCTGGGATGATAACATGGCTTTGTTCATCCAACCGTTATTAAGACAAAGGTCCTGCATTGAGAATAAAAGCTACTGAAATTGCAGTTTGAAGGCACAGGTTTCTACGCAGGTAAACGTATATTGATTTTAACAGTTTCATTTGAGCTCGCTACTGTGCCTCGGTACAAAGAAATAACAACAAAGCGTAAATGAAACAAAGAAAACGGATCCTGTGAAATGACTCCCAGTTCTTTTAGGCGAACATTATCTGAAAAGAAGAACAAATGAAATCAGCATAGTTTTTCAAATTAATTGCATCGTCATTAGTAGCTGCTAATCGGCGAGGTTCTGCAACTTCATTGTTAAGGAGGCAGTCAATTATCTTTAGTTCCTCGCGGGTTATTAGCGATCCAAAGCAAATAGAAAATATGTGTACGTTCATTCTTCTCGGGCAACCAGCCAGGTGAAAAGATGATTAGGTATCGAGAGTGTGCATCTCTCCCATCATCAGGATATTTATAAAATGTTATAACCACAAATTAAAAGCTGGATATAACACCACTATAAACAAAGACAAAACACTATCAAAATTCGCATTACTGAACAAAAGACTGTTTTCAGTAAACTAAATGCCAGGTCAGGAGATGACGTGAGTATAGAAAATTGTGTCAAAGAAAGTAGCTACTTAACTTGATTATCAAGTTGTGTTGATCTTTGCTTCTTAATTCGATTGATTTCTATTTTTAAGGCCGGTTTCCAAGAGGAGCTGAACTGAAATCCAGCATCACGATTAAGCGTGCTCCTTTCAGAGGAAATCGCCAAAGCCTTCGTAATTCTTCGCTCCCAGTAACTGTTGCATTGTGCCAAGATGGTCGTCTCCCATAAATCGTCTCAAAACAATGTTTTGCCAGCCCAGACTTTTCAGGTTGCATTAAACGGTTGCATCAGGTTCAACTATTCTATAATTGCCGCATCGTAAGTTGGTGATTGGCGTTTTGCCTTCACGTGCTACTCAGCTGCGAAAACAAGGAGAGGGAATAAACACGTCACTGACACGTCATTGCGGTCGCCTAGCAACCAACAATCCACCAATCAAAAATAAACTGTTGCCATAGCAACCCGGCACGCTTATCCTACGTTGCCAACTCTATCGCACTACACCACGTGCTTTATGCATGACGCTAGTCTATCGGCATGTTGAGGTTTGCAATAAGCAGACACTGCTACTGTTGCTGCTTCCGTATGAATCAGCGGTATCACAATACCGTCGTCGCTTGTTGCCCTTTGGTATGAGACGGTGTGCGTTGTTGGAAGGGAACAGGTGTGGATTTAGTTTCAAGGAATATCTTATGAGGTTTTCTGGGTTAATGACCAACCTTTTCAGTTTAATGACCAACCCTTCTTATCTGCCTTTGTCCGGTCCAGTTCTTACATGAATAACCCTTACGGTACTTAGGGTATTTCTCCCTGTTATCACTGCCAAAATAAGAGTGTACTGCTTCAAGTAGTGAATGTTTCACAGGGTGTAAACAGCTTTACTTTTTCGCAACATAATTCGTGTGTTTCGGTGATGAACTTTAGTGTTTCAGTGTAACTTTAATATTTAGCTAATTATCGTTACTAACGGCTGTCACAAACACTTGTGCTACAGAAACAGACAGAAAGAAATTATCTGTGAAGATCACAAAAATGTTTTTGGGTACGGAATCCCAATTAAAGTACAAGTAAGGGAAATTATATGTGCGTGTTCAAGACCAAAGTACGAATTGCTTGAACTGGTAAAAGCAAACTGCAATTCCCAAAATATATAATTAATGAAATTGCTGCAGAAAAAGGCCACAAAATTATTGGACTACCTCCCTACCATTGCCATTTTAATGCAATAGAGTTGATTTGGGCCCAAATAAAGGGATACGTAGCGCGCAACAATACAGATTTCATTATAACATCTGTTATAAAACTAACAGAAGCAATAGCAAAAATAAGTGCTAAAAATTGGGAAGATGCTGTTTTTCACACAAAAAAGTTATAGTATCAGCATGGGAAAACGACGGCGTTTTGGAAGAAAGTGGAAGAACTCATGATTTCCGTGGGAGATTGCAGCAGCTCAGACGGCGACGACGACGGCAACGGCGACAACGATCAGAAAAGCAGTACCAATGACAGCAGCGACTCTGAGATAAGCGGCATATTCCCGTTGGAATAGAATGCATAATTCTGTGCACGTATGATGGCACGTTTGTTTCTCTAAATCTTAACTGTAGCTAACCGTTTATTTTTTGTTCATTTCGAAGATTTCGTATGCTGTAATTAGGTAACTGCTCACTTAAACGTGTAGACAGTCTTACGGCAGTCTTATGATTAATACTGCAATACGCAAATTTCTAGGAATATGTGCGTGTGCATTACCGCAGTCGAACTTCCTCCTCCCCTCTACCCGCCATCTTCGTTGCCTAGCACGTGGCGAGGAACGGTACAGTGGCAACAGCGCTATCCCCTCTCCTTCCCCACTCCTTCAACCGTCAATCACCAACTTATAATGCACCCATAATAGTAGCGATGGACCTTCCAGTTTGTCCTATATATGGTGCCGCACATTCCCAGGGAATGCGTTACACTCCCGGAACTTGGAAGTCCAGTTTGTCTTTCACTGGTCTCAACAGATGCTTAAACTTCGGAGGTGGCTTATGGATGGTCCTGATGTTGTATTTGACGAGAATTCTGCTGATTGTGTCGGATAGATTGCCGGTAAACGGGATGCAGTCTTTTGTTCAGTAATAGGAATTTTGATTATGTTTTGTCTTTGTTTATAGTTGTGTTATATCCAGTACTTCATTTGTGGTTATAATATTTTATAAATATCCTGATGATGGGAGAGATGTACACTCCCGAAACGTTGATATCTAATCATCTTTTCACCTGGCTGGCTGCCCGAGATGAAAGTGAGCGTATTGGTCGCCACGAAAGCTTCAGGCCTTATTTTAATGTGTGTACGTGTTTTTTGCGACTTTGTCTTGCCAAGATGGAGATGAAGGCTGCTTGAAAACATCACATGAAAGATATAGAACATACGTGAGTTTTTGAAATTCTCATATTGCTTAAAACAGAATGAGTTACATCTTCTTGCGACCGAAAACTCAAAAAGATGACGTGTTTTGCAAAACTATTCTGGTTGCTGGAAAGTTGTGCCACTGGCCCAGTGATGTGAATTGTGGTTGTGGAAAGAGATATAAGTACTAGTGGTGCAGTTTAATATTGCTTTGACGAAAGCAATAACACTGCACAATTAATTCTTAATTTTCTTTAGTGTACAGATAATTGCAATAGACACCTATGCTATGTAGAAACGACGTAAGAAAACTTGGAATTTAAATCAAAGTGATAGCTATTAGGACAACGACTGGGATAAAGTAAATAAAACTCACGCGTTGCTCCGGTAACGATTCGGATAAAGTAAATAAATAAACGATGGATAGCTACAAATTTTCTATAACATTTTAACAGCAAAATAAAACATTTTTATTGTTTGAATACATGAAAATGAACTTATTGTATACACTGAATGTCTTATGTTAATTTATAACATATATTTGGATAAAATAATGTATTATATAGTGCGATCCAAATAAAGCTGAACCATAGGCCAATATCAATAGGCTATAATCTTTGAAATAATAATAGGACACACGTGAAACTTTGAGAAAATATAGTACACAATTGGGATATTATATTACACTATTTACATCTCAGAGAAAATTAAGTAAGCGTCCACCACCAGCATCTATACATGTTTGTACTCGTCTCACCATATTCTCTGAAGTTTTACGGAGAGTATCCTCGCCAATATTACTTATTTTGGTGCGAATGGATTCCTTGAGAACATAAATTGTCCGTGGTCTATTCTTGTACACTCTATTTTAGATACCCCCACAAGAAAAAAATCCGGTGAGGTTTGGTCAGGGAATCTTGGGAGCACAGATCTTTTGAGATTATTTGATTATCAAAGAAACTGGTTACAAGTTCTATGGTGTCATTAGACATGTGGCACGTTGCTCCATCTTGCTGGAAATAACCTTCTCTCAATTCGTTATCATCTCCGTAAAACTTCCGAGAATATGATGAGACGAGTGTAAACATGTATAGATGTTGATGGAGGGCACTTCCAACATTTTTTATGAGGTGTAAGCAGTGTAATGTATGTAATCTTCCAATGGTGTATGATATTCTACCAAAGTGGCAAGTGTGTCCTTTTATTGGTTTAGCAGTTATGGACTATTGAAATGGTTCAGGATGGTGGCACAGGGTAGAGCAAAGAGGGGATGCTCTCAGGGTATGCGTGGTTATGTTATGTAGGTGATTAAGGTTGGTTCTGATGACACTGGAATGCCTGTTTAAAACTAGTTTAATGACTGCAACTTTTTATCATTACATCAAACTCGATGTTGCTGACCAAGGGTCACCAATATCACTGTTTAGAGTTACTGTATGTGGAATGCTTATTACTCGACAGTACTTATTTCGTTACGTATGAACCGACAGATATCTTTACTCATCGCTTCTCGTCTGTCTTTGCTCGAGACAGAAACAGATGACCGTCTTAATCGGCCTTTTATAATTCCTTCCTGCTAAGAAACCCTCTTTCTCTCGTGTCTTTTGTTACACTTTTCAACTCAACTGCACGTGCACGCGTTTCTCAAAGATACAAGATTCCTTTGAAAGCCATTACATTCTTTATTCATTGCAATCATTTAATTTCGGTATCAAGGTTTATATGGATCGCACTGTACAGGTGGACAAACCTTATTATCCACTCCAAGCCAGAAAAGTGATAGCTAATGGCACGGCGGCAATGACAGAGGTAACAATATGCAAACATAAACTGGAGATGTCAGATGGTTAGAAAGAATGTATGAAGCGGTCGTGGGATCCAGAACAATGTATGCAGTGGAGGTATGGGGCACATCAGAGATAGGAACACAATTAGGCCAGTTGTATGGACTGTTTTGTAAAGAAGTTCTAGGGCTGCCAAAATCGGCACCAAGAGAAGTGGCATTATTAGAAGAAAAGAAATCTTTGAAATTTTATAAGCAATTGAAGACAGAATAGGGTAGAGTAAAATCAATGTGACAAAATTAGAAGAGAAGGCATAGTATGGATGAGAATAGGAATAATGTATCTAAAAGGGTTGATAAGTAATGTGGTAGGCATATTTGAATTTTTTGGAGATGAAGAGAGCACTGCTCATTACCTGATAGAAGGTAAGGAGTAAACAAATTAGAGGAGAAAATATGGGATAAGAAGTGGGACAGCGTGAGCAAAGACGTAGTGGCATGACGCATGTTAACGGGGACGAGTGAAAAGAAAAATAGATGTATAGGAAAATTATTATGTAAGTTAAGAGAAAAATGGTTTAGGGTAAACGAAGCAAAGGCCAGGAAGAAATAACACCTAGTTGCTCAGAAATACCTATAGCCAGGGCACCTGAGTCAACGAGTAAATCTTATCACGGTCATGACCATGTGGTGCTGGCTGGCTGTATATAGCTAGAAGGTTTTTGCTGCGTGCCCACCCGTTAAGGGTTTTACCGCAGGTAAGGTATTCGAACGGGATTTTGTAGGATGGGTATGGTGTATGTTTTGAGATTGAAGAATTTTGTGACGTTACAATTATTGTACCTTCGGGATGAAAGAACAGGATACAATTCCCTGCACCCTGGTGTTTTTATTTTAGTTTAGTTTGGGGAGAATTTTGTTGCCAAACAACTTAGCAGACTATGTGGAGCTCAGTTTAGCTGCTGTTAGGATTAGCTCCTGGGTTATCTTGGGTGCCCGCATGCCATGCGGGGGACCCGATGTTGTCTAGAACGGCGTCTAGTGGGGTCATAATCTCCCAGTGATCTAACAAGGGTGCTTCTATGAGTTGGTAAGGTTGCGTAGAATTTTGATGCCCGGCGCCTAACTTCGTCCTCCACATATGGAAGTCCCGAGGCTTCGTGAAGCAAACTGGTAGGGAAATAGCGACCCACAGAATAGATAGACCATAGCTCTCTATTCTGTGCACGTTGAAGCCATGTCAACTAGCTATCTGCAGCCATGCCCCAGATCTCGCAGGCATATAGCATCACGGGGATCTTCCAACGCTTGGAAGAGGTATAACCTCAGGCCAAGGGGCATCGAGCTCGACCCCAGCATAGGATACAGGGAAGCGATAGCTTCCTGTACCCTTGCCGCTAGGTCTCTGGTGAGTTGGCGAAAGGTTAGGCCTCTATCCAATGTTACTACAAGTCCACTCTATCCTTCGACCTCGGAAGCTGAAGTTGGGGCAGTCTGCGGGAGTGTGGCGCTTTGTGAAAAGTGCGGCGTGGCTTTTGTCCGGATTTACGGACATCCGCCAACGCCGGCACCACTGCTGTGTGAGACAGAGGTGTCTCTGTATGGGGTTGAAGGCTCTGAGTATGTGTCTGTGTTTGCAGAACAGAAACACGTCGTCAGCGTATTGTGCCATTACGACTCGTGGTTCAGTGGGGAGATCTGCCATAAAGACGTTGAATAAGGTGAGGGATAGTACAGATCCTTCGGGGACTCCGCCTCTCACTCGTCTAAGTGTTGATAATTTCCCCGCAACTGTGACTTTAAAGGTGCGGTGTCGTAGGAAGCTGTGTAGCATGTTGATCATCTGTGTTGGGAGCCCCAGTTGGATCAACTTATACAGGAGCCCGGCATGCCATACCGTAGAGGAGGCCTTCTCGACATCCAGCGAAACCGCAGCCTTGAAGGCGCCTTCCTGGAAGCCCAGGATGGCGGTCTCCACCACACGCAGCAACTGCTGGACTGTCGAGTGCCCAGGACGAAGTCCAAACTGATGGTCGGGAATGGCTTGAATGGTTCCCAGAATGGGGGACAAGCTGGAGAGGATCAACCTCTCGAGCACTTTCGAGAGAGTGGAAAGGAGACTAATGGAGCGATAGCTGGAAGGGTGTACCGGATTCTTCCCAGGTTTCATTATGCATATCACCCGGGCCTCCCTCCACTCTCGTGGAAAGTACCCAAAGGTAAGGCACATATTAAAGAGCCTAGTTATGAAATGAACCGCGTTGAAAGGAAGAGGGCGGAGAATGAGGGGTGTCAGCCCATCAGACCCCCCCCCCCCCGCTTTTTTCGGTGTGAGACGCTGGAGTGCGCTTTGCACCTCACTGGGTCGGACGGTAGGGAGCCTTTCCGCATCCTCAGGAGGACGACGTAAAAAGCGTCGCACCTCTCGACGGACACGTTCGGAAAAGATGTCGTCCTGGGGGGTCATCTCTTGGACACAAGCTACGTTCAAGGTAGTCAGCGAAAAGCATTTGCTTTGGCGTGAGGTTCATAGGCTAGGCCTTGGGTGCCCTGGATAGGGGAGGTGTATTGACCTTTGTGTTTTCTGAGGGCTCTGGCTATCCTCCACACGTCGCCGTCCTCGACGCGCAACCTGGCCATTTAATCTTAGGTCAGCAATTTCATGTATTTGTACATGATGTATAATAGTGATTGTTAGATATCAAAGTCATTGTAGTGAAAATGTAATGGAAACTTTACAAATAAATATAATATCAATAAATATAAAAAATTATCTACTTGTAGAACTGAAAACGCTTCCCTCCAGTCGTTCTACTCGTGGATAATCTCTTTTTCTACTTGCATAATAAATTACTATTACACGTTTTTAGTGTGGAGGTCTTAAAATTCCAGTTAGCATTCAATTTTTTCGAACTTTGGTATGTACCATGAAATATAACTGGGTACCTATACAGTTGAATATAAACAATTTTGAAAGCGCAGCTTTAGTATTTCAGTAAAAACTGCATTTCATTTTATGATTTCCTTATTTTATGCGTGTTTTTCAAAGTAAAAAAGATACCAGCTTCATTATCCAGGTCATTCATTTGACAAAATATTTCTCAGAAATCAAAGGGGGAACTTGAAAAAAGAAAGAATCACAAGTCATTGCTTACACTGATTATTTTTCATAAGCAATGCGGGTGGGATTTCTAACCTAACTTATATGGATTATTAGTAATGAGGTTATCGTGACTGAAATATGAGTAATTAAGTCACTGCCTCCGCCAAAGTTTAGCGAAGAAAAGATTTAGAAAACGATCACTACTGCCAACGTATGAATAGTTACCTCAAATGTGTGAATTCCTGTTTTTAAGGTTTCCCAAATCCGAAATTCACAACGGCTACGTTACTGGTTGCAATTAGTTGACTACTTGTTATTAGTGATGATTTGTTATGCGCTCGAACATTTCATGAATTGCTTCTGATGAAACACAAGCTGTATGTGGCGTAGTTGTCTCCTATTGTGAAGGTCGAAATTACATTTCCGCTGGATTTGCTTCGGTAAAATGTAGAGTAAAATCATTTTCATACGCCTATGAGCATTAACGGGTTGCTGAAAAAATTGAACGCGGCTACTAATGGCATGATAATTTTCTCGTACCGACTGATGCTTCATAAATGAAATTGGTCACCTTTGGAATTCGGAGGTTATATATGCCAGTGCGAACATAAATTGCGATGGGATTGCGGGCCACTTCTCGACTATAAGAGAACACACTATCTATACCAAATATTCAAGAGTTACTAATTTAGTATTCAAGATATTTCAGCAGATTTACAATCCTTTATAGTGAAAGTTGTGCCCCTGTATCTGAAGATCTCCGTTTTTTAGGAGAAAGCAGTACTCCTAGACAAAACTCTCCATAAATATTTATTGTGTATATTTGACATATGACAGAGATATTTGCGAGAGATGAGTATATCCTAACCTATAAAAAGCTTTCTACAAAACACTACAAACTTAGCCAACCTCTGTGGAATTTGAAAATACTGCTATCAACGTATATTGTGACATGCAGCCTTGAAGGGTATGGAATTTTTAAATTTGTATTATGATGTCAATGGGCCACAACTTTTGAAAAAATAATAGGACACACGTGCAACTTTTAGGAGAATATAATACAGAATTGGGAGATGAGATTACATTACACTATTTAAATCTCATAGAAAATGTTGGAAGTGTCTACCAGCATCTATGGATCGTTGGTCAAAATTTATTTGAAACGACTGTACAAACCGAAGTTTGTATGGGTATCTTCAAGACATTTGTGGAGCAGCTGGATGATATCGAACTGAGAGAAGCTTATTTACAGCATGATGGAACAATACATCTAATGACACTATGGAACTTGTTATGAGTTTCTTTGATAATCGAATAATCTCAAAAGTCTGTGCTCCACAGATCCCCTGACCTAACCTCACCGGATTTGTTCTTTTTGAGATATCTAAATATAGAGTGTACAAGAATAGGTCACGGACAATTGATGTCCTCAAGGAATCCATTCGAAACGAAATAAGTAACATTGGCGAGGATACTCTCCATAAAACCTCAGAGAATATGGTAAGACGAGTGTAAACATATATAGATGATGGTGGGGGTTACGTACAAATTTTTTATGACATATAAATAGTGTGATGTAATCGTCAAATTGTGTATTTTATTCTCTGAAAGTTGTATGTGTGTCCTATTATTGGTTCAGGTTTATATGGTCACACTGTATATAAATACTGACAATAATAGCAGTAATTATTATCCTATAAAAGTGAAAGTGCACTCTGACAACAGTATACAAATTCAAAATAACTTAGCATGCTTGCTTCAAACGTAATGCAGATTGTGACAAAATCATAGTTTAAACGCATTTGTATCTCAGATTTGTTGCTTTATTTCTAACTAGTTGTTATTTTTATAAAAATTAATAGCTAACGTTTAGAGTGCACAAATGCATCTGCTATATTATTTCATTCCAGTTTTAATAATACTTTTGTCTCATCATTGGTAGCATGCTCTTAGAAATGAAGTAAATATGAAACTGATAAGTAATTGTTACCTATAATTACTTTAGATTAACTTTCTTTTGTTTCAGGTGAGTCAACATTCCTTTTGCGTGAGCGAGGCATCACAGTGAGAAAAACTCTGTTACAGGTAAATGAAACATCAATTTCTTCTGAAGGACTTTCAGTGATTAGTATATATTCTAAAGGCATCACTGTGATCCTTCATTACACGACTTCATATTAGATTCTCCTATACGTAATTTAAGATTTTAAAAGGTTACATTAAATTATAGGCGGGAGGTACCTTATCAGACATAAACATACATAAAATTAGGATTTCACGGTAAATCATTCTATGTACTGTCTGCCCACCACAAGAAGGCAAGCACGGAATGAACGGGAGAGAAGCTTGAATTGTTTATCTGTTCTGGTAACGGATATGCTTAGTATGATATGAGCCATGCTGCTAGGTCTAAAGGCTCGTTTCAGCAACTACAGTGATAGATATTATGCATGGGTGAGTTATGTGACAATACAACTTTACATGAACCTAACGGTAGGGGAGCGTAAACACAGAAAAAGTGACTACGTTACACAAGTCTGTGCCTCGCCTTCTCGTGGTGAGAACAGTAGTTTATTCAACCAAACGCGGAGATGCAGAAATTAATTTTTTGTATTATTGTGCCGTTCGCAGTAGAGATGTTGAAATATCCTTTGAAGAAATCATTAGACTTATCTGTAAGCATTATCTCGGTTACAAAATACCACTTTTGCACTGGGTATTTATTTGGATTGGACGTACTTATGTCCAGCAATGTACTTAATCTAAACATTTAATTTTTGTAACAATGTTGTTTTGCAGTGAAAAAAATCACTAATTACAAATGCAATGTTTATTTCTTAAAATGCTTTAACTACAAATAAAAAATTTCAGATATTTTGTCTGTATAATTTTATACAAATACAATAAACGCCGTTTACCTTCAAACTTGAAACTTTGATTTATGAGATAAAATAGATTAAAATATGGCAAGTACACCTAACGAAGTGTCTCTAATTTCGCTCAAATATACATTAAACACACCTATGACATTTTTCATTAATAAAGGTTCTCATGGAACTATTATTTGGGAATTTATTACATATTTTTATATTAAAAGCAATTAACATCAACCGAGTTTTTGTTCACATGTTATTGCGTTCTTTAACCTTTTCAAGTTCATTATTCGTGAAAAGTTAATTTAAATGAACTGTTTTATATCCTTCAACTAATGAAAAGTCGAAGTTTATTAATTAATAAGGGATTATTAAATTTAATACCTAGAATAGCTCTTTGATGAGATAATACCAATTTTTGTTAGATTAATAGGTTTATGGTTAGGTAGAATTTTATTTAAATATAGATTAAATTATTATTTTAATATATTTAAAGGTTCAAGATGAGAAAATACTGAACTGTGATCCAGGGAACATTTTGAAATATAAAAGTTGCTGAAAAATAGGAACTGAGAGAAATGGAATTTCTAAATTCACTACAGTGTATTATATAAATAGTACTGAATCAGTTGGGTAGGGGATTGTGTCTTCAGATGTTTTTATAAAACAGTTGTATAGCCCGAAAAAACAAAATTAGAATTTTTTTTTAAAATTTATTTTCCAATGTGTCGACTGCATGGTGCTGATGAAATCTTCAGAATCAGCAAAAATGCCCTATAGTAATATTACCTTATGGTAATATTTTTTCATATGCATGATGGATTGGATCCTCTGTTCCCTTAGGGCATTAGGTAGTTGACATGAACAAAGTACTGTCTGCCCAACACAAGAAGGCAAGCTAGAGGAATGGGTAATGTTTCTCCACGGTGTTTATGCTCGCTTTCCCAGTATGACAAGGATGCCAGATTCATTTACAATATGCAAGTGTTGTCACATATTTTATCGATTCAAAAATTGCTTATCTTATACTAATTTCATACTTACTAACCAATAATTTCTACACTCAAATAATAATAATTATTTATTCAGCAACTATTGGAGCAGTTGGGGGTATTAATTATATTTCCTTACGCAAATCATAATACCTATTACAACAGTTACTGCAACAAACATTAGATCTCGCACCATGGATGACTCATATGCGCTCTCACACACTCATTTCCTAGTAAACAGATCCACTAATAACAGAGCAGATAAACAGGTCAAACCCCTCTCCCCTTCATTTGTCTCTTGCCTTCTTGTAGTGGGTAGACAGAAGCAAGAAAACGTGAGTTTTATTAACTTATTTTATCGGTTAAAGGAATGCAAATTTCAGAAAATGTTACAACAGTTTTGATCATACAAATAAATCCAGATTCGTTATTCGTACTGAAAGCTCTGCTGGACATTTGGGTAACTAATCGGACAGATGGTGCATTATTTCAGTATCTCAAATGCGACACTTTAATTGAGTGAGCGGAAATAGCGTGCCACATTCTGTTGAATGCAGTATGGAGGTATGTGTGTGTGAGCTCGCAATCTGAGGACGAGAAACCTCTGTCGATCCTCAAGTCATGAAATTGAATTTTTACCCCCTGCAGTTCTGAGAGCAAGTACCAGCTGCACAAAAACTCTGGTGCTCATAAATAAGAGTGTATGACGTCACTTCATCGTACAGGAATGGTGTGGATTGCTTTCCCCTTCTCATCCAGACATCTCTTTCATTGCTACACAATAAGGACGTGAATTTAAACAAAAGCGCAACAGAAAAGAATTAGATATCGTTCCTCGCTAGCGGTGCCTATGTGCCGTGTATGTAAACGCGCATACAGGTAGCAGAAATAAATGACTGCATGCCTGACAGTCATTACGTTACCTTCGATAATAATGTTCTAGAAAGCTGACACATACCACTTTGGCAAACATAGTGCCGCAGTTTAAATTTTTTTCAAAGCACTCACTCAGCTGCTCGCGGCCATTTCATGTTTTGATGTCTGTTTTAAATTGCAGACTCTTTATTAAATAACAGAAATTGGATGTCCTCCTTTTTGCAATGTAAATGGTATAAAATGGATATTTTCACTGTTATAAAGTCCATATATACTTATGAAAATATCACTGACAGTCAATAGTTTGCAAGTCCGTGAACCTAATTACTTTTGGAATGTTTCTTTTAGGATACTCCAGTGTGACAATTAGATTAAGGTTAAGCTTAGGTTTAAAAGGGTGGGTTATTGAAGTACCTCGACTAATATTAATCCAATGTGGCCCTTTATTCTTCTAGCTTCTGAGATTGCCTACATGAGTGACAAAATTTTCTATTTTTGAATTGTACCACGTAAATATTCTACAGACATCTGTGATTTATTTTAGTTAAATTTTTTTCCAAAATTTATCATGTTTAAATCACCCATGGCGCCTTGTCTTAACCCCATGGGCTCTTATTGTTCATGTTTTGTTTTCAGCTTTATATTTTTGCTGGGTAATTTGTTACATATATCTCAATGTTACTGTTATTGCATAGTAATTTGCATACGTAACTTCGCTGTATTCAACCTTTCATATGACTGATTTATTCATTGGCTCACAAAAATTAGTTTGTACTGAAGCACAAGGCAAATTTTAACACTAAAAGCTTCGTAAAACAAATTTACTTCTTTACAGACACTAAAGTTATGTATAATAAAAATATTTATATTTATTTTCTATGCAGGAATTTATGAAATGTAAATACACAAGGTAGTTTTAAGAAATGTAGATTATTTTTTTTTTTTTTTTTTTTGCTAATTAAAACATTTCACAGCATTATTTGAGAAACTATTAGATATAGAACTTTGAGGGTTTGCACAATAATGTAATTACTTATATTATGTATGCTAATTTTGAAGCTTTTAACTGGCTTAAAAATTGGACGATTCAGTCCAAGTGGCCCTTAAGTTCATCTAACTACGTAAACACCTGGTAGGAGGTTTATAGGTTCATACTGCATCCGCTTTTTAAATTTAATAACATTTGGATAAACTTCCTTTCCATCCTATAAACGTCTCTTGAAGTAGCCGTGTTTTATCATTCCAACCGGACAAAGTTTGACTTACCCGCCTCGGTAGCGTGGATGATAGCGTGTTTGCCTCACGTTCAAGAGGTCCCGAGTTCGAAATTCGGTCAGGGTGAGTTACCTGGATAAGGCTTTATCCGGTGTTTTTCCTTATCCTTAAAGACGAATGTCGAGTAGCTCTAAGTTCCCTGGACCCTGGACACATTTGAGCATAATTTCACCCATTTCATTCATTGTCCGATATGACGTAACGTTGAAGAACATAAAATAGAAAAAAGGTTTTGACTTTATTCATAGACAGAAATTCTTAAAATGAGAATTAATCTCAAAATAGGTTGAGTGCCTTGTGCTCTACTGAAAAAATGGAGAGTGAAGTGTCCTATGCGCGAAATACTTCGGAAAGAGTAACCGCATGTAGGCCAAAGATCCATGCTTCAAATACCGGGTACGGCAATTCATTTTTCAGGCAGATTGTAGTTTAATTAGTCAAAGCAATATTTCAGAAGCTGAATGTGAAGAAAAGTAGAATAACAGGAAGTTGCTAATTTCCTTGCTCATCCCAAAAGTTCCCCTTGGATCCAGGGTCCTCCTTAGCTAGGCTAGCTCATCCGTTGACATTAAACCATGTATAAAACATTAATATCCTTACCGCATTATACTTGTTATTTATTATTTCTCTTGATATTTATGTATTTAACATTTCGTAAAAGTTAGAAACTGTTGTTAAGCTAAAACATTTGCCTGCAGCGGCAGATAAAAGGCAGCAAGCTATGACATATCGAACAAATTAAATGCTAATAAAATTATTTAAAATTATTTAAAAGAATTTTGTTTCTACTTGGCACATTTAAACTCAAAGTGGTGCGATAAATATATTGGTGTATTGCCTAAATTTACACATTGTTTTCACACGAGCTTTTTCTCAACATTTTATCATAATCGAAATTTTCCAAACGATACAAGTGTCCGCCTTTGTAGCGTATGTGGTGGAGTATCTGCCTCACGTTCAAGAAGCCCCGAATTCGAATCCCGGTCATGGTGAATTACCTCAATACATGTATTTTCACTCCTGAGATTTCCCTTTATCCTAAAAGATGAATGTCGGTTAAATCTGAAAACAAAGAAACTCAATGCAATTGTTTACGGATTTGTTCAAAGATGTACTGCATTTCAAAGTACGAGGGCTGTTCAATAAAGAATGATCATAATTTTTATGGTCATAATTTTTCGCACTAAAAGTCAATCTTATTATATTCTGTTAGCTTAAGGTGAAACAAACACGCCGTAGTAGTTTCATTGTTGGTACTCCTGGTTCCCGCCTGTGAGAACCAGGCAAGTTCAGATATGTTCAGTATCGCCTACCACTGCAATGAGAGTAACTTGCAGTTAAACTTATGTTAGAGAAAGATCCGGAGTTTCTTTCAAACTACTGATAAAACTTTGCTACATCATTTTGATCCTAAGAGCAAACAGCAAAGCTCAGTGTGGAAATCTCCTTCATCACCAACCCCCCAAAAAAGCAAAAGTGGTTGCTTTTGCTGGGAAAGTTATCGTCATCTCATTCTTTGATATTCATGGAATGGTTTATCAGCATGTTGTACCCGCACACACATCAGTAACTGGGATGTCCTGAAAACATTGCAAGTCCATATCAGGCGCAAAAGACCACATTTCCGTGAAGCGCGCTGGATGCTGCACCACGATAATTCGCGGCCGCATATTGCTAGTGTTGTTGCTGAATATCTTGCAAAAATCAAAGTGAAGTACATCCCTCACCCTCCCTTAGTCCAGATTTAGCTCCATATGACTTTTTTCTCTTCCCTAACTTGGAGAAAGGCCTTCGTGAGAGGTATTATCCATCATCAGAAGCAGTGGTGAAGGCTCCGGATGCGATTTTGAAGGATCTCTCAAAAATGGTTTCCAGTATGTCTTTGAAGACTGGCAGAAACTATGGCACGTTGGCCATAGTAGCTCAGTTGGTTAGAGCAACCGCACGGAGAGCGGCAGATCCGTGGATTTTTCAGTCTGGCTCTAATCATTCAAGTCATAAACTCTAATTATAATTAGTAGAATATAAAACACATATATGATATGCGAATATTTGTGTTCCAATTTTGTTTTCAACAACTGCAGCAAAACATGTGCTTGCTATAGGATAATGTGCGTCAGAGAGGGAAATAAGAAAAGGGTGTTCACAACGCTGTGCCCGCAAACACATCTGAATCGCCGCAACCCAGAACTCTTCCCATCAGAAAACATAGTAAGTCAAATGTTGATTGGTAATTAGACCTCAGTGAGACCTTATATTGGCTGAAAAGCTTTCGCATGCAAACTACGAGGATTGTACAATAAAGAATGATCACATTTATTTTTGACAACGTACCTCTACTCATCCTCATAATTTTGATATTCCTTCTCAAAATGGTCTCCCCTGAATGCAATGCACTTGTCCCAGCGTTTCTGCCAGTCTTCAAAGACATGCTGGAAACCATTTTTGAGAGATCCTTCAAAATCGCCTCCGCAGCCTTCACCACTGCTTCTGATGGTGGATAATGCCTCCCACGAAGGCATTTCTTAAATTTAGAGAATAGAAAACAGTCACATGGGGCTAAATCCGGAGTATAGGGAGGGTGAGGAATGCACTTCACGTTGAATTTTGCAAGATATTCAGGAACAACATTGGCAATATGCGGCCACGCATTATCGTGGTGCAGCAACCAGCCTGCTTAATGGAAATGTGGTCTTTTGCACCTGGTGTGGAGTTGCAATGTTTTCAGGACATTCTTGTAGTATTGTCCAGTTACTGATGTGTGTGCAAATACAACATGCTGATAAACCATTCCATGAATATCAAAGAATGAGATGATCGTAACTTTCCCAGCAGAAGCAACCACTTTTGCTTTTTTGGGGGTTGGTGATGAGATTTCCACACTGAGTTTTGCTGTTTGCTCTCAGGATCAAAATGATGTAGCCAAGTTTCATCAACAGTGATTACGTTTGAAACTACGGATCTTCCTCTAATATCAACTTTAACTGCATGTTACCTCCATTACAGCGGTAGGCGATACTGAACATATCTGAACTTGTGCAGTAGGAACAGGCAGGAATCAGGAGTACCAACAATGAAACTACTATGGCGTGATTGTTCACATTAAGCTAACAGAATATAATAAGATTGAATTTTACTGCGGAAGATTATGACCGTAAAAATCAAGTAAATTATACATTTCTTATGATAAAGAAAGTTATGCTTCTATGAGGTTTGTCAGAAAACTAGATTTTTATGAAATAGTTTGCTTACGTTGTTTTAAATACTGTAAACTAACTTTCATTTAAGGATAAATTTCGAGACAGAAAGAGCACCAGCTTTCAAAGCAGATCTCCATTTTCTGATGTTTGTTGTGATACTTTGTCACATATGCCTGGTCCAAATGATGTTTGCAGATAGCGAGAGGAAGAGCATACGTGCGGAAACGACCTGGTAGAAACACTGGTTTGGAAAATCCGTTGAGGTGACGGCACAAATGAGTTCAGAGAAATGACGTGACGGGAACAAATACACATCCAGTAGGATTTTACGTTGATATATTGAGACATGACAGAAATGAGAATTCAGCTTATGAGAGCAAATATCGAGTGTCATTTAAACTCAACGAGAGCCCAAAAATGAATAAATAGAAGTGAATACATTATAAGAGCATGATAACAATGCAATACAGCTGATAAAGTTAATCAGTTTACAGTTTGTGTGCATATATATTTTAAACTCTGTTAAAATTACGTATAATACACATAAAACTATGTTCTTTTTATGGTTTGTCATATAATGTAACAGAAGATTTAGAAATGCGATTAAATTATAGTAATTGATATAGTGTATATATTTGCAAATATTTGTTTTTATTAAGGCTTTTAAATTCAAGTAGTAAGGGGTCATACTGGAAGTGCTGACTAGCTGTCATTAACTCCAAGTAATCCATCAGAAAATCAGTACACCTTAATGTGGGACAGGCATTCGACAGGGTTTGGCATGATGGTTTGCTCCTTAAGCTCTACCTCATCGGTCTTCCTAGTTACTTATCACATCTAATCCACAGTTTCTTCTACGACCGCAGCTTTTCAGTACGCATTGGTGGAATGCTTTCATCCCCACGTAATATTACCGCAGGTGCCCAAAGGGTTCTATCGTGGCCCCGACTCTATTTAATATATACATTTCTGATATTCCTGACTTAGCTCCGACTTCTTTAGCTCTTTACGCTGATGACACAGTACTATATTATTCTCATGTTAACCTCCAGCACGCACAACAAGTAGTACAGCTCTCTTTAGATCGCCTAACTCATTGGTTCAGCACTTGGCGGATCTCATTGAACCCTCAGAAAACCGAAGCTAAAATCTACACTCTTCGCCGATATACTCCGCTTACTCCGTTGTGTCTCTACAGGAACAATGTCCCTTGGCCCCCCACTAAAACTCCCGTTAAATACCTTGGAATGCTTTTGGACTCTCGACTGACCTGGCGTGCTCATATCGATCGTCTTATGTCACTGGCCTCCGGGCGACCTTCAAAACCCTCACCTCTGTTGCATCGCTGTTCCAGCCTCGGCCTACAGTCTTCATTGTTACTCTACAAATCACTCGTTCGTCCGCTTATTACATATGCCTGCCAAGTGTGGGGGGCCGCACACACATGTCATCTGCGTCGTCTTCAGGTCATACAGAATCGCTTCATGCGCATCGCTACCAACGCTCCATGTTTCATCCGTAATCAGCAGCTCCATCACGAACTAGGACTGTTACCTCTTCACGGGTACATTCGCAGGATCGCTCGTCGTTTCTTTTCCACGCTGCAAGAAGTTCCAGGAGCTGTGCATTATAACATCGGCGTCCGCACGCGCCAGCCCTCACGCGCCAGCCCTCACGCTTGAAGAGGAGACTACCACAGGACCTGCTTCTAAGTGATACATCTGATTCGAGTGATTCTAGTGCTTGATGTCTGTCTTACATTTACAATATTGACAATAATTTCTCAGAGAGTATTATTGGAGTTCTGACTTAAGGTAGTTAGGGGGCGGCCTGTTAGCCTGCCCCTGAGTGTTATTGTTCTTATTGTACAGTTAAATTCTTTTCACTCTGATCTGTAAAGCATTGTACTGCTGATCGATCAATAAAAAATTATAAAAAAATCAGTCTAAAAGGCTTTCAGAAAATGTAATTTTGAGTGTAAATTGAGGGAATATTGAAAAAATTGAGGTTATATGTGTGGACGTTAACTGTTCTGATTATAAGCATCAGCTTTAATGTTGGGTATGAATGAGCGCTTAATTTTGCTCAGAGAACTCTATCAGACTTCAGGTCTGTATGCTGTAAATTTGCCACATGGGACCACCGGCTTCTCTTCCCTTCCGAAGGAAGTCATCCCTCAGCCGGGTTTTAACCTGCGACCTTGGGAACTAGTGGCTAGCATGTTGACCCTAGGCCACGGAGGATGTCTTAATCTGAAGGAGCTAAATAGTGTAATTTTTTATTAATGTTTTGGGATTATGTAATGAAGAGCCCATTTTATATCAGTTGCTACTGAGTTTATCTAAAAGAATGGATATATCCGTTTAGGATATGACTTGAAAAATTAATAGGTTTTAGTTTACCTGGAGGTTAACCTAAAATTATAACGGAGCGGAGGTGGGAAGAAAGAACTCTGGGAATTTGTTTCCACCTTATAACACAACGTGGTACATCACCTAGGGGAGGGGGGTAGTACAAAGCAGTGAGTACCTGCATAAATGAAAACTTCAGGTACAGTTCCTGTTCATAACGTAAGCCTTTTAATAGTCATTTCTTTAAATTTACGTCCTTCAACTTTAAATCATATCAGATGATGAACGAAATGTAGGAAATGATGCTCAAATGAGTCCAGGATCCATAGAACTTAGAGTTTTGTTATATGTATATTTGCTTTGTATTCCAATATTCGTTCCTCTCTAAGACACTTTCAATATTATGATATTCTTCAACACCACAAAAAAACTCAATATGTTCAAGAGTCTGTAATCTTTGTTCTGCATTTGGCATATCTAATGGGAATAACCTGGCAATAAATTAATAGTGGTAACATTTGTGTTATTAACATAAACGCTTAATTTTACGTACCAAGAGAGAGAGAGAGTGGGAGACGGAGATGGAGAGAGGGGAAAGGGAGTGGGGAGGGGGAAAGGGATGAGGGGAGTGGTGGAGGGGGGAGAGGGGGAGACCTGAGGAAGAGGATAGAGGATAGAAGCAGGGGGTAAGCGATCTGAAGACAAGAAGGGATTTAAATGTAACGGTTCATTGATGCTGGCGATGTTTCCTGTGATGATGTGACAATCGTTTCCTACGTTTGCAGCTGTTCGAGCACTTCAAATGCTCTTTGACGAAACTAATGAAAGTTTGTATGAAATCTCAAACATAATTAATGTACGCTTAAGTGCGCCATACTTCTAAAAACTTACTCCTTTGTGTGTACTTTTGAACTCCTTAAGAATTCCAGAGGTTTTAAAATTCCATTTTGCGGACTTAATAAAGGTTTTTAAATTTCAGTGTTCATTTAACATCAATATGGGTTTTCTAGTAACAATATTTACCAATACAGAACTAATTTATACACTTCGAAGTTATGTTCAGGAATAGTTAGTAGATTAAATGCCACACATTTTACTTTTGTTATCTAAATCTCCGTAAATAATCTGTATGGAATTTTAACTATTGCTGTTCATATTTTGAATACTGTTAAATGCTTCTTTGAGTTTCAAATTCCGTATGCATCGGAGAAGAGCCTTATTCCGGCAAATGAATGTAAAATCCTCAACCACAAGACTTCGAAAACTAAATAAAACCAATAATCAGAGGGACTCGTACCTGAAATATAGTCTAAGAAGGGAACCATCACTATGCTCACCATCCATACGCTTGAGAGCTTCTGGGCATCATCTCTGCTCTACTTGGGGCTGTGTGCTGAGTATAGCTAGAAGTGCCTGAAAATGACTCCAGAATACGAACAGTTGTTGTTGAGTCCAGAGGTTCTACTCCTATTAGTCCTGGACCCGTAGGACCAAGACCCGAGCCAGGGAGTATCCGAGCTGTCCCAAAGAGCGCCCGGCGTCCTCCGTGGTGCTTTCCATAGGACAAGACATGGGTTACAAACAGGCCCCCCCCCAATCTGGTCCAAGGACACAAGACAGGATGGAAGTGGATACGCCACTTACGCGCACCAACACCAAAAGGTGAAAGCTACCGATATGACCTCGGTGGGGCCGCCTGGCGATCTAGCACACCTTCTACTAGCTCTGCAGGCTAGTACCCGGAAATATTAATGACTTCCCTCAACCCTGTCCGGAGACGTACCCGATCACCCACGGGTGTCGGGAACCACTCACCCTTTAGACCAACCCAATCCAAACAACTCCCAGAGGGAGGGGCTCGAATGTTCAGCCCGAGGTTCCTCTAGTAACGTCAGAGGTACCACGAGTGCTAGGGGTACGCAGCGCCCGCACCACGGCAGCTGAAGGGGACGGATTCCCTTCCCTACGGGAAATTGAGTCCGAACGTACGAACATATAGACATAACACAGCATTGTGCGGCATGGGATTGCTTACCCCTGGTCGGCAGCGTTCTACACATGGCATATATAAGCAGCGCCACACACGCGCGCGCGCGCGCGCGCACACACACACACACACACACACACACAGACAGACACACCTGTGATTGGAAACTTGAAAGTCCGGAAGCCAAACTTTCAGTCTATAGCCAGATCAGGGCTGAACCCTCTACTGGCAGTAGAATATCTTATAAGTTAAGACAAATGACGGTAGAGCTTTGTTTTGGTGCTTTTTTCTTTTAATGATATATACATATCTAGAGAGAGAGAGAGAGGGAGAGGGAGAGAGAGAGGGTGGGGGAGGGGGAGGGGAGGGGAAGGGGAAGGGGGAGGGGGTTGTGTACTGATACTGCAGTGTTTTCATGTGCCTAAAACAAGTCTTGGTTGTTTTGTGTTTTTCGCCGGGGTCGATTTCGTACTCGCCTAGACCGCGTATAAGGAAGTTGAAGTTATGGGAGAGGTTTTGATAGAATGGGAGTGAGAGGTTGTGGATGTTGTCTGTTAGGGTAGGAATGTGTAGGTCACGACGGATTACATGGTTAGGGATGTACCATGGGGAATCCGTGGTAATACGTAGGATTCGAAACTGTAGGACTTAAAGGCGGCGTAGGTGAGTTTTAGCTCCTATACCCTAAATGAGACAGGCATACGTTTGCTGAACTTGTTGGCTGGGTAGTCTATGTGGTTCTCCCACGTCATTTTTACATCAAACAAAACGGCTAGATATCGTACATATGATTGCTAATGTACTTCCTCTCTGGCTAGACGGCCGCGCCGTGGCTCAGTGGTTAGACCGCTTGGCTCTCACCAAGGCGACCCGTGTTCGATCCCAGGCGACCGCAAAGTGAGATTTGTGGAGGGTTTTCTCCGGAATCTCCGGTTTCCCCCCATCTCATTCCACCGGTGCTCCATCTTCATCTCATGTGTCATCAGTGTCAGCGCCTGCGGTGCCGTATGTAGTAAAAGCGGGCGTTAAACACTACACATTTCAATTCTCTGGCTAGACGAACAGGTGGTAGGTCCTCTAGCTGCCTTCTGGAGAAAGTGATGGCTTGGCTCTTCTGGAGGTGGATGCTCAAGCGCCATCGTTTGTAAGCAACGCCGTCTCCTACTTGCGACAAAGAGCTGACGAGGGCTGTCCAGCAGTTGACTTGCAAAGCAGTCGCATACAGCATATTCCAGCCTTCAGTTTATGACATTACAATTCTACTACGCAGCAGACTTTTGGTATCCATGATTTATATACAGAAGCATAGTGCCATCAAATCTTCAGGTACGTAGCGGTGTGAATACAGTGATAGTTCACTTGTTAGTAAGGAAGTGTTACAGTTACTGTGTTCGGTCAAAACTGATATATGATTGTGTTAACCTGGAGAAGGAGCGGCCTTTCTGTTTTGAAACCCGTTAGACTATGAGTTAAATGACATACTCATGTTATTGATGCCCCCGAAATCAATATGTTGGCATACACAATTAGTCGGATTAAATTTATAGGCCTAGAGAAACAGCAAAGTAAAAATAAGCGAAATAAAATTATAACGTCTATTTTATTTTATTTATAATAAATAAATGAAATAGACTTTAAAAATTTGCAAATTACATCAAAACCGACTATTGGTTTACGTCTACTGACGTACCTGCCGGAAGATATCATTATTTCGGTATAAGCTTAGTGCAAAAGGGAGTTTTGTCCAAACATAAATGGTTCTATCTATAATATTCTACGTGCCTTGATGATATGCTGGGATTTTAAAACTCGTGAAGAAGAAACATAATCACAAATGGAATGGAGAATTAATTTTCGCAGAAAGATGAATTCCAGTGCAGAAATATCAGAACTCTGGAAATTACGAAATTGATTCTGTATAACATGATACCATTAAAAGGAATGACCACAAAATAAAGCCACGTAGGGAAGAGAAAAGTAAATTACAGAGCGAGAGAGACAGAGGTGGGTGGAAAGAAAAATATAGGAGAAAGAAATTACAACAGCACTTACATAACATCGTAGGTTCTAAGAAAGTTCACTAGCTTTGTTTTAATTTACTTTTAAACTTGTTTTAATTTCTTATGAATATAGCTACATTAAGGCCTTTATTCCAAGCTAATGATATGAAAGCTGCTTTCTGGTTCAGAAATATTTCCAGTTCAACCTACGGCATTTTAACAGATATAGACAATGAATGCACTGAGGCATGGCAGCTCTTCAATAGGCGTGTGTATTGTAAAAATGTTGAGCTTAATATGGATAGACATTATTCCAGTTATTCTGGAAAGTGGAAGTTCCTTCCATATTGTCGCGAGCATTGTTGAAGCCGAACGTAAAAAGGAACAGACAGTGCGCCGCCGAGATAAGGGGCAGTTAGTGCAGCGTAGAGATAAAAGCTTGCCGAAACAGATAATGACACGTTAACGTTAACTGCAGAGGTTTTACTCCAATTAGTCCAGGACCCGTAGGTCAAAAGACCCTGACCTCCTTCAACCAGGGAGTTACCGAGCTGTCCCAAAAGGGCGCCCGGCGCCTCCGTGGGGCTTTCCATAGAACAACACCTAGAGACCTACAAGCCCCCCACCCATATGGTCCTATGGACTCAAGATGGGATGGAAGTGGATACGCCACTTACGCGCGCCAACTCCAAAATGGGAAGGCTACCAATATGACCTCGGTGGGGCCGCCTGGTGATCTAGCACACCTTCTACTAGCTATGCTGGCTAGTACTTGGGAATAATATTAATGGCTTCCCTCAACCCCGTTCAGAGACGTACCCGATCTCCCACGAGTATCGGGAGCCACTGGCCCCTCGAGTCGAACCCAATCCGAACAACTCCCAGAGGGAGGGGCTCGAATGTTCGGCCCGAGGTTCCTCTAGTAACGTCAGAGGTACCGCGAGTGCTAGGGCTCCGCAGCGCCCGCGCCACAACAGCTGAAGTGGACGGATCCCCTGCCCTACGGGAAGATAAAAAGACTGATAGCTGACTGGAAAGTTCGACTTCTTGTTTGTTAGAGAACGTTCCAGGACAGTCGAAATGAGAGAGTGGTAATTGGAACTGATTCGTGTGCCTGCAACTGTGTTTTGAAATTGAACTCCTTGTTTGTGCTCAACGACCTTGTCGATTGTGTTTATGTATGTTACGTAATTACACTACTATAAGGGTTGGCCAAAGTGTGTTTCTACGGAAATAGAGCATTTTGGAATTTCTGCAACTGGACTTTTATTTCTACGAACCCACAAAGTCACAATACATGGATTTAGTATTTTAGTGACTTGTTTGCCTGAGTTTAAAGTTCTAGGCTTTTGCAGCTGGTAATACAATAGCGACTGGTTATTCCAAGTTGTTTACAAACAGGAATGAAAGTGGGAAAATGCCTACAATCTGAAATACTATTTGCAAAGAAGTTTATTTTATCAATACATGTGTTCAAATGTATTAATGTAATTTATACGTAAAATGTCTATTACATTCCAACTAAATATCTGATCTATATTTACAGATTTTTACATTCATATGTTAATATACCTATAAATCAGATGTCATGACAGTCTAATAA
This sequence comes from Mantis religiosa, assembly GCA_030765055.1. Taxonomy (NCBI): domain Eukaryota; kingdom Metazoa; phylum Arthropoda; class Insecta; order Mantodea; family Mantidae; genus Mantis; species Mantis religiosa. Next base: position 36,526,854 of record CM060953.1, on the reverse strand, counting down.
GTGATTAGATTATTAGTCCATTAGCCTTATTAAAAAATACTGGCGCGACTGCCCTAAGAGGGCCGAGGCCTACCAACCGACTGCCAGGCTCACGCCCAATTACGCACGGCAGAGGTGGACGATCATCCAACCGATACGGGGAGGAGATGTGGTCAGTATCTCGGCATCCCCCAGCCGGAACATTGGTTTTCTTGACCAGGGCCTGCTTACCTAGCGTATACCCGGGACCTAAAATCCCCACCACATGGGTGGGATCGAACCTGGCCCGCTTTCCTTGGCCAGGGACCAAGGCATGCTACCTTAGTCCACTACGTCACGGCGCAGGACTCCATTAGCCTTATGGGGAGACCAAGATGAATAACTGCATACAAAAGAGAAATTTTTTATCTTTCTACAGTCTCACAGGTATATTTATATATTGTAATTTCCTCTTTAATTTGATAAACACACTTACAGACAAAGTACTTATAGCTTGAAAATATTAAATTGCTAGCACAAGTGCTGTTTAGTAGTATTAAATCTGCATCACATGAAGGAGAAAAGACAAAAAATATTGAATTTAGCTACAGTTTACTCCAACTGGTATGGGAGTTGGTTTTCTCCTTTCTACGTTGAAGTGATTCCACTATGACTGAAATTTTCTGGTACTATAAAGCATCCCATTTCGTAGAAACTTTCAAATATAGCTTTAATTTTATAATGACGGTTTTGGAACTAATTTTGTATGTACAGTAAAGCTCAGTGTGTTATATGTTTAAGTCAAAAGATGTTATTAATAGAAATTATTCAGTTATACATTCTGAAATCTTAGATAGGGTTGAGATAATAGATCGTGGAATCAAAGAAGCATAGCATATAATTTTTAAGTTAAGGGATGGTAAATCTATTTCAGCTAGTGAATTACACTACTAACTGAAGCTATTTCAAACCTGTAATTAATCTCACTTGCTCTAATTTTGTGGTTTCTATTAAAGTGAGACAAATATTATGTTATAAATGTTCAAATTGAAATCATACAGTGTTAAATCTCTCTGATACAGATGTTTATCTTTTGGTTCTAACCGGTGGTACTTGTTAAATGCCAGAGCATGGTGATCCAATAGCGTCCCGCTGTTGCATCATATCGCTACAGAGATAATTACAATAAAGTACGTGATTTAGGCCTCCATTAGGCTCCCTCTCCTCTAAACAGAACAGATATCTACAAATCCTATTACTGATAAGCCAGTCCCTTTTGCTGGGATTTCGTCCATCCGACCGAAAGGTAACCACAGCATTATTGTCACTTGTCGGTTATAAAATAGCGAATGAGGCTTTACAGTCACTCTTTTGTTTGAGAGAGGTATATCAGTATATATTGTATTTAATCATCTCTGCTCTTCGATATATTGACAAGCGGTGGCCATAAGAGGATATACTGCCGCTGTGACAATTAAGTACATATAGTCATGCTGATATCCAGGTAAAGTATCCCAGCCATAGCATTTGTGTTCCTACGCCCTTCAGTAGAGTAAGTTCCTATAGGAAGTGGAGGAATGATACGTATACATTTCTATACGTGGAACATAACTCAAACATATAGTCAATTAATTACAAAGTTTATATTTAAGTTCAATATCCTTCAGGCATTTAACACAGACATACTCAAGAAAATTCCTACATCGTTTTTATGGCAATGTTTCACATTTTTATATTTTTGTAAGAATAAATATAGAGTTTGTTTAAAATTCGATACTTTTTATACTTCCTTATGACAATAGAATATCATTTATTTGGAATATTTCGAGCACAGCTTGTAATGTGTTAATTCTGAAGCCTTTTTATGACTTATAAAACAAACTAAATATTACATATAAAAAGGCACATATGTATTATTTTATCTTGACAGAAAATCGTACGCGATAGGGATGAGTAGCAACTGTAGTTGGGATAGTGCACCTATCCTGACAATGCGTCACACGCGTAAGATTACGAGAGGCGAGTATGCTGCACAAGCTGTCTAAAAATAAATGTCGCTCTATAAGCCAGTATTGCAGCTGTCATAAATTAAGTTGTAATTCTTACTAGTTTAGGAATCTCCACGCTCTTGTTGGACTTTAAATAGAGGTTTGGAACAAAACCCTGTTCTCCTCCAGCATGCATGATAACCAACTGTCAGCCTTTTGACATCCCTGCTGAGTCCCTGTAACGAGTTTCACTCCAGGCATATGGTCGAGTATATGCTGCATTGATATGTTTCAAAATATAAAATATATAAACTTTATTGCGATATCTCTGAGTATTTCGTAAATACTTAAGCCTTTTTGCCCGAATTGTGCGATGTTCCATTACAATTTGTCCCTCGCACTTGGTTTTCTTCTATATAAATACAAGCTTCAAAAGAACTCTTCTCACTATTGAGACACTGACTCGGAAGTCAAAAAAATTTTGAAGCTTCATGAGCACTTTCTTCACAGTTGGTGAAGATTTTTGTGTGTCTTAAACATTATTCACAATTCGCCTATCTACTTCTGAATTAAAGCCATCCAAATTGGATTCTGTGCATGTCCTCAATTTTTGTTTTCTGGGCATAGAGAAGGACGTTGTTGCACTAACACCAATGGTATTTCCTTCCGTAAGAACTCTTCTAAATATCTTTCAGACACAACTGTTGCCTCAGATACCCTTTCCCATAATTTCATAGCAGACCAAACCATAGTTCCTTTTTGATAATTTTATAGACATTGGTTATTACTTCTCGTGTTTTTAAATGCAGCACCTTATTTCCTAATGTGCTGCTAGGAGGCGTCATTTCTAAATGCTCCCTTGGAACTAGGAGACGAGCACATTTTGAAACAAGCGTAGTATTAGTCAGTAGCTCTGCACTTGTTTACTTGCTCGCAACTGAAACACCACTGACCTGCCCTCCCCTCCAGTTGCAGCCATTCTAAAGTGCACTCGTCCACATACCACTGGGCATCACTTTCAATCTATCAAGATATAAAAAGTCATCTGCAGATGTGGTTAAAGCACACAGTTATGTCAAACACCATTTTTGTGCAGTTAACCATTCCGAAATATTCCTGTTTATGTTCCACACGAATACACTTTCTAGAGCTGGTTAATCATTCTTTTCTTGTTTCTTTCTTGGTCATAAAAACATAGATTTTAAAGTGACATCCACTTTCAAATTCTGACTTTTGCTTTAATCTGACCATTGAGTAGAGAAATTGTCAAATGTTCGGTCGAATATTGAAAATATCCACAACAATTTTTTACGTTTTCATTAATTTCCCTCCCATAACTCAGTTCGACGCAGTCATTTGTGTCACCCTAAGGACTCATATAATGCCTACTTGCAGCTAGTGGGCTGGCTTTTCGCCCATGAATGTGCAAGGGATTGCCCCGACTACATTTCGTCGCAAAAGCAATTCTGCAGGACTGCCACCACAAAGTACACAATAGAAAATCACTGGACCGAACTTATTTACACTTCTTTATCCTTAACTTAAAACACAGGGCAGAACATAGCCAGTGACGTTATGTGTGGTTGTACCTGTAGTAAAAGTGCGTAGAATTACAACCGTTTTACGCTTGTGGTTACATATTCCAAAATTTTACAATTTACAAATTTAGGCTACAGTTATTTGTCTTTACCTTGTTGCTACCTTGGCTTACATGACACCCTGGTCTTTTGCTCTGCCAAGTATCTCTTAACCTCCATGTTTCCTTGTTACTTAATTAGTCTAACTCTTCCCCCTCATATTCCTTTCTTATATTCTTTACATTTATGGCCCAGTTTTCTTTTACTTTCTGCAATAACTCACCAATACTTCTTACTTGTATGTGAGAAATGTATTAAATTTAATACATGCTTCCAGCATTTGCTAAAAAAAATTGCAAATCGCATAGTGATAGTGCAAAATGAGATCCTGCGTAATATTTGGGGTAGAATATACAGCTTTGGCTTTATATTTATACGCATTTTTAATAAAAATGGTGTATATCACATACAAGTTTTATGAAAATCATTCTTTATTTTCATAAATATTCCTCTAAAGCATAATTTACATAGACCTTTATCTGTTTTTACGATACTCACACCAAAATTGTATCAAAATCTAGTGAATATATATGAAGCTCAAAATCGATATGTAAACGAGATGCTGAATGCTGTTTGACGAAACCAAAAGATGAGCATAGCTTTTTAAAAGTGTGCAGCTTTAAACAATAAAAAAACAAAAGAAGATCAGGAAATATCTCTTATAGGCTAATGCCACTAAAAGTGTTCGATTAAAATTGCTTAATTCAATAGCTAATTAAACTTAGTCTATCAGTATTGTATAATGAATTACATTTTATTTATAATTAATGATTTTTCAACTATATTAAGTTCGTTAGCATTAAGATAACCATTGAGTGCTTACAGGGAAAATTAAAAATTCAAGGAGAACTTATCTTATTTAAAATGGGTGATTGACGAAAACGAAATCAGAACCTCCTGAATGTAAATATCTCTTGGTATATGACAAGAATATTTACTCTGAATGTATAAAAGAAATATGATACCATTACTGTGCCAAAAAGGAATCTAAATATAGGTTTAGGATAACTTTAAAGAATAAGCAGTATTGATTAGAACCCTGTAGCAGTAAAGATTTCTCTTTGCACGTTAAAAATCCCTGAATAGTGTCGTAAAACAAGGTCAGCCCTGTAAACATTAACATAAAATGCGATGTGTAGTAACATAAAAACTTAATACTGCTTTCTTATTGATCTAAGTTTAATTCCCTGTAATAAGTCGGTTGTCTCGGTCACCGATTGCTTGTGTAGACAAACCAGGCGGCCGTTGTATTTACTAGCTACCATGATGGGGACAAAAAGTGAAGCCCCGTTGTACCGGCTCCGATTTCACGTCAGATAGTTTAACCTTCGCAACATCCCCTTCATTTACACTTATTATCAAACATTATAGCAGTTTTACAAGTTGAAGTGTATCCATTATAATTTTAAACTACTTGTATGACACAAGTAGGTAACGATACGTGTTGCTTATCCTTTTTGTTATTTTATACCTGGAGTTTAGAATGTTACAGTTTTATAATACAAATAGAAAAAAGTAAACGAATTGCCATTTTTAAAAAATCCAGTTCCTTTCATTGCGTATTTTAAGCCAAACGCAGAATTTACTTATTTTTACATTTTTCAAGCAATTTTACTTCCTTGAAATAGGCAAAGTTTTGACAGCAAAACCAATATATAGAACTAATAATATGGACAGAATCTCACGGACCATGTCGTTTATTTTGTAGTATCATTTCATTATATGACAGTAATTAATAGAATTCTGTTGGCATTCCGGAAAACACATTATTGACACACCTACCTCTTGTTGTGAATGGAGAGAATATTATTGCTCTTTCTTAAACTGTCATATGCTACACTAGAGTTGTGGAAAAGAGAGAAAGATTGCAGTGTAAGTTTACAGTTTGTGGCTCAATATCAAAATGTTGTAGAAGTTAGGTATACAGAGTATAATCTTCGACGTTCAACGCTGATTTGGAAGAAAGGTGTGGCCAATTCATAACACCAAACAACATTCAGATAAAGTACAGAAGGAGTTAATTCGCATTATTTTTAGATAACATGAGCAATCTACATCTAAAAAATAAGTAGAGCAGAAGAGGGCATTTCTCAAATCCAAATTGTGAATCTGTTTTTACTCAGTGGCTAGTTCAGATAATGACACCCTTTCAGATATGTGTTGCTTCGGATAAAAACGTTACTGATTGTCAGAGACCACACGTAGCTCTTTAGAGAAAGAAAATGTGATAATGATGATAATATTGGTGCTTTTGCTGCTGATGGTGATGAAAATACTATCTGCCCAGTACAAGAAGGCAAGATAGAGGAATGTGTAACGTAGGTAATCACTTTTGCTGTCCTCAAGGCGTTTATTCTCGTCTTCTCAATATGACAGTGATGCTAGACTCGTTTAAATTGGGGGACTCACATGCACTGTCATACACTAATTTCCTAGGAAACAGATTCACTAGCAGAGAAGATAAACAGTTGAAACCCCTTTCTCCTTCATTCCTTTCTTGCCTTCTAGTGGTGGGTAGACAGTAATAATGCCTCTAGACAAGTACTAAGCGAAAGTGCTGACAGATCATTTGCTGCTATGGAGTGAAAGCCTCCCAGTGCAAAATAAAACTCCTGCATACAATTATTTGAAATTTGGCAGAACAACTCGAAGGTGTTAACTTTTATTCCTTGGGTTTTAATCATTATATCACACACACACACACACACACACACACACACACACACACACACACACACACACACACACACACACACACACACACACACACACACACACACACACACAGACACTAGCACTCTCATTCATACTTCCAGACTCGGGGGAAGATGAGGAATTATCTTGGTTGGAGAAAAATCCCCACCCCACCGCGGAATCGAACCCGGGACTCCTAGCATGGCAGGCTCCACCAACTGAGCTACGGGACCAGCCAGATTTTTTATTGTTCAAATCATTGTGAATGAAATTATGAGGTGCGCTAATCTAGAAGGAAGAGGGGGTTTGTGTACCAATGAAAATAAACTGCATGACGTAACAAAATATGAAATGTTCAGCTTCTGGGAAATTTTGCTTCATGTGGGAGCAGATAAAATCTGGGATATTTCAATTAGGTAATTATTTCCGGGAATATTTTCCAATCCATTAATTGCAGCTACGATGTCTCTCTGAGTTTGATTGAAGTAATAAGAAGAATAGTCATTAGCTTTGACGACAACAGAGTAAGAGAGGCTTCATTACGAACTGAGCTTGCTATGTCCTACCTATGGGAAACTATAAAACAGTGCAGCAAAGTAACTATATTTAAAACAAATGATACGGTGGTTGGAAACTATTTCCATTGAGGAGCCACTAGCGATTGCGTAATGTATGTTCAAGAACTTATATGGAGTCAAAAGTAAAATGCTTAAACAGATTATGAAATTGATGAGATTGAGTATACAGAAAGAACAAAATATTGGTCTTAATATGTAAATACCCTGCAATAAAATATTACCTTATATAACTATTTTACGAGTGTACCGCTGGCAGAACACCTCTGAAATAAAACTTGTTTGTGAGTACAATAAGGATGAATGACAGAAAAATTATAAGAGACTTGATACCAAATAGAAGTAAACAAGTAAATTCAATTCTATTTGCATTCACGCAAGACAAGACAATGATTAGGTTTTGCGAAGCAAAAAAGTATGGAATAATATCCAAGAAGCATTTGTTTTCATTAAAAGGTGTTATTTGGCATAACGAGTCCAGTGGAGCCAGTATATGACAATGTCTAAAAAATATAGGTCATTCTTCTAAGGAATAATATATTTTGAATCTGAAAAATATTTTTCTCGTGAATAAAGTTAGACAACTTAAGTCAACTAGTGAATATACTAAAGACCTCCAGTATAATTCTGCTTTGCCAGTTGTTAGGGGGCAGAAGAGCCTTAATTATTTGTATTATGAAACAAGGAGCAATTTAATGCCCCTCAAATACTTTTCCCAGCAACTTTTACATTTTTAATTGAAGACATGCCCGGAAAAACGGGTTAACCCACATTTTTTAAAAATGGAGAAAACAGTTGTTTTGTGAATGAGGCTGAAATAAATTGTTAACATTATTTTATTTCATTTCTGAGAATATGAGTCTCAAGAATACAGTATATATTATCAGGGTTATCTTTAATATAACCCAAAACTTGACTGATCTAATAACAATAAAAATAAAATGAAAATAAAGTAAGAACTTTGTCAGCTTTTACTTAAGTTTTATTGTATATACATTTTACAATTTTAGGTGAAACTAATAGGTGTGTCTTTTGACGTATTTATACATGGTATACTTTGGATTATTCCACTTTTCAATAAGTATATCATTTTGGAAACTAGGTACAAGCTTTTTAGCTGTAGTCAGGCTGATCAAAAAATACTTCATCAGTAATATTTTCACATTTAAGAGTTTTATAATACTCATAACAAATTAGTGGGATATAGTTCATCAGATCCTGTAAGTCCTTTAATTTTTCAGGATTTATAGGTCTTGAACCATTGTATTTTGGAGGAAATGTCACATAAGTAAGGGATGGTTTACCAGATATTATTTTCCTTCGAATGTCCAAAGTGTCGTAATCCTCAACCCCACCGTAAGTGTATTTAAAATATAACTTAAAGGGGTGGTCTTTAAATACTTTCATGCATGTCACCTTGCTCAAGAATACCTTTTGACCAGATTCTGAAGCTGTTCTTTTATGTACTTTGTCGAGAAGAGGCTTTGCAGAGATGAACTTGTTAGTTCTCATTTTGAAAACATGAAAAGGATTCTTTACAATGGTTTTCCTCAGTAGCTCCATCCACTGATCTGGAACATAAATGTAAGCTGCTTGCCTCTTCTTTTTCTCTATAAGGTCGAAGTCACGATCACAAGGCAAAAATGTATGACCGGGTATTAGTTCCGCCATTGTTTGTTTACATCCACAGTAGAGTTTACCAACATAACGCACTGTTGAAGAACTACAGTTTGTGGTAGTTATTACTTATGAAGTGGGCTAAATATTTGTCTATTTTCCATATATCGCTTTATTCTTATAACTAAAACTATGCTGGTTTCATAAAATATAGTTAAACTGAAAGGATACAATCATTTAAAAGGTTTGTAGCTCTGTTGGTTATCCTGTTTATATGTTAGTTACCATGAGTGCCACTAGATGACAGGCACAGAGCTGAACAGGTTAACCCGTTTTTGACATCATATGAAAAGGATATCACGAAACGCAAGAACTTCACCTCTCTCTATTTAGCGTAATATGATTGCTGGAGGATAGCCAACACAAGAAAAGATAGCTCTCTGTTGCAGCAACAGAGGGCAGCACTTATCGCAAAAATTTTTATTTTGAGGTTTAGCACGTTTATCCGGGCATGTCTTCAATTATACCTTCCATTTAACTTTGTGGAGCTGACAAAGTAATTTACAATAATTATGCAAGAAACTTGAGATATTTTTACACCTCTTAATATACTATCACACACTTGGCTGCTGCTACCTCACTAGATTATTCATTGGATAAGCAAAACCCTTGTAAAACCTTCAACAGAAGTGTTGAAAATCGTCCATGAACCCTGGAAATTTAGCTTTGGCAAGATATTCCAACTCCACTCTATGTATATGTTCCTTCAGCATGCAATTTCCATTCTGATAATATATTGGCAGGCAGTGTTCCTACCGTTTTGTTTCCTCACATCCTATAAGTCTTTGACTATCTAGCCGAGAATCAAGCAAGTTTCCTTTGTTCCTACAACTATGGTGTTCTCTGTTGTGAATTCCGCCTGTCTTTTCATAACCATTAATAATGCGATGTACATGTTGGCCCAGTATCAGTATATCCGCTGGCAGAGCACAACCCACGCTACTCGTTCTACACGTCATCCCTGCTGACATTTTACTTTTTTCTTAAGTTAAAAGCCTCTTCGTTCTTGAGAAAGAAATAGCCTCGCTATATGTACCTCAAAGGTTTTATTGGTGTTAAAATATACATATTTGTCACATTTAAATGACTTCCTCTGTTGATTTTTTAAACACATTATCCTACTTCTCACTTATTCAGCGAGATAAAGCTTTGTAAAAAGTTTTATCAGATAAAAATGTCCAAAAAGATTTTATTATATATTTTATTGTCGGTACAAGCGAGTGAGGGAGTACAGTAGGCTTAAAGGTAGACAAATGTCTTAGGTACTGCTGCATAACTGAATTTGACATTCCATTCTCATTGCATGGCCAAGAGATAAAAAAGAAGGGAATAACTTACTATTTAAGAAAATTATAAGTGTATGAAAATTCAAGGCAATAACGTAAAATTCTGAACATTTTTTCTGGACAGAAAATGCATTTTTTGTGTGTTGAGATTTCACATATCTTTTACAATTACTGTTTTGCAACTTCAATCAAAACAAATAGCCTGTTCTAAAATTGCAGATATATATTTACTTTTTAAAACCTATTTTAAGTGGCTTCGCTAAGATCTATTTAAGCAATGTTAAATTTAATATTTCCATGGTTTTTCTCATAAACCATATGAAGTGAGTGAGGAAATATTACTTTTTAATATTGAACACGTTTCTACGATTCTCTAATTTATGTCGTTTGTAAGACATTTTAAACAAAGCGCTTAAAAGCAAATTAAGCTATAATGTTTTTAATGTAGGGACAAAATAAAATAGAAATAAATTACTGCGTCAAAATCAATAAACACATACAAGGAGTAGGGCAGACTGGGGCAAGTTGACGTATTAAGAGATAACCATTTTAATTCCTTCATTGTGTGAGGTAATTTCGTTTTCTTTGCACGCATCACTAGAACGATTCTTTGTTGTGTTATACCAATTTCTATATATTTCTGTTTTAATATTATCAACATTATTTTCCAATTTTGACATAGGTATGTATAAATGTCATCTCTTACCCGGTACTTTGATCATGGGAAAAGATGACAATTGTGATAAAAGTTGAATATATGATCATTATTAGAAAGAATAACACTATAGAGTAATTATTTTATATATTGTTACTTATTTACCATTTAATAACAGCGATTAAGTAGTTATATTTTGAAAAATTGTCATAATAAATGAGTACAAATCAAAATCTGTAGCTTTCCTCAACAAAAGGTTGCAAATAAATATTTCTCCTTCTAACTTTGAGCCATTATTCACGTGCCACCATGCTTGGCATTTGCCACACTGTACCCAGTCTTCTACGAAGTTCTCTCTCTCTCTCTCTCTCTCTCTCTCTCTCTCTCTCTCTCTCTCTCTCTCTCTCTCTCTCTCTCTCTCTTTTCCGCCTCGGTAGCGTGGTCGTAGAGTCTGCCTCACGTTCAAGAGGTCCCAAGTCAGGGTTAGTTACCTGGATAAGGATTTTTCCGGGGTTTTCCCTTATCCTAAAAGACGAATGTGGGGTAACTCTAAGCTCTATGGACCCTGGGCTCATTTGAGAATCATTTCACCCATTCCATTCATCGTCCGATATGACTTAACGTTGGAGGACGTAAATTAGAAAAAAATAAACAAAGTTCTTATTGATCACAAGCAGGTCACTACACTGCACTTTTTTTTGGAAGTATGAGCTGATTCCATGGTTGTCAGAAGTTGGAGCTCCATCCTATATGTGCAGGAATCAAATTTAGTTTTCTTAACAACCCCTTTTTCTGAAACTTGAGCCTCTCGTTTCCGTTAATTTAATGGTTCTTGTGCCACCTTTAGTGCTTCTTTCGGAACCAACATTTCTTAAATAGGTGAGCTTGTTAAGTCGCTTGCACATTTCCTGTGGCTCTTGAGCTTTTTCACTGATACGCTTTATGCAAAAGTTTAGGAACACTATAGTATGAAAATCACAAAACAAAATAAAAATACATTGAAACACAAAAGAAAGCTCTAGGGGCAAGCTGACGAGTTCGTTATCTTGCTCCAGTTAACTTGCCCCGATAGGGAACGTTAGATATCTTGGATTATTATGAAGGATTAACAGGAAATAAGTATTAATACATAATGGTTGCGAAAAGCATATTATACCTTATAGTAATGAATAATGAAGAATTAGCAGATATCAGTTAACAAGATTTATGTAGGCTGGCCCCGTAGCTCACTCGGTAGAGCACCTCTCTGCTGTGCTGGGGATTCCGGGTTCGATTCCTGGCAGTGGAATGGGGATTTTTCTCCGACCAAGATAATACCCCATCTTCCCCAGAGTCTGGAAGTACGAGAGTGCGAATGTGTGCGTGATCTAATGAGAAAAACCCAACGAATACCTTCAATATGTTCCAAAGTAGAACGGCCGCCGATATGACCATTGGAGTTAAAGGCGGGATATACACGGCACTAGTAAAACAAAAGAGTTTTGTATGTTAATGTTTTATAAACGTTTGGTTAAGTTAAAATAATTTGTCATCTATAGGCCTAACATTTTGGCACTTTAAAACTTCAGTTGGAATATCGGGTTGTCTCATAAATTCGTTCGCTTCTTGTTACGTGTTTACGACTAATACCTCCTGAGAACACTGCATGCCCCCATTACTTTTACGTCAAAGAAGTTGCCTAATAATATGGGGTTTGTTTACAAATACAATAATTGAAAAGAATGCTATGCACACAAACCACAGCGACCTCACGGCCAAAGGTAAATAGGTCAACTTATGTAAAAATTGGTAACCAAACTTCAGTACTTGTTTTTGGATGCAACAATGTGGAGTTGTAACTTGTGAATGTTAATATGGAAGGCAAGAAGGAACATTTTCGATATTTAATGCTCTTTTATTACCGCAAAGGTAAAACCGCCTCACAAACTCAACGGAAAATTTGTGTTGTTTACGGAGAGGATGCAGTGACGAATCGGGCATGTCATAAATGATTTACTCCATTTCGAGCTGGGAACTTCTCTGTGAAAGACAAACCTCGTTCTGGATGACCTGTGGTTACGGATGAGGAACGGATAAAGGACATGATTACGAACAACCCCAGAATAACAACTCGGGAGGTAGGTCAGGAGCTAAACTTATCACATGCAACTGTAGCCAGGCACTTAAAGAAACTTGATTACGTAAATCTTCGGGATGTATGGGTTCCGCACGAACTGAGTGAACAAAATTTAGTTCAGCGCGTTTCCATCTGTGACGCATTGATAAGACGCAATGAAACTGCCCCTTTTCTGAAACAGCTGGTTACAGGAGACGAAAAGTGGATTGTGTACAACAACATCCGAAAGAGAAAGTCATGGCGTAAGAAAGGGGCACCACCACTCTCAATTCCTAAACCAGGGCTTCATCCTGAGAAGATTATGCTGTGCATTTGGTGGGACTGGAAAGGAATTATTTATTACGAATTTCTTCCTCCTGGGGAGACCATCAATTCAGAGAAATACTGTTCTCAGTTGGATCGTCTGAAGGTTGCCCTAGGAGAGAAAAGGCCAGAATTAGCATCTAATGGTGGAGTCGTCTTTCATCAAGACAATACCAAACCACAAACGTCTATGGTAACTCGTCAGAAATTACGGAATTTCGACTGGGATGTGTTACCTCACCCGCCTTATTCTCCAGACATTGCCCCATCCGACTATAGTTTATTCCGATCCCTGCAAAACTTCCTTAATGGCAAACGCCTTACTTCCTTGGAGGATTGCAGACTCGCCGTAGAAGAGTTCGTCAACCAGAAAACTGCAAGTTTTTGGAAAAATGGAATTGATAAGCTTCCTGAGAAATGGAGATATGTTATTAATAATAATGGTGCATACTGTACAAAATAAAGTTTGTTTTTAAAAGTTCATTGCCTTGTTTACTTTGGATGACCTTGCGTATGTAAACAGATTACCCCTAGATAATTAGGCAACTTCGTTGCCCTAGCTGTGATACGGGCATACAGTGCAGGCGTTCTTTGTCGTAAACACGTAAGAAGAATCGAACGAATTTATGAGCAAACCAATATTTAATGGATCTAGTGATATTGTAGTTAGTTTAGATATAATAGCGACACACTATTGCTCAATAACCCTGTTTTGCATTTTTTATGCATGTGATACTTCCTTATTCAAAACATAGTTTGATTAGCAATTCAACAGCATGTTTTTAAGATACGAGAAAGTGTATAGTATTATATGAAGTAAGTATGGAGCACTTTTATGAAAATTAGGGACTCTTTTCTCACATCTCCTGATTTTAGAATCTGTAATCCCAATTGATACAAATCAAACACAAAATTCTGTTAGCTTACCCGGTACGTCTACAGTAAGCGAATATTTTCTCCAGCAAGGACTGGAAAATATCCAAGACCGTGTTTGAATACTGCTTCGTATAGCGTGGCAGAAGCATTGGTGCCCTAAGGGCAAAACTGATACCGATTGTCTTATGAAAAAGAAGTCTTACCCTTGGGCCATGAGTGGGGTATCTATAATTCCTTCCTACCTCAAAAATACTATAAACTTTCAAGTCAAGTTTCAAAAACAACCATACAGCTGAAACCTGTTCTTTAACACTTGTGCCTGGCATAAACTAATAAATGTGTCGTACATGAATTCAAATTAATAAGAGATTGGCTTATCTAGGGATGGTGATAAGAGCATCCCAGAGGATAGGAGGATGCTACCAACATTAAATGAAGAAAAATACTATGGCAACAAAGCGCTCGACATGTTTCACTCCACCTGACTTTACCTCCGAAGGCTGGAAGATAATTAATTTGCCCATTTAAATTTAGCTTAATTCCTTATTAGATTAAATGAAAATTGTGTAAGAGATATGACCTTTACAATAATTTCAAAATAATACGAGAGCAACTAAAGTTTAAGGCTAGCCTGCAGTGATGATTCTCTTGTTTCCACGTTGTACCATACCATGCTTGATCGTAATGTCAGTTAATATCGGCGAGAACAGATATAGCTGTAACTTACTGCTTTTAAAAGGATGCTTTCAAAGCGGACGTGTTTTATTGAATGTATCGTCCGGAGAACCCATTCGTTTGGAAGATGTGTCTGCTTGTAAAGCAGTACCATGACATTGTTTATGAAGCAGCATACTTTATATCTTCCAGAATAATAGTGTCGGCAACTCCTAACTCTTCGATGCTGGCAGTGTATTATGAAGCAAAACGTCCTCTTGCTTGCCATGACGTAAATGCACTGCAAGACAGTGACATACGTGAGTGCATGTACGTACACTGCAAGTTTTAAACTATTCTAGAGACAAGTTAACACAACATATCGTAGTTTTATATGCTATGATAATTTGTCAGTAGTTTTCAATTCATTAGTTTCACAACTCTTAAAGCTATGAAAATGTACTGATGTTTCAACTTTTTCATACACAATTCTTACAAAATTATTTTTCAGTGATGCTGTTTTGTTTATCTATTCCATGCTCGTGGTATTACACTTAGATTCCTGCACTTTTGTTTTTTGCAATGTTATCGTTGGTTTTAATAGAATATGTTTAATCTTTTTTGTTTAAGGACATGTAATACAAGGTGCGTTCAAATTACAACACTTTATAATTTGTTTTTCAGGACTGGGACCAGATAGGAACTTATGTTTTGTTTTAAATACACGCAAACTCTTTGTGAATGCGTGACAGAGATAGCAGCACTGTACAGTGCATAAACTTCTACTGGCAGCGACGATAGGACTGTTTTTGATACTTAAAATGGCGGCATTTTTATTGCAAGAACAGCGTGTAGTCATTAGTTTCCTCCATTTTCGTGGTATGACACCTACTGAAATTCATCGCCAGTTGAGTGAGACATGTGGTGATGGTACCATAGATGTGTCTAATGTGCGTTCCTGGGTGCGACAGTTCAATGATGGCAGAACATCGTGTGACAACAAACCAAGACAGTCACGGCCTCGTACCAGCCGGTCTGACAGCATGATCCAGCGAAGGATCACCGATTGAGCCTTTTATTTTTTGTAATTTACGTCCTCTAACATTGAGTCTTATTGGACGATGAATGGAATGGGTGAAATGATGCTCAAATGAGCCCGGGGTCCATAGAGCTTAAGAGTTACCCGACATTCATATTTCAGAATAAAGGAAAACTCCGGAAAAGATCTTATGCATGTAACTCACCCTGACGGAGATTCAAAAGCGAGACCTCTTGAACGTGAGGCAGACACGCTACCACCACGCTACCGAGGCGGGCGGTTGAGCCTTGCAGACCTCGCCTCCAAAATTGGCATTTCCGTGGGATCTGTGCACACAAACCTGCATGAAGATCTGAAAATGCGAAAAGTGGCTTCCAGATGGGTGCAGGAGTTTCTTCTTCGAAGTGACTGTTCATGCTTTCTACTCACTTGACCTGGCTCCTAGCGACTTTTGGCTGTTTCCCAAGATGAAAAACACATTCTTCGTGGTTGCAGATTCATTAGTTGTGCCGATATTGCCTCAGCGATTTTCCAGTGGTGATAACACACTCCTAAA
Source organism: Mantis religiosa (assembly GCA_030765055.1). Lineage (NCBI taxonomy): Eukaryota > Metazoa > Arthropoda > Insecta > Mantodea > Mantidae > Mantis > Mantis religiosa. Next base: position 36,510,840 of record CM060953.1, on the reverse strand, counting down.
GAAGCATTCGCAGAAGCCATGGACTCATGGTGTCGACATTGTGTAAAAATGTTTACTGCTAGAGGAACATTACGTTGAGAAGTGACACTAGTTTCACATTTTCTTGAAATTACTTTGTGAGAAAAAAATAGGTGTTATAACTTGAACACACCTCGTTAAACTATATTTGAAAGTTGAACCTATCGTTTAAACCCTATTACTTATTTTCTTTTAACGTCTACTTAGGATTTAATTCATACAACATTTAAATGTAAATCTTTCGGGGCAAGCACCCATATCACCTCTTTTTGTTTACTGGCATAATAAAAATGAATTATGCTCCACATTATTCCTATATTAGTTATATTGTCACAAACGACTGTATTAATTACTCTCTGGTGACTCAAGTAGTAGGTGTGGCGTCACTCCCTCCCCTCCGTTATGACTAGATGAATAGTCTTTAAGCGATAGACGCTCTCTCTGAAACTGCCAGCTGATGGAGTAGGATGATTTTGTAGGCAGCTCCACTTCTGGACAGGTAAACGGCCGTTATGGCCGCCTTTATAAATCTGTTTGTTGTGGTAAATATTCTTATTAAGTGAATTCCACTTTTAATTAGCTTTACCCTACCTGATGGATAGAGTCAACATGAAAAATTCAATGCCATGGCCGGGATTTGAACCACGGATCTACTGGTTTCCGTCCAGTCGCTCTTAACCTTTGAGCTACCATGGTCAACGTGCCTTCCTGACATTAAATTCTCCAGTTGACTCGTATTTCCCCGGTAGACCACTAGTAAGTCGCCACGAACGGTGTATCTCGGATGCGAGAGCCCCTAGTGGTCTACCGGGGAAATACGAGTCAACTGGAGAATTTAATGTCAGGAAGGCACGTTGACCATGGTAGCTCAAAGGTTAAGAGCGACTGGACGGAAACCAGTAGATCCGTGGTTCAAATCCCGGCCATGGCATTGAATTTTTCATGTTGACTCTATCCATCAAATATCTTAGCCTATATACGGCTAGTGTGGAGAAATGATTAATTTCCATCAATTAACTAAAATAATAAGAGTTAAATGATGAAGCCTGGGACTTAAGTACTTACAATAGTAAGTCGCCACGAACGGTGTATCTCGGATGCGAGAGCCCCTAGTGGTCTACCGGGGAAATACGAGTCAACTGGAGAATTTAATGTCAGGAAGGCACGTTGACCATGGTAGCTCAAAGGTTAAGAGCGACTGGACGGAAACCAGTAGATCCGTGGTTCAAATCCCGGCCATGGCATTGAATTTTTCATGTTGACTCTATCCATCAAATATCTTAGCCTATATACGGCTAGTGTGGAGAAATGATTAATTTCCATCAATTAACTAAAATAATAAGAGTTAAATGATGAAGCCTGGGACTTAAGTACTTACAATAGTAAGTCGCCACGAACGGTGTATCTCGGATGCGAGAGCCCCTAGTGGTCTACCGGGAAAATAAACGAGTCAACTGGAGAATTTAATGTCAGGAAGGCACGTTGGCCATGGTAGCTCAAAGGTTAAGAGCGACTGGACGGAAACCAGTAGATCCGTGGTTCAAATCCCGGCCATGGCATTGAATTTTTCATGTTGACTCTATCCATCAAATATCTTAGCCTATATACGGCTAGTGTGGAGAAATGATTAATTTCCATCAATTAACTAAAATAATAAGAGTTAAATGATGAAGCCTGGGACTTAAGTACTTACAATAGTAAGTCGCCACGAACGGTGTATCTCGGATGCGAGAGCCCCTAGTGGTCTACCGGGGAAATACGAGTCAACTGGAGAATTTAATGTCAGGAAGGCACGTTGACCATGGTAGCTCAAAGGTTAAGAGCGACTGGACGGAAACCAGTAGATCCGTGGTTCAAATCCCGGCCATGGCATTGAATTTTTCATGTTGACTCTATCCATCAAATATCTTAGCCTATATACGGCTAGTGTGGAGAAATGATTAATTTCCATCAATTAACTAAAATAATAAGAGTTAAATGATGAAGCCTGGGACTTAAGTACTTACAATAGTAAGTCGCCACGAACGGTGTATCTCGGATGCGAAAGCCCCTAGTGGTCTACCGGGGAAATACGAGTCAACTGGAGAATTTAATGTCAGGAAGGCACGTTGACCATGGTAGCTCAAAGGTTAAGAGCGACTGGACGGAAACCAGTAGATCCGTGGTTCAAATCCCGGCCATGGCATTGAATTTTTCATGTTGACTCTATCCATCAAATATCTTAGCCTATATACGGCTAGTGTAGAGAAATGATTAATTTCCATCAATTTACCCTACCTTTTTACCAATGAACCATTATAGAAAAGATCCCAACTTCTCGTTAAGGCATGTAGTTCTACTCTGAGTGTTTGCTTCCGTTTTCGACCTGACCACGTGTTCCTTAATTATTCACAAAGTAAGAACAGGTCATCACATATAATTATATTGTTTTGCACTGATATAGAATAGCAATATTGCACTGAACGTCGTATAAACAAATTTAGTTTTATAGCAATTAGTTTGAAAGTTTCTTAATATTTGTTGGTTCTATGTGATCATTTCGATAGAAATATTTTAAACACAGTACTACTATGAGAAACATATTTTAGAACGTAATTAGTATATAACTTCCTCATTTCTTAGTTCTTGTAAACAATAGACATCCTTATAATCAGAACAAGTATTATTGAGAGTCAAAATACATAATCCTTTCAATGTTAATTGATGACATATTATTTAGTTAAGTAATTAAGACGACTAGCTTATATTTAAAGACTTGGTTGGAGTATGTCTACAGTTAATAAAGATAATTTTAGTTCAATCCAGGAAAATTACTTAATTTAAGTATTGTCGCGACTGGGGACGAGGCGCACAAAGGGACAGATATAAAGATAGCGCGGAGATAAAGATCTTGCCGAAACTGATGAAGTTAGATGACTAGAAAGTTCTTGTTTCTGCTGGTGCCGTCTTACAGAACATTCCACAGATGTCTGGAAAAATCAAAGGAAGCCACGATGAGTTGAGTGGACAGTCTTAATGAGAGTGTAATCGGACATGAGTATCGTGTGCCTGCAACTGTTTTCAAAGTGAACGCTTTTGTTTGTGGTCAACGACCTTGGAAGATTATATTTCGTATTTTACGAAATTCTGCTACTGTAAGGTTTTAAAAAAGTGTGTTTCTACGGAAATAAAGAGCATTTTGAATTTCTGCAACTTGGACTTTTAATTCTCTAACCCCCAAAGTCACAATATAATGCTTCGATTTTAAATTTAGTTTTAAAAATTTAGAGCTTTAGCGATTTTAAATCTGTTAAAATAACTATGTAAGACATAATTCGTACTTTTGCACCTCAAGTGTAACAAGATTTCAGGATATTTCCCCCATATATGTCAGAAAATCAACAAGATAGAAGACAATGTTTAAGTAAGATATTTTTTTCGTGATGTCTCTCTTATAAGTCATCTGGGTTTCTTTGTATTTGGAAAGGCCGACTGCTAAACTTCTTAAACCGTTATATAATGAGCGTTTGTTTCAGAGTGTTATGACGGTATTGTTTAGACACGAAATTACAGGTATTTGTTATTCCAAATTCAGTCGACTGTAGGACAAACATTGTAAAGCTGGAACCGGCTAAAAAATAAATGCAATGACCAAGATTTCAACCAGGAATCTCCCGGACTCATTCTGGTTCCTTTAATCACCAAGATATTTTGGTAGCATGCCAGTTTGACATTTAACACGATTCAGTTTTAGAATCCAACCTTCCACTGTTTTAGCCATTATTTAAAACAAATGTGAGCTCTAAGCGGAAGGTTTTCCTTACGAAGATACCAATACAGCATTAGCACAATAATAAAATAGACCAAATAATGAACTTCCCAGTGTCGCACGGTAAAGCAAACTACGCACGTTAATCTTTCATGGGTAACTGCCAACGTTCATTCATAATGTTTTTGTTTACGTTCTCTGAAGGGAGGCACACAACTCGCTTCGATATTGAACGCCGTGTTGTATAGGCAACTTCTTCAACGCAAGCGTCGTACGCTCTTGCCGAAGTACTAGGCGACTTGAATTGTACACTCAGTTGCGGTGTGTTACCCAGCACGGCCACATTTGAAATGAGCACCCAGTCAGTATAAACCAGTGAACAACTTCACATAATAGATCTGGTTGTATCACCCAGTTTTCATATCTAGTAGCCAAGAAATATTTTTCATGCATGCTAGAAGTAATTTGTTTTTCATTTCTTTGTACCTTTTACTAATAGTGGAAGGATATAGTAACACATAAATGAGAAAGTATTCTTTAAATTTTTTGTGCTAAGTTAATTCGTTACTTTGTTTATGATCGTTTGCGCCACCTTATTATACCTACAAATTACTCGGATTATATTGGTTTTTAACTTATTTACCAGTTTAACTGCAGTCGGTGGACATTCATGATTAATATCTTATTCGTGGTTTGGATCGACGCTTTATTTCATCTTTACTAGTGAAATAATACTTCCTATATTGGTTACAGACACAATAATAAATTAAAACACACTTACGAGGAGCACTATTTATATTTTGAGCCTTGGTAACCCTGAATGTTGTAGGTGGCATCTGACGTTTCCAATGGAACATTTGTCATTGTTGACCATAATCTACTTCAGGCATTTTGTTAATAGAGCGTCATTTGTTTCTTTTACATTAACTTGACGAATTTGTCTCAACAAAATCATGGAATTAACTGGGGAAAAGTTATTGCAATGATTTATTACGAATTTCGCCGTGGATTATCAAGGCAAAAGTGCTTCGATTAACTGACTTCCACATTTGTCGTCAAAGTTCCATTCCATGCTACTGTGAAACGCTGGTATAACGAATATAATGTGGCCACCATTCGCTCAATGATGAGGTACGTGAAGGTTGTCCAGAACAGTTGTGCTAGAAAAAACTGATGCGGTGCAAAAACTAACGATACAAAATAATCATACGACATTTTATGAGATTGAGACAGCCCTAGGCATTAGTTTAACCAGTATATATAAAATACTGCATGATTATTTAGCCCTGAAAAAGGTTTTCTGTCGTTGGATCCCACATAACCTGATGCAATCTCAAAAAGATTCTCGTGTTGATTGGTATACAAAAATGCTCAACAAATACAATGGTGGTGCCTCAAAAGACGTATATAAGATTGTAACAAGTGACGAATCATGAATCTATGCATATGAGCTGGAACGTAAACAGTGGACTGTATGGGCGTTTCAAAATGAAGCAAATGCAACAAAAGCTGTTTGCACTCGAAGCACTTTGAAGCAAATGGTCGCCTGATTTTTCAGCAAAACTGAGCATGTGGCAACAGTGCTTTTAGAGGAACGAAAAAAGGTCAATACCAAATGTTGCACAACTATTTGTTAACCGGAATTATTCAGTGAAGTAAGAAAAATCAACAGGAACCTTAAGAGCTCTTCTCATCAAGACAATGGGAGCGTAGACACATATTGTCCAACAATAAGGTATTTGAAGGCTCAAAAAATCGAATTGATGGGTCATACGCCATACAGGCCTACTTTTGCACCCAATGACTTCTTTTTGGTCCCGAACAACAAGAATAAATAGAGTGGGCAACGATTTTCGTCGATAGAAGGAACCGTTGATGCCTTCAGAAACGATGTTTTGGAGTTGCATCAAGAATACTGGAATAAATGCTTTGACTTATGCCTCAAACGGACGATAAAATATATTGATCATAAAGGAGGATAAAAATTATAATAAAGCGGTTTTGAATCAGAAATTACTACTTTTAACTATTGGTTGATCCTGGTATACACATCGTTATCAGAAACACTTGCACATCACCGAGAAAAGTTTTTTATAGCATTCCGGGAACTTGGATCCGCCTTTCCAGGTACTACCAAACAGTTGTACCGATATAATCGGATTTCTCGTCTCTAGCTAGGTTTATTTTATCTTTTATTTCATTCATAATAACATTTATATTTCACTATATAAGCACTCCAAAACTTCTTAAATTTTGACTAACATTCCAAAGAATTAATATAAAAACTCTTGCTTGGGGCTATCTTTAAACACGGTTTCACACAATAATATTTATTTAGTAAGTACTTTTAGAGTACTGAATGGTCCCCAAATTTTGGCATACATGATAACGTGACGTTTAAATGAGTTACACCGGATATATATGTTAACTGAGCATTAAAAGTTTTACAGGAAGCATAAATGACTTTTGAATGTCTTCGGTGATGTAAAGAAGAACTTATTACAAAGATTAGAATTGAGCTCTTCTACCCTTAGTTGTTAAGGGTTTTTGAATTTAGCAATAATGCAGATTAACATAGCATGTATAACTGGAGCTCAAAATTGATTAGTTCAATAAATGCGTTGATATCTCTGAATAAAGATATACTCAAGACTAGATGAACTATGTTCCACATATGATCAGTAAATCAAGTAAGGGAGCTAAAATTTGGTTACAAATATAGCCTGTAGTATGCCCTTAAGCGAACTCAGACACGCTAGATTACATCGTCCAGTCATGAGTTTTGCTGGTTATATAAGCAGCGAGGTGGCGTCTTGTATTACCGATTCAAGTTCTGACATATCATGCCAAGATAGTGACTACGGTCACAGGAACTGACATCGAGTCAGCTGGAAGTTTATTAATGTGAATTAACTGGGGAGTTAAGAACTGTTATATTTACACATCGAACTCTATTCTCTTTTTGTCTAAGAGTGTAGCTTGAACTACGCTACTTTCATCCACATGTTCACATTGTGGATATCTCAATAGCTTGCACACCACTGAGGAGCAGGAAATGTTTGTTTTCTCCTGCAGTTTCCGGATCAATAGACGCGCAACCACAATGAATACACGCGTTTGGCCAATGGTACCTGAAATGAACTGTTCAAGCTTACCAATTTTAATAGACGCTGAAAATGGATTTCAGTTTAATTCGTTCGTATAGTTTTAATACGAATATTTTAAAACTAACTCATCTGTATACCCATAACCTGACTAAATTGGAGCAAACGTTAAAAATGCAACCATTTTCCTATGCACAGTCAAGAAAATGGTTTTGCTGAAAAGTATAGATTTTAAAATTAACTGACCCAAATCATAAACAAAAACTAAATTGAATTGAGAGTTACGGAAATATAAGCAGAGTTATGCAATCAATTATTAACTCATAACTTGTACTTCTATTTTATTTTGTCGTTAAACAAGTTATAATAACAACAATACTAGACAATTAGGCTGTATTATAATATTGAAAGACTTTAATTGAAGAAAGGGTTAATATAATTTCCATTTCAGCAAGCATCCTGGCAAGATAAACGTTTATGCTGTAAATCAGAGATTAAAAACCTGGAGAAAGGTGTAAAAGATCTCAGTGTCATATTAAAACTGTCAGCAACCGCCACTATCCTGAATACGAGGAAGTGAAAACTCATGTACGTAAGCGTCCCAGCGTTGCATTTCTGTTGTAAAGGAATAGAATTGCCTTAAATATATATGGAGAGCATTTTAACAGAATGCATATTACATGAATGGGTGCGCAATAACCTAGTTTTACTGTGAACCCTTTTAATGACAACTCTTCAAATGAAGGCGTTTTATAGTTGTCACTGAAGTTGTTTACTACTCATGTTTCATTTTCAGCGAAGTAACTGTTACTCAGATTAAATAGAAAGAGGTTAATGTAAAAGTAAATGGAAACAGAAATTAGTGTGACAAAAACGTCAAGAAGGGAAAACTACTTTTGTACATCACTAAAACTGTAACATAAAATCGGCCACAAAAAAATATCACAACCCGACTTAAAATGGAAATCCGTTTACTTATGAAGCACAGATCTATACAGTTTGATAATAAAGTTAAGTAGTTAGTTTTTTTTTTTGGTAATTTACGTTAAGTCATATCAGACGATGAATGAAATTGCTGAAATGATGCTCAAATGAGTCCGGGGTCCATGAAGCTTAGAGCTACCCGACATTTGACTTCCAGGATAAGGGAAAAACCCGGAAAAACCTTATCCAGGTAACTCACCTTTACCGAGATTCGAACTTGGGACCTCTTAAACGTGAGGCAGACAAGCTACCATCTACGCTATCTAGGCAGGCAAGTAGTTAGGTTTCTTTGACCCAATACCCCGACCCTCGTAGTCATGGTCGCTAAAGCGTATGTCTCTAGCCTTCCACCGCGTAGAGGGTCGCGGGTTCGAGTCCCGCCCTGGGCATTGGTGTTTATATGTATAGGGTATATGTGTGAAACTATAGCAAACAAGTAGTAAAATAAACGGAAACAATAAATAAACGGTTAAAAAGAAAAAGGAAAATATATATCTGTATACAAAGATATATATTCAGAAAATTTAAAAGAAAAAAAAAAAACAAAAACAAAAAATACACGGCATCTCCTGACCTGGCATTTAATTCACTAAAAACAGTCTTTTGTTCGGTAATGCAAATATTGATAGTGTTTTGTCTTTGTTTCTGTTTATGTTATATCCAGTGATTCGTTTGTGGTTATATCATTTAGTAAATATTCTGATGATGGGAGAGATTTACGCTCCCGAAATGTCAATTTCTAATCGTCTTTTCATCTGGCTTGTTTCCCGAGAATATCTTAAACATATTCGTCTTCAGTAAAGCTTCAGGTCTTATTTTACATATCGAATTACTCTTTTAGATATTGAATTACTCTTTTGCATATTGAATTAAAATTTTACATATAGAATTAAGTTTTGACATGATAACAGCTTAACTAAGACCTCATAACATAGTTGATAGACATTACATATCTGAAGACGCAGTTCAATTCTGGTTGCTCTAATTTGTCCTTTTCTAACAATTTAAAAGCGCATATAAATGAAACTCAAAAGAATCTGACGTGTATATTGTGAGGTTGGCTTGTCTTACTGAAAAACAGAAAAGCAAATTAAGTCAGAAGTTTCTATAGCACATAACTACTAAGGGTAAGGAGGAAGAAACGTATAAAAGAGTAAATAAATTCTACGTTGTAATCGTTGAGGTTGATACCCTCATCCAAAAATTAAAATCAATGTCGCTATTAATCTCCCTGAAAATAAAAATGAATTATATTCCGTCTAGAGAGTCTGCAATAGTTAGTTTCTAGCTTTCTTGGGAATAGTAAGAATATATATGTGATAAATATGCGTATTGTAGGTTGAACGAGTCCTTAATATACAGTTCAAAGCTCCCCTTAAATAACCTAATGATCTATCATTTCAAAGTGCACAGTATACTACTTAATTATTTCCTTCGTAATGAATTAGCAGTAATGCCACGTTAAGTGACTACCAGTGTTTATAAGAGGGAAAGAGAGAAAAGTTTGATTCATTTGAATAAAACATATGAATGGAGATTACTAATACGCAAAGCTTTTAACTGTAATGTATGAATATTTTTTCCTCATACAAAAAAGTAATTACAGGTTAAGGAAGAATTAAAAACTCTAACGTGACAATTCATAAATCTGCTACCAAATTATACGAGGGCTGTTGAATAAAGAATGATCATAATATTTTTCGACAACGTACCTTTATTCATCCTCATAATTTTGATGGTCCTTCTCAAAATAGTCTCCCCTGAATGCGATACACTTGTCTCGGAATTTCTGCCAGTCTTCAAAGACAGGCTGGAAATAATTTTTGAGAGATCCTTCAAAATCACCTCCGCAGCCTTCACCACTGCTTTTGATGATGGATAATGCATCCTACGAAGGCGTTTCTTCAAGTTAAGGAATAGAAAAAAGTCACATGGGGCTAAATCCGGACTTTAGGGAGGGTAAGGGATGCACTTTACTTTGAGTTTTGCAAGAATTCAGTAACAACATTGGCAATATGCAGCAGCGCATTATCGTGGTGCAGCATCCAGCCTGCTTCATGGAAATGTGATATGGAGTTGCAATGTTTTCAGGACATCCCTGGAGTATTGTCCAGTTATTGATGTGTGTGCAGGTACAACATGCTGATGAACCATTCCATGAATATCAAACAATGAGATGACCATAAGTTTCCCAGCAGAATCAACCACTTTTGCTTTTTTGGGGGGTTGGTGATGAAGGAGATTTCCACATTGTGCTTTGCTGCTTGCTCTCAGGATCAACATGATGTGGCCAAGTTTCATTAGCAGTGATTACGTTTGAAAGAAACTCCGGATCTTCCTCTAACATCAACTTTAACTGCGTGTTACCTCCATTGCAGTGGTAGGCGGTACTGAACATGTCTGTACTTGTCTGGTTCTCACAGGCGGGAACCAGGAGTACCAACAATGAAACTACTACGGCATGTTTGTTTCACATTAAGCTAACAGAATATAATAAGATTGAATTTTAGTGCGAAAAATTATGACCGCAAAAATTATGATCATTCTTAATTGAACAGCCCCCGTAGAAACTTTTACATGAATGTTTTAATGTCTTATAGGAAACCAAGTAGTTTCAACTCCTATGACAGCACAAGAAGCTGTCATAAGTAACATTAGTGCCATATTTCAAAGACTGTAAGGATTATTGCATTTCTTTGAGCTGTTGCAAAATCACTCTACCAAATGGTAGATGTGGTAATATGTTTTAAAATGTAATTAATCATTTACATGATATTCTTTTTTGTTTCATCTATACCCCGCCTTTAACTGCTATGGTCATATCGGCGGCCGTTCTCCTTTGGAACATACCGAAGGTGTTGACTCGTTATCTTTAGTTTTTAATCATTAGATCACGCACAAATTCACACTCTCATTCATACTTCCAGACTCTGGGGAAGAAGGGGAATTATCTTGATCGGAGAAAAGTCCCCACCCCCACCGCCGGGAATCGAACCCGGGACCCCTAGCACGGTAGGCAGGTGCTCTACCGACTGAGCTACGGGGCCAGCCTTCCATGATATTTATATCAAAGCAAAATGTACATCATATATAATAAGCGTGTAGTGAGACCTTAAAAATTTATTTTGGTGACTAGCACAATTGAACTACCCTTGCTATGTATTGTAAAATAAAGGCAAAATAACTTATTAGGGTTCTATATCATTTACCTGACTTTGGTTCTGAAACCATGTTTCTACACACAGGTAGAACACCTGCGCTGTTACTCTGAGATTTCCTCAAAATACAAACACTGCCGAGGTTAACGATATATTCTGATGGGAGCAATCAAAGGCGTCGCTTCGCTTGTGCTTCACATACAGACTTGGAAATACATGCCTTGCATATTAATATTATGAGGCAAATCGCCAAAACGAGAGATGGAAGGTGCTTGACTCATAATCCTCACTGCTTCTGGATTATTACGGAGAGAACTGCCAATTCGATGGAAAGCTATGGAAGCGAAAGTACTGCCCAATCGATGTTTTTAAAAGTCACTCCTGCTGAGCGAAGCCGTGTTTCCTTTGTGATTTAGCTTGGAGAAGCTCTCTTTTCGGAAAAGAGAGCCGGAGTGTAGATATGCGCTATTTTAAAGTTCTGACTGTTGTCAGATAAACCGAGATTATATCGATTACCTCTGTGATGTAGATATGCAATACATAACTTCTGGTTACTCAACAGTTTCCCTTTTAAAAACATTTTATTAAGAACACTGACATTAATTTGTTTTCAAAAAGCAATATATTTCGCTGAATTTTGCGAATTTTTAGACATTTTATGACTGTGGTACTTCTAAGTTTGGCTGCGAATAGGTTAATTCATTCCTTGTTTATGCGTTTTAAAATAAAAAAATAAGCTATTTAATTAAATATGTGATCCTTACAGAGAAAGTTGCACATTTTATACTGATTCTCCTATTTATGATCCTTATTGGGTAGATATAGTTACTAAGAAATATATTTTAATTTAGTTTCTTTGAAAATGATTTTTATTCAGTTCTGATTTTAAGCTTTTGCACAAATTTTATACAATTATCAAACTTAGGTGAACCTAGAAATTTAATGCCTACAATTCTCTTATATTAATAACTGCATAGCAAGATTTAGTTAATAAGGAAAGTTCGTTCTGAAGCTTCACTCTGGTATCTAAAATCTGAATTGAAAGGAAACTTTTAAAATACCAAAAACGTGCAATGTTTTACAGCAGAGAAAAATGCTCAAAATTAGCCTGGAAAATTTCCTATATACTTTTTATTAATAGTTTACTGTTTCATTAAGATCTGTAACCTATAAATTGACTGACAAGAAATGTTTCACAAGGGCTTCTAGAAATTATATTGCCTTCTCCTGATACTTACTATTCATTATTTGCATAATATTCTTGCGAGGACTTATTTTTCTATCTACCTCATGATTAATCGAGATTGGTTATTGTATAAATGATTTTATTATATATTTCCTGGTAGGTTACTATGGAAATTGAGGGATAAATCTTTTAAGAATTGGTCCCTTTGTGATGACTAATTCAATTTTCTTTGGATAACCACTATATGGGCAACAAAATATGAGAGATGGTCTCAAAGTGTGACGTTAGACTTCACAATTTAGAAATTTATAATTATTTGAAAATTCATGCAGTAACAAGAAATAGCTCACAGATATTTAATAGCAAAAGCCATGTTTTTACATAGGTTGTCTGCATTCTATTGCAATAAGCTTTTGTCTGTCTCTTGCGATTTAGCACCTATGAAAAAGTCAATTAGAATGAAAAGGACTTCAAGTAGTACTCCCGGAAACTCAAAATATACATTCAAAATGTCTGAAAATATATCTCAAACATGTGGTAATTAAGAGAAAATGAAAAATGTTCTAAAATTCTCCATGTAAAGGGTAGATTAGAATAGGCATCGAGACGTAACATCTGTGGCCCGCATTCGGGAATTCACTGGTTCGATTCTCGAGGCTGGCCTACCTGACTTTAGATGTTTTCGCAGGTTCATTAGACGAGTGTTGGGAAGGATTTTTACCTCACATGCTCCGTTTCACTTCTTTTCAATTCATCGATTCCATTTTCTCCAACCGGTCTTTCCAGATTCGCCGGTGGCGCTGCACTGCGGTGATGTTTGCGCTCTGGAAATACGATGTTCGGCTGAGAAGAGGCGCAATGATTGACTGGTGGCCCTTCCAGAGTGAGTTATTTGATAAGCCGGACCTAGCAGACTAGTGGTTAGTAAAATTCCTTCGGGCTGAAGATATTGCCTACACCTGTTAGGCACTCACCGCAGCTGTAGTGTCGCTGTGATAAGTTGTGGCCGCCTGTATGGTACTTTTACCTCATCCTTCCTGTTGAGATCTGATGCACAATTAACCAAAGGAAAATAGCTTCGAGAGTTTAGACGTATTTCAGTCGGGAGCGAGGCCTGCAGTGCGTGTGACGTCAGACAAGAGCCGTGTAGTACCAAGTTCCCTATATAAATAGCGCTGTGAGTACAGAATGTGAGGGTTCAGTCAGGTGTAGTGCACTCAATGACAACAATGTAGCTACAACGTACCTAATGGAAATGTTAAATTTACAATGTGACGATTTACTGAAGAACAAATATACACACAAGAAAGATTTGGCTGATTTTTACAAGAATGTCCCCCAAACCAGATTTTCGAGGTTGTATTCACTTGCCGCACGGACATTGTGTATGTTTGACTTGAAATATATGTGCAAACAATGTTTTTTGTTATGAAATTAGCTAAGTCCAAACCCCGAAGTACCTTTTCGAATCACAATCTAACATGCAGCCTTCGATTACAAATTTCCCAGCATTACATCCTCACATTGATGAACTAGTTAACGAAAAATGAAACTAAGTGTCGAAATATGTCCACGTAATTTTGTTTTGAATGAGTCTCCTTTAATTTTCAGAGAAAATATCTTTATTTTATTTTATTTACTTTATAACATGCCTGATCTTCAGATAAACTACGAATTTAAATTTTGTATATTTTCTCATAGCACAGAGCTAATATGCAATTGTTGATAAAGTGTGACCATTTGTGTAATTAAAGCAGTCAGCATTAATATTACTACACCCAAGATGTAAATTGTACATATTGTTAAAACACTGTGAAACAAAAAATAATTTTTGAATGTTTCGAGCACTTCATGAGACAACTCCTACTGATTTTGTGTTGAGATAAACAAATATGACAATGAAAAACTTTTATTAGCTCTAGTTTCTATGATATACATAAGGTGGAAGTATTACATATTAACGGATTGTAAGAAAAGGATACATCTTAATTACTACATGCTAACAACAATGAAAGTGTATTTGATTTTTTAAACTGGTAATTGCATGCTAAGAGTTCTAAATTGCTGGAAAAATACTTCGCAGATGCTCGTGTCTGACGAGAATCATGTGGTGGCCTATTGACTTCGTCGTCTTTTAGCTTGCCTCTTGTGATGGAGTTCCGCAGAATCCCTATATAAAGACCAACAGTAATCCGCAAGCATTACTTCATTCCAACGACCCTGATATATTTGTTCCATAACAGAAATGTCCTGATGGAATCTCTCCCCATGTTCATCACTAACAGCTCCACAACTAGGAGGGGAAAAGTCTAGGTGGAAGTGGAGAAAATGGATCTTAAGGAACATGTTGCATCCAAGGTTACGGTAATTTTGCAGGAGCACTGTCACCAAATCAACAAAAATGTTTGGGAGGAGGGGTGTTTTGCTCGTTTTACTTAATTTTGTTAATTATTTTAAATTTTAAAGTATTTTTTAATTTGGTCCAAATTTTAAATAATTTCGATTCTATTCTTTTTTCAAAAGATTGGTTTACATTAAACTGATCCGTGATTTATTTAGTAGTTGTCGTTTATTTTGTTGCCTAAAAATCCATGAACAACACCCTTGAAGGCTTCCCAAGGTTCGTTTTCTTTCTGCTCTAAAACTTCGTCAAGTGCAGGATCCTTTAAAAGTTCTTATTTGTGGTCCGAAAAAAATGCCTTCCTTAACTTTTGCATCACTTAATTTCTAAAATTTCTCCCTGATTGTGTTTTATTATTTAACAGGTGTGCCAACTCCCCAAAAAATTCCCCCAAATTTACAGTCTTCACTCTAAACAGTGAAATGTCACATTATCTTCAAAACAAGAGCTAATCTATCATTTTTATGATGTTTTTTTTTAATTAAGCAGATGGAAATACATGTAAATTCACTATTGTTAAGCCCAAAACATTTGCAGTCGCCCAATGTAACAGATACGTTTCCTGTCTTTCCTACGCTGCCGGAACCCCAACACATCCAACTATTCCCTTCCTCTTGGGCAGCAGAAATCAGTGCGGTGACTTCACATGCTAACCTGTCTTTCGTTTGGAGGCATATTTGGCGGTTAAAACTGATGGAGCTGACGTCACAGCGCCACTACCTTTCTTTCCATGCAATAAACCAACGGTGACAGCTGTGAATGGAAACTTCTTTTTGAGAGCGTTTTTTACCCTCTTATCGCTTCCATGGAAGATGCTGAGCTTTAAAGTTTAGTATTTAACAGCTTTTCCGATTTTAAACCGTGCTTACATACATAGTTGCGCATCTCCCCCGCACAAAAAGGTTATTTACTACATAATGAATTATGTTTTATTTCATACTTACCAGTCAACTGAACCTATACTTTATATTCTAACGAAACGAGACACGCTATGAAAACCCTAAATAAAGGTACTTATCTTTTCCGCAATAAATAAGTTTCATTAACTATATAAAATACACTAAAATATTCTGAGCAGAAATAAAATATGGGGAAAAGGCGAGACGAAATTAGGTTTAATATCTCCCTTCGGCCCCCTTCCAATTTGTATCCCTCGTTACTAAATGTTTGCTTTTGTAACTAGTACTTTGAATCATTACTTTGAAGTTCAGTGAGTGTCAAAGATGTATGGAATCTGGTTATCAAATATTTGGATTGAATACAACACTTAAAATTAATGTGGTTATGTACTCGTAGAAGAAGAAAAACTGTGAGAATCTTTACAAAAACCTTCAAATGTTTTACCACATCTTCTGCTCAGAAATAATTACATCGTTATGTAGCTCTCTCATTTTCAACTTAGTGACGAACATATTTAATGGAAAGTTATCCTGGAAAGGGAAGGTTATATTCTAAAGCGCCTATACTTTAATTTAGATACTGTTTATTAACATTCTATTAATAGGTGCACTTTAATTTCCTTATACACTTGAGGATAATGAAGAACATCACAGGCAATATATCTCCTTTATTAGAGTAAAATATTGCAGGCCACGTCTCACGTTCAAAATCTGTGGAACGAAGCGACTAAAAATAATGCTTTCACTACTAATTGAGATTGACGTCACAGAGGAATATATTCAAGCCAGTGTAAGGGAATTATCTGCCCCAGGCTATTTTTACCGTACCTGACACTTTCCTGTAGAATTCAAAATAAGTATTTTGTTCACTTTTCGATGACAGGTTTCAAGAAAATGTTTTGAGTCACTTGAATTAAAAACGTGTGTGTGTGTGTGTGTGTGTGTGTGTGTGTGTGTGTGTGTGTGTGTGTGTGTGTGTGTGTGTGTGTGTGTGTATGTGTGGGTGGAGTGTACGTGGGGGTATGGGGGTGGGTGTGTGCGTGAGGGGTATGGGGTGGGTGTGTGCGTGAGGGGTATGGAATGGGTGTGTGGGCTGCGTGTGGGGATGTGGGGTGTGTGTGGGTGTGTATTTGGGGTGTGTAAGGTGTGTTGGGGGTGGGGGTTTGTGGGTGTGTTCGGGTGTGTGTATTGTGTGGGTGTGTGTGTGGGTGTTTGTGTGTGGGGGTATGTGTATGTGAACACCATAATTCCATATCCCATAAATACCAAGTATAAATTTAAGCTTAGTAGCTTTAAGATATGTGACCTTTACATGAAAAGTGTTTCTTTATTTGAAAATCTAAAAATTTTTAAATATAGATACGAAATATTAATGGTACAAAATTTTGCAAGGTTTATTTGCAGACGTGTGAGCAGTGTACATGCCAAAAGTATTATTTAAACAATGCAGATGTGCATAAGTTTGGTTTAGTCTCTACATTGACAAATCATTTAAATATTTAGGCTCTCAAAACATCAAAAGCGCTATCATTTAAGGGATAGAAGCACCTCCTGGTTGAGATATATCACAGAAGTACGACTGTCCGGTTTTCACTATCATTTCCTATGTTTTCATGGACAGCTCACTCTTTTATCTCATTTAAATTTCACTATTACTTCACTGTTTTCAGTATTTTGGATAGCATACCACGTCGTTTCTTTATAAGAGCTTGTAACTTGTTTAGTAGATTGCAGTAGTATATGCCAGTGATGGTTTGACCATTGGCAAGATAATCTGTAGAGATGACTACACGACAGCCCCAGAAAACTGAAAGCATGACCTACCCAACTGAATTTTGCACCTTTGCTTTTTGTGAGGGGGAGGGGGAATCGCCATGTTTCCATTCCATGCTCATGGTTGTTGTCTCTAGATCATACTGATAGATCCAGGATTCATCCACGGTTACCAGACGATCAAAAAGATCGTCATCTTGTTCCAACAGCATCAACATCTGTCTGGAAAGCTCACGCCGTGTTTGCTTTTGGAAAGGGGTTTACCACACAAGATTTTCCATACACTACCATAACTAGGATGTGTCTCATTTGTTATCATTTGCATGGTTGCTCGACTGTCTTCCAATATTTAACACTCCACTTTCTTCACTATGATAGCATCGTCTGTCATTGCGGTCTACCAGCTCTTGGCACATCTGTCAGGGACATGTGACCAGCTTGAAAATTACTTTTCCACCTCATAATAATATCATACATAAATTTGATGCAATGCCTTGCTGGACGGATCAGTAACCACTGTGACTACTGAGCGAAGATTACACTATCGACGAGGAAGAACACTAACTGAAATACTAGTGATTGTTGAAACGAAATAGGCCTTCCATGCCTCAGATATTTAATAAAATACACCGCTGGAATAGAGGGTAAGAAGATAGTGATGTAGTTACAAGTTAATGGAGGGGGATGTACTACCCCTAATGAGGAAGTGATGAAGTGTAGGCACCACATAAGGTTACAAGCCGCAGAGACATGATGAAGTCCATAATAGTTACATGTTCCCACCTGTAGGGGGCGATGAGCGATTCTTCGCAAAAAATAGCTTTCTAGTGTTCCAAGTGAGTTCTCTTTCCTTTGTGCAAGTATCTGTCTGGCTTGCCACACACCACAAAACCTAGAACACCTGGAGGATGAGAAGAAAATGCAGTGAAAGCCTAATGATGGAAGGGAATTCGTGGTAGATTATATCTAGTCAAACATTCACTAACCGATTAAGAAAAACACAAAAAGGGTTAGAGTGGGAGATCGGTAGAATCGATATGTGCGAGCGTTTCACGTTACCGCAGAGCCAATTGTGTGGCTGTATAGCTTTTATTTCTCGCAGCCTTTATCCGTGCTTCTTTTCCCTCACACGCACGCTCTCATTATTTGTTGTATGATAATGCTGGAAACCTATCCTCGCTTCAAAATATCTATAGACACGATATACTGCAGCCAATTAAGAGAAACGCCTGCACAGAGATGAGTGCTTCACCGTCACGTCACTAACATTGAGTTAGCGTTAAGTATTCCTCGCATATACGAGGGCTGTTAAATAAGGAATGATCATAATTTTTACGATCATAATTTTTCGCACTAAAATTCAATCTTATTATATTCTGTTAGCTTAATGTGAAACAAACACGCCGTAGTAGTTTCATTTTTGGTACTCCTGGTTCCCGCCTATGAGAGCCAGGCAAGTTCAGACATGTTCAGTATCGCCTACCGCTGCAATGGAGGTAACATACAGTTGAAGTTGATGTTAGAGGAAGATCTAGAGTTTATATCAAACGTAATCACTGCTGATGCATGGCTACATCATTTTGATCCTGAGAGCAAATAGCAAAGCTCAGTGTGGAAAACTCCTTCATCACCAACCCCTAAAAAAGCAAAAGTGGTTGCTTCTGCTGGGAAAGTTACGGTCATCTCATTCCTTGATATTCATGGAATGGTTTATCAGCATGTTGTACCTGCACACACATCAGTAACTGGAAAACGCTACAGGGATGTCCTGAAAACATTGCAACTCCATATTAGGCGCAAAAGACCACATTTCCATGAAGTAGGCTGGATGCTGCACCACGATAATGCGCGGCCGCATATTGGCAATGTTGTTGCTGAATATCTTGCAAAAATCAACATGAAGTACATCTCTCACCCTCCATATAGTCCGGATTTAGCCCTATGTGACTTTTTTCTATTCCCTAACTTGAAGAAACGCCTTCGTGGGACGCATTATTCATCATCAGAAGCAGTGGTGAAGGCTGCGGAGCCAATTTTGAAGGATCTCTCAAAAATGGTTTCCAGCATGTCTTTGAAGATTTACATAAACCCTGGGAATAGTGCATCGCATTCAGTGGAGACTATTTTGAGAAGAACCATGAAAATTATGAGGATGAGTAAAGGTACGTTGTCAAAAAATGTTTTTGATCATTATTTATTGAACAGCCCTCTACAATATGAGTAACAAAGTTTAAATCTCAAACATAGGCTTCTTTATGTATATTCGACACAAATACCTCTTAGATATTGGCATACGTTTAGATATTTGGACAGTTGAACTGTACAAAGATAGTGTTTTTAGGCTATTAAAATAAAGATAACGAAGTTAAATTAATCACTGGCGCGACAGCCGTAAAGAGGGCCAAGACCTACCAACCCGACTGTCGGCCTCACGCCCACTTAGGTCAGCATCTCGGCATCCCCCAGCCGGAACTTTGGTTTTCGTGACCAGAGCTGCTTACCTATCGTAAGCGTATCGCTTTCCTGACGGTGCTGAGATTAAAATGAAGATAGCAGTTATTAATAAAGGAAGTTTTTTAAAAAAAAAAATAGCAGCACAACTAAATATTTTTGACCTAGATCAAAATATCCTTTGTCATTTCATCTCAAGCGTTCTTATTTTTTTATAATTTGTTATTGATCGATCAGCAGTACAATGCTTTACAGATCAGAGTGAAAAGAAGGTAACAGTACAATAAGAACAATAACACTCAGGGGTAGGCTAACAGGCCGCCCCCTAACTACATTAAGTTAGAACTCCAATAATACTCTCTGAGAAATTATGTCAATATTGAAGATGTAAGACAGACATCAAACACTAGCATCACTAGAATCAGATGTATCACTCAGAAGCAGGTCCTGTGGTGGTCTCCTCTTCAAGCGTGAGGGCTGGCGCGTACGGACGCCGATGTTGTACTGCACAGCTCCTGGAACTTCTTGGAGCGTGGAAAAGAAACGACGAGCGATCCTGCGAATTTAATTGTGAAGAGGTAACAGTCCTAGTTCGTGATGGTGCTGCTGATTACGGATGAACCATGGAGCGTTGGTAGCGATGCGCATGAAGCGATTCTGTATGACCTGAAGACGACGCATATGACATGTGTGTGCGGCCCCCCACACTTGGCAAGCATATGTAATAAGCGGACGAACGAGTGATTTGTAGAGTAACAATGAAGACTGTAGGCCGAGGCTCAAGCGTTCTGTTTAGAAACTAGCGTTCAGGGTAATCACTGTCACCTAAATTAGCATTTCATATTGTTACAGCTTCCTAGCAGACATTGGTCGGTACATTGTCTTAGATTCAGGGATTTGTAATTGTACGTCAGTTATGTCTAATATTCGTAGGTAACGTGACCCATGGCGTAACAGCCCCAAGTGGGCCTGAGCCTACCAACCCGACTGCCGGCCTCACACCCATGGGAGAGGTCGGCGATTTTCCAACCGATACGGGGTGGAGATTTTGTCAGCATCTCGGCATCCTCCAGCCGGAATGTTGGTTTTCATGACCAGGGCCGCTTACGTATCGTAAGCTCCTCACTTCCCTCACGATGCTGGGTGGGCACCGGTCCTATACCCGGGACCTAAAGTCCCCGCCACATGGGTAGGATCGAATGTGCGCTGCTTTCCGTGGCCAGGTTCCAAGGCATGCAGCCGTAGCCCGCTACGCCACGGTGCAGGTCAATATTCGTACTTGCACGTGTTCATTATTTTATTTAATATAATATAGAGACCATTCGTAAAAAACTATTATATGCACCACCCAGGCAAAATCTTTCATGGCTTGCTACATAAATAGCTTTTAATGAATATCATACTCGTTATTATAGATATATAATTTTTCTACAAAGCTAGAAAATACATTTTGGTTTCACTTAACACCATTATTTCAGAATCTAAGTTTTGAAGTTTCGATATGCTTTGTTCGTCCGTAATGGTTTACCAAATAAGCATAACTTTAAGATAATGTGTTGATTTAAAACAATTTCATTTAGTTTGTACCAGTGAGTTTTGGTAAATACGAAAGTAATTTTTTTGACAATGTTGATTTTGATGATGAAAAGGTAATAGTTTTGTCCAACTCAATGCATCTGAAGAAGCTATGCTTCCTGCAGCAACTTTTCTGTATTGACACAAGCAGGAAATTTCATTTTGCGTCAAGGAAGCTGCAAAAACAAAGAAAGGAATAGATGAGTTGTTTGGAATGCATCATCTGGTTTGTTTGTGGAGAAAACGTATAAGCTGAGTGTGTGGTTTAAATGGAAAACGTTTAAGATTGAAAGAAAATAAAATTCAAGCGAACATCATGGAATAGCATTCCTTCTGCCGTACATTATTGTCTTGCTTTATGCATGCTTACTATAAAACTATATTTTAATACATTTAAAATAGGAGATTGGATACACTTTGAACGAAATAAGAAGATGCAGAAATTTATAAGCATTAAAAACAGGACGAATGAAAATGAAG
Organism: Mantis religiosa; assembly: GCA_030765055.1. NCBI lineage: Eukaryota > Metazoa > Arthropoda > Insecta > Mantodea > Mantidae > Mantis > Mantis religiosa. Next base: position 36,489,063 of record CM060953.1, on the reverse strand, counting down.
CTAAATGCTAGCGGATTTCACACAGGGACGTTGCAAGTAACGAAACTTCCCATTCCTGGTAATCTGTTGGACTTCGCAGGCATTTCTCGTCAGATGGTCTGACGTCATCTGCTCCTGGGCCGTTGTTGTTTACACTCTTTGCATTAATATATAGTTGGAGTGAAAGTTAATTGGAGGAAACTGGAAATCGGTATAAAATCTAAATTAACGTAATACAACAAATGACGATCGCTGCGAAGAAATCATCTGCGTTTTTATGTGAAATATTATTAAATGTGAGAGAAAATTTTATTTAAAACAACAATTAAGCCAATTTTCGTTGTTCCTGTTGTGGGTTTAGTATCACATGTAATCGTTCCTTCTATAGATTGTCTGCATTTTGTGTTTATGTTTTTCTTAATCCTAACCTTAATTTTTACCAACATAGAATTACAGTGCTCCTTTTTTGTTTCTTTTCAACTGTTTCCTCGGTTGTTATTCAATGGCGCAGGCTTTGAAGAAAATAGAGTAAGAGGAGATTCAACACACAAATCTGGAAGATAACAGAAAATAATTATAGAAATCCAAAGAAGGCATTTTTTAAGTCTGTCATTTTTTATACAAATACAGAGATGTAGGATCATATGTGATTACAATTAATAATAAAGGAAATATAAATTAGGTGTTGCAAAATGGCTATACACAAAAAATAATGGGAATGCAAGCAGTTATAAAGAGAATAATAAAACAAATATTTGATAATGATATAAATGCAAGGTGTTTTTGTTTTATTTGAAGAGGAAATTATGCCAACATTTATGTCCTTTAAATATATTAAGAATGGCATGAAAGGAGCCGGCATTAAGTATTCTGTTAAAAATTTGTAGAATGTGTATCAGAAATACTACTGAGGGAAAAGGGTGTGACATTTTACATAATGATCAATTAACAGTCACACATAGTACTGTTTACTTAAGTAATAGTCAATAATATCACAGTGGATAATTGGTATTTTTGAAATATCGTCCTTGCTTGACCAAGAGAGCGAGAGTGAGACAAAGTGTTAACGAATAGGGACTTCCTATCATTTGTGAAAAGTATAAGTATTGAAAGCTATTGAAATCATAACAGGGGATATCACAAAATATATACATTAGCTTTAACGCGATGAACATTTTTTTGTATTAAGATTTTCTTGTATCTTGCTGTTTAATATAGATGCAATATTTTACCAGAAGAGGGCATCAGAGACTATTTTGAGGAAATTCAAGCTATACGTTTTATCACGAATATGTGTTAGAGATATATTTTAATAAAGCGTTAGCTATTTTCTTTAAAAATTCGACATATTCGAACAATGTTCCAGACGCTGCTAGTTTTAGAATTTTGTTTTAAATATTTACGTGACATCCTAGGAAAATACTGATCTTAGATACTAAATATTTAACCAAACTTTTATCTTTAATTTATCCTTTTCTTGAACACAGGCACAACGAAACTCTTTCTAAAAATTATGTTTCGGATACTGGAGACCTCGAAGTATCAAATTTTTGGATATAATATACTTTTCTTCCATTTCTTAAGTGTTTGAAGTAATAAACTCGTATAAAAATAAAGATAGTAAAAAAATAAAGAATAGTGATCAAAGATTATGTAAAATTATACCTTTATAAGCACGTTGTAATGCCTAAACCATCTGAATCACTTTTGAACAAAATACTTTAATGCATTTCTTTAGAAACTTCCATCTAAGAATGCTGGACATGTCATCTCCTTAGCGTTGTGATAGCACAAGGGTTTAGCAACAGGAAAATCTGGGTCGACTCCCGCTATTGGCATAGGAAATATTCTTTCTAATTCAACTGCACTCGCGTTGTGAGGTCCCTGGAGAGCCAGTTCAGGAGCTATTGAGTTTGCAATCGGAAGGGAGGCGTTCTAAACACTCCAAATTCGTGACGCCCATTGTGGGCAGTGATTCGCAGTAGGCTTTGAACGTTTACTGGCTGCTGCGAAGCGGAGTTTAGTTTACCATTTTCAAATGTCCACACCTCATTGTTGCTAAAACTGAGAGACCTTGTAAGCTTTTTGTAAAAGTATATCAATTTTTATAATCATGATAACAAAATGAAATAAAACTGCAAGGGGATACCACCTGCTAATGACAAATCACCGGTTTTCCGATGTAAGTTAGATAATTGGTCGTCTGAGAGAATATCCAAGGAATGAAGATGGTTCCTTGCACACTTCTGCAAATGCTCCAAGAGGTCCATAAGTAAACCCAAAGGGGTTGCTCTCAACTTCCCAGACTTTTCCAAATGAAGCAAAACGAGGCTGTCCACTTGAACGCAGTAGCAGTCGGAATATATAATGAAATGAAAGGAAGAAACGGAGAGCGATAATGAAGACAACGGAAATGGTTTGGGGCAAATTAGGAACAGACTGTGAAAGGAATGAATGCTCCTGCCTCGGAAGTCGATCATATCAAACAAGTGAGCTGCTCTGAGCGGCTTTGGTTTGTACAACATAACTTTGACGCTTAGAGAAAAGGAAGAACAGGATGAAGATCGCTGTTCTAAAGCGCGAGCTCGTATGTTTGTGTTTCTGGGTAGAAGAGGGACAGCTAGATCGTTTCCTGCAAAAGCAAAGAAATAATTTTGCTCTTCATAGCTTTCTAGCAAACCTTCCGGCCTCACTGTAATTTCCGAAGTGGTATACCTGTTTTCTATCGTCCAACATGTACTTAAACTCTCTATTTTATTTGTGGACCATTTACAGAGGAAGGATTCGGAACTCGGTAAACCTCTTTCAATCATGCTGCTGCAATCACGTACTGGAGGTACACGAGTTAAACTCCAAAGTGTTTTCTTACTCATTTTAGGTGCCTTTCTCAGTTTAGAGCAAAATTTTTACAATTTGGTAGATATCCTTAACGCCTTGCTGAGTAAAATTGTAAATATTATCAAAAGTAGGATTTTTTTTTCATGGTAAAGTAGCAAATTTACACATTGTGGAGGGTCTTCATAAAGTAAATAGTTGAAATTAAAATGGATTAAGACTCGTAAAAGAGCCCGCCTCGGGATCGTGGTAGAGTGTCTGCCCCACGTTCAAGAGGTCCCGAGTTCGACTCTCGGTCAGGGGATAAGGTTTATACCGGGGTTTTCCCTTATCCTGAAAGGCGAATGTCGGGTAGCTCCAGGCTCTATGGACCGTGGAGTCATTTTGAGCATCATTTCACCCATTTCATTCATCGTCCGATATGACTTAAAGTTGGAGGACGTAAATTAAAAAAAAAAACATCCTCGTAAAAGAGGCTATATTTTAATACTACTTCAACTTTAAAACATGTAATTCTTGAATAAGTGCACACTAACATATCCCTGAAAACCAGATTGAAACCGAATCTAAATGATTCAAATAATTAAATTTTTCCAAGGAACGCAAAATACTCCAACAAGAATCAGTGGCCTTGCCTATTTTTATGAAAACATGGAAGGATTTTGGTGAATTATTTGTTAATGGAATTGCCTTTGGACTTCTCATTAACCATGCAATATAGACAATTGGGGCCGTAACTACATGCTAGTTTGCACTAGATAAGGAATGCTAGTTTCATGAAATTAAGGAACTCTTGACAGTGTAGTTCTTAGTTCATTCCGAACTAATTTTCTTCAAAATGGAAACTATTTTCGCGTGATGTTAGGTGAGGTCATGTTGAACCTAAAATGGAAATCCCACGTTAGAAGTTAGATCAAAATAATATAGCAGAAAGCACATGACTTATCAAATACAAGGTCAGTAAGAGAATTTGTAAATTAGTGTTGTTATTCTTCTAATGCAATTACAAAGCTTTATATTATGCTTTTATATAATAGACACATAATACCTATGTGTCTCGCAGCATGGAGAAAACGAATTTGCATGACATTTCGTTTGTGAATTCCTTATCTGGAATTGAAAGTTCCTCAAACTTTACCTGTTAACATCTTTTATTGTGAATCAGAGGTTACTTTCCATTTTACTTTACATTGTTAAGGTGTAAATTATAGAATACTGTGAAATAGGTGTCCTGCGCCGTGGTGTAGTGGGCTACGGCGTCATGTTTTGGTTCTCTGCCCATGGAATGCGGCCCGGTATCGACCTCACTCTTGGAGTGCGGATTTTAAGTCCCGCGTATAGGACCGGTGCCCACTCTGCATCGTGAGGAATTTGAGGAACATACGATAGGTAAGCAGCCCTGGTCAAGAAAGCTAACTTTCCGGCTGTGGGATGCCGAAATGCTGACCACATCTCCTCCCCGTATCGGTTGGATGATCTCCCAGCTCTTCTTTGTGTGTGTGTGTGGGCGTAAGGCCTGCAGTCGGATGGCAGGCATTGGACCCTCTATGGGCTGTCGCGCCACGAGTTATGTTGTGTTATGTAAAATAGGTGCTTGAGATCCTAGGACTTTATAATTTCTGATACTGTGCACTTGGGTAAGAATATTCATATCTTTACAAAGCTTATGAAATAGCCAAGTTTACGTAAATACTATATTCTCCAAAACAGCGTGATTTATTATGAATATACATTCATTTCGCTTATATCTGCACATAAATATTTGGTTTGGAAATTCATCATTCGATGAAAGCTGATGTAATGTTCCTGATCACTAATCCTATAGAATAGAAAGTGAATTGTGAAATTTGTGGTAAGACTGTAAAACAAAATATTTGTTATAAAATAATGGCAACCTAAAATTCATGAAAAATATTGTTTTCTCGTTCGAAATCATGAATTAAAAATGGATACATGAATTTTAATGGGCACGACCAGCCTTTTAACCACATTTCTCCTAATTATTTTGATTCTTTTGCATACTCGGAGTGCTCCATGCGATGTATTTGTTCAAATAATTTATTACAACATTTTATGAGTATTCTCTAAGCTATATTAAGGAAAATTACCATGTCTTTTCAGAATAATTCTGTAGCTCCAAAATAAATTAACTTCTGGAAAAGTAAAAATTCTGCAGACTAAAAAAGCGATATGTTTGTACATTATTTGGTGGATAATGTAAATAATTTGACGTGATAGATATTTTCAGCTCAGTTGCTACAAATTATGAATTTTAACGCGGATATTTATAAAAATGCACCGTATGCAGAGCATTAATTAAAACACTGAAAATACATAATCAGAGAAAGAATTATGAAGCATGGTAAGAAGATAATATTATTGTTTAAATTTATGTTAATACACACAGTAAAATATCGTACAATTTGAAAGCAGCATTACTTTAAAACTGCATAGTATTATCTGTTGAATTATATATTTCAGTATATTTTTCTTTTAAATTGCCTGGAGCATCGCTGCTCGCTGGCGTACCAAGGGTAGCCACACTGACCATGTACAGAGCGATAGGGCAGTAAACTGCTTTTGTAAATATTTCCCGTTAGCTTGAATAAATTCTGTCTCACAATTGAGAGATCCCAACAGTGCTTCATCAACCGGGGTTTTAAAAGTTGGAAAATATGCTGTTTGATGTTTGTTGCGGTCTGCCAGTATTTCTGCATGATAGCGCCTGGGGCTTACTGTGCAACATGACCGAGTAAAATAAACGACAAGCGAAAATGTAGCTATATCCTTACGTTCAAAACTTGCCTTCAAGAATCTATTTACATAATATACCAATAGCAGTCTCATCATAACCTGAAAATTTTTCTTAAAATGTTTCTAAGATGAAATTTCTTCAGTTTATCTACCCGTTTTATTTCGTTTTTATAGCTATATGCAACTTCTGCCACTTCGAGTTTCGCTACAGCTTGTCTTGTGGCTCTGTTTCTATCTGATATAGTTTAAAATTTTCAGTTTGGATTCTTCTACTATTATTCTTTGTTTATTACGCCCGGGGACATATCAACTCCGCCGGTGTGCCAGAATTTCGCAGATCTTTTCCATGCTAATATATCCACTATTATTTGGTACATTTAAAGACCATCTTTCTGGACAGGGTTTGAACTCGTGACCTTAGGAGGCTAGCGCCTAACAATTAAGCCATCCAGATCGATATATATTTATAAATATTTAAACCGTACGCACCCAAAATTTGATTAAATAGAAACTTCGTGTGTAGCTTAAATTTAAAAAAAAATTGAGACATAGATGTTCAAGAATATTACACACTCCTGATACTTTTGTACGGAAAATGCTTTCATTGTGTTTAAATTATGACCCTTTGATTAAAATATCACAGGAAACAAGTGAGAAATGAAACGCGCTGTATCCTGGGAATAGCGTGAAGTTACTACATTTTACCGATTTCATTTGTGATTTGAAAACTCAAATCAATTACACAATTACATTATACGCAATACTTTTACCAGTGTAAATGACGAACTTTAACTTTGATTTTATGAACTGCATATTTTAGGCCATGATTCTGTTTACTCAGAGTACTGAGTGTATGAAGATAAAATATTGCACTTACATAAACTTGTGGTTCGATGTGAACGTACTTTCAATACGTGGTAATAAATGTGCAAAAGTCAAGTTGTCATGCAATATTGTGAAAATATATTCTTATATTAAGATACATAAATACTATTACACTCTAGAGCTAAATATTTTAAACTAAATGCTAAAAGTATTCGTCAGTATGCACGTTTTTACGTAAAAATAATCTGAGCTTGTAAATATATCATTGTGTAATAGGTTAGGTAAATGCTCGAGAATCCCCATTCTGGATTATTAATTAATATTTTATCTCGCAGAAACATCTAATATAGAAACAATATCAAGCAACTGCTTGTGGCGGATTTTTGGGAACATTTGAAAGCATGGATTGAGGGTAAACTTCAAAATTACTGCCATTGTTTGAAGGAATGTCTTGCCTTTTATGACAATATGTAAATGACTTCTGTGCTTTATGACATATCAACGGCGTAACTATGGAAGAAATTAAACTACTGCAGAATATCTGCATTTTATCACTTCTGGTATAAAATCACAAAGGAGGTCATTAAAACCCTATAGGAATGAGGAACGAGAATTGTTATATGAGTATTAAAATATTTTTAGTATACAGAGAAGTTCACAGTGCACGACTTCAGGAAAGAAATTTGGTCAAATAATTATAAGTTCTACCTTCTATCTGGTGTGTGGTCTAGTTGTACCCATGTGCTGAAGTGCTTTTTACAGTTTTTGTAGCTACTTCTTTCACTTTAGTTCTTCTATAGAACAGAAGCATTTAACAATGTTAGAAGAACAATTTTTCTGAAAGAAAAACCACCCTATCTGTTTGTCGAAGTTCTAATTTATGTTGTATTTGACAGCTGGTTTTCTTTTCTTCGCTGACAAAAAAATTTATATAATGAGAACAAATGCTTTGATCTGACACAACGCATACATTCAAATTTGAACTTGTTCGATGTGGTAGCAGTGGAAATGTTTTCCCCACAGATCCTTTACTAGCGATGATAAAATATTAAGAGTTGAAAATACCAATATCAGTAACTGAAAAGGGTAAATGAAGTCGTAGTTAAAACTTGTTGGAGAGCCAGATTCCAGATGAAACTAAGAACACGAGTTTTGCTGGTCATTTACTTACATAATGATATAGGACGGCGAAACTGAAATTTTACCCCTAGTTAAACGTGCGTAGCTTTACTAGGCGTTAGATGAAAGTTAACTTCAAATCCGGACGTGTATGGCCAGTTATGGAGTAGATAGAAATAAATTTATAGCTTGATATCAGAGCTGCTGTTATTAATAGTAGTAGGAATGGTAGTAGTATTAGATTAGTATCATCATATTACCATTGGCTACTAGTTAACTGTTCTTTCACATTTTCCCCTTGCAAAGTTAAAAATAGATATTTAGACGACATTATAGTGAATGGAAACAAGTAGTTCATGAGATATTAGAAATCGTACCAAAGATGCGAGGGTCCGCTGATAATCCAGGGTCTCACAATAAAAAAATAATTCTTTGGAACTAGTGAACGAGCCTCTACCAGTAAGGGTGTTAAATAATACCTTGGTAGAAATTAATTGTTATTTCACACTAGCCGTGTGTAGGACGCACTATGAAAGGGTAGAGCCAAACTGAAAAATTCAATGCCATAGCCGGGATTCGAACCACGGATCTTCTGGTTTCCCTCCAGCCGCTCTAACCATTTGAGCTACTATGGCCAACATGCCAACATGACATTAAATTCTTCAACTGACTCGTGTTTCTCCCGGTAAACCAGTTAGGATGTGTCATAAATACATGAGACAACTACCTTAATGGTGACTTACTATGCTGTAAGTACTTTAAGACCCGGGCTTTATAGTTCGGACCACTATTAGGTACAATTAATGGAAATTAATTGTTCTTTCATGCTAGCCGTGTGTAGGACGCACTATGAAAGGGTAGAGCCAGACTGAAAAATTCAATGCCATAGCCGGGATTTGAACCACGAATCTTCTGGTTTCCGTCCAGCCGCTCTAACCATTTGAGCTCCTATAGCCAATATGCCAACATGACATTAAATTCTTCAACTGACTCGTGTTTCTCCCGGTAAACCAGTTAGGAGGTGTCATAAATACAGGAGACAGTGGTTGAAATCCCGGCTATGGCATTGAATTCTTCAGTCTGGCTCTACCCTTTCAATATCTTGGTACTCAAGCCTCTCACCCTCCATTAATCACCGGAAACAAGTCATTAGTTCCAAGATGTGAGGTGGATTGGAAGCATCGCAAAAGAGTGACTCCCTCATTTGTTTGCTATTTGAAAACTCTAGATGCCAATTTGTTTGGCAATACCTGTACATCCCTGATGTTCTACAATACTCACTGTTCACCGATAGCTTATTTTAATTTTTAAGAAACCACAATTTTAAATCTGTGCCTCATTGACGTTTAAAAATTGGCAATTACTCTGGCTGTAAAACTGTTTATCAGATATGTGCATGGACTTTTATTGCAAACATATACTCAAAACTCAATGTGTAAATTCGTTCTAGATATTATTTTCTTCATTCTCAGCTGTAGTTAAGAGGACTGGGGATTGGGGATTTCATTACGGAGGGGATTCGGTACGTAGGCCACCACGCTGGCCTCATTGTTCCTATGCCCCCAAGTGGGGGCACACCGGGAGGAAGGATGAGGTGAAGGAGATAGAGGGCCGCCGACCTAAGTAGCCACGACAGTACAGAGGGCAGGGTCACTACAGTTTACTTGGATAGAGACTTCCCCCGACAGGCCAGGACAACGAACTCGCTCCCCTACGGCGGGACGGCAACGAGCACAGTAGCCAAGCTCTAATGGTACCAAGGCAGGCGATCCGAGCCCCAAAGGTCCCTGGCTGGCGGTCCCGAAATGGTCCCAGCAGAGGAGCGGAGACCGGCAACCAACGAACCGGAGGAGGAAGTAGTTCTCCTCAGAGCATATCATCCCGACATACACCGCCGAGACATCCGCCGACACTTCTACCCTAAAAGAGACCAGCCGATATGTAATGATATTGGAAATGAAACGAAGAGACAGGAAATTTGGGGGACGTAATTAACCTTACCAGTATTGGCCTAAAACCCATGGGTAAGGTAGGTCGGACACGGGAATCGAACCCGGGCTTCCCGAATGCGGGTCACAGATGAAACCGCTTGAGCCATCCCGATCGGTGCAGTTAAGAGAAAGTATTGTATTTCACCGAAAATTTGTCTATTGATTTTACCTAAGATACACGTTTAGAGGCCCCTTGAGGAGAGTATTTTGGGTAAAACGTATCTGTATGTCTATATCGGACAGCATAACTAAAAAGCAAAATCTATTACTTGGTACAGAAGTTCAAAAACTTCAAGGGATCCAACACGTACATTTTAAAGAAAATACCTCCTCTGTAAATTGCTCCTACATTAAAAATTTCTTTGTGTCTTATAATTTTTTTTCCAAAATTTTCTTAATGATTTTGGTTAAACTGTAGTGTTTTCGAAATACCTGTATGAAAATAAAATGTATATTTTGACTTTCCTGAGTCCTTTTGTCTGAACGATATTATGTAATTGGTAAACTTCAAGAGATACAGAACATTTTACTGCATAAAAAATGAAAACCTCAAAACAAAAAATTCATATAAAATAATTTATTTTTATTATGCAAGTATTTCAAAGTTAGTCCTTCTTATTGGTTTCACTTTGCAAATAATTATAGTTTCTTCAACTGGAAACAGCTGTCATCTGTTTCTTTCTTTAATGGTCCTTCAAGCAATACGAAATTTCAGCCATGTCATATTGCGTAAAATTTAGTATACTCTAAGTTGAAACCATAATGAAGTTTCAAGAATATACTTTTCTAAGAATAGTTTAAGATTAGAGAAGAATATTTAAATGTATGTAAACATATTTCCCCCTTCAAATTTTTCACAGTTATCCAACTGATCTAAAATTCACGTTGGCATGTCATTGTGGTACGGTTGTGGCTTTGGTTGTTCACTCTTTCCAACTTTAGCCTACATATAGGTTCATTTCACTTAATTGTGTTTAATTACCTTGTAAGTACTCTAATATACTTTGTAACTACATTATGCACTTGGAAATCCACGGACAGCACGATCTCTTTGAGGGCAGTAAACAGAAGGCAGCGCGTGGTGCAGGTGACGTCACAGGGTGACTATCTCATTAACACAGGACCATGTCGCAGTCGGCGTGACATGAGGGAAGCATGTTACAGTGATGACGGGTTCTTCACTGTGGAGTGCTTACGCGAACTCGTGTAAATTTATTTTTCCTCATTTAGTTTAGTGCACTAGGTAGCACAAGTTATTCTCTGTACCATGCCTATGTTTTAGAGCAGAGTTAAGAGCACTTTCTTCCAGAGCCTTGTTCTGGAACATGAAATTAGGCTTCTCTAGTTCACTATGAGATATTAAGTTTTGCTGTCACTGTGGCCAATAAAATCCTAATTGTTAGATTGCTTTAAATGAGCTGTTTACTCATTAACATTCTTATGAATCCATATTAGTATCAGCGATCCATATAAACCTGAACCATTTCAATGGGCTACTACTTTTTAATCAATAATAGGACACACGCACAGCTTTGGGAGAATATTATACACAATTGGCAGATTACATTACACTATTTACATCTCAGATAAAATGTTGGAAGTGTCCTCCACCAGCATCTATGGATCGTGGTACCATTTTCTTTGATACGACTCGAAACACTGGAGTTTATATGGGCACACAATACATTTGTGGAGCAGCTGCATGATATCGAATTGAGAGAAGGTTATTTTCAGCAAGATGGAGCAACGTGCTATACATCTAATGACACCATGGAACTTGTAACCAGTTTCTTTGATAATCGAATAATCCCAAAAGATCTGTGGCTCCCAGATCCCCTGACCTAACGTCATCTAACTTTATCTAGTGGAGGTATCTAGCAACAGAGTGTACAAGAATAGGCCACGGACAATTGATGTTCTCAAGGAATCCATTCGAACCGAAATAAGTAACATTGGCGAGGATACTTACCGTAAAACTTCAGAGAATGTGGTGAGACGAGTGCAAACATGTATAGATGCTGGGGGAGGACACTTCCAACATTTTCTCTGAGATGTAAATAGTGTAATGTAATCTCCCAATTGCCCGCCACGGTAGCGTAGATGATAGCATGTCTGGCTCACGTTCAAGAGGTCCAGAATTCGAATATCGGTTAGGGTGAATTGCCTGGTTAAGGTTTTTCCGGGGTTTTCACTTAACCTGAAAGACGAATGTTGGGTAACTCTAAACTCCATGAACGCCGGACTCATTTCAGCATCATTTCATCCATTTCATTCATCGTCCGATATGACTAAATGTTGGAGGACGTAAATTAAAGAAAAAATCTCCCAATTTTGTACTACAGTCTCCCAAAGCTGCCCGTGTGTTCTATTATTGCTTCAAAGCTTATGGACTATTGAAATAGTTCAGGTTTAGATGGATCACACTATGCAATCCCGCCTCGGAGCGCAGATAGTAGCGCGTGTGCTATTGAGGTGCTCTTTTCTCAGTCGGAAGCTCGTCCTTTTAGCCTATAAACATATTTTAATAATACTGAAAACGTGTATTTATTGAGAAAATTTGATACTTTTAAATGGAACCAAGGGATTGTGAACAGACCAATTCAGCGATTTACTTGGCCATGATAAGTAAATGTTGCTTCATCATCACTTTACATGAATTATGTCTTAATCCTTAACTATAAAAGTTAACACGATTATCAAAATTATTTGCATGCAACTCTTGATGGAGATGTACACGAACCAATGTCGATGAAGAATGCGAAACATTCGATTGCGCGGGAATTAATTTGTGAAACTCCTACTACTACTGCTTCAAATATCACTAACTGGATAGAATGTCAAATGAAATAAATGAACAGAAAAGGCAATGTAAACAAACATAACATCGTACCTCACAAATAAGCAGGTAGAATGGAAGAAGAAACAAGTGCTGGTGTGTAATAATTTCAAAATAAGATTACTGGTAAACTACTTGCAGTAGAATTCTGCAACAACACCAGTGACATTCTAATTTACTCTAGTTTTATTTTGTTGACACAACTAGACACTGGTTCCCTTAAAAAGATATTTTTCTCACAAAATACAGGCTCTCAGCATTATTAAAAATGTTTATAGACTAAAGGTGCGAGTCCCTGACTTCCAATCAATGCTGAGGAAACTACGCATCAAAATTTGAAATTTGCTATCTACCAAAAAGTAATTAGGCAGTGGTTTCAAATACTTTTATGGCTATTTTTGCCCCTTCAGGACATTGTAGAACCACCTTTTGCTTCTGTAACACCAGCACACTGTCAGGCATGCTCTCCACTAGTTTGTGTAACACTTCCACTGGGCTGTGTCGTGATTCCCCGGGCGACATGTTAGTCAGTTCGCCACAGGAAGTTGGCCGCTAGACACCTCACTTGCCAGTTCAACTCGTCTCAAAGGTGCTCAATGGGATTGAGGTCAGGATTCTGTGCAGGCCAGTCCAACCGTTGAACATTTTCTACACACAACTGCACAGTAGCTGCCGAAACATGACACCTAGCATTTTGTTATCCAGAATTCTACAGTATATCTCTGAGGGTAGTGCCACGGAAAACCACCAGTGGTCCCTCATTGCGGTACGAAAATCACCCTCATACCATCACTCCAGCACTACCACCAAATTTTCTGGTAGGCACCGTCCACTATAGCAAAAGCGTTCCCCGGGTAGTCGCCACAATCATACACACCTGTCAGACTGATATAATGTAAATCTAGACTCATTATTCCCTAGAGCCGAATTCCATTGCCCCAGTGTTCAGTTGCTATGGTCCAAACAGCACTTGAGTTTCTGAGTTATATTCGTCTTCATGATATGCGGCTTATGTACTGCTGCTCTTACGGAATGTCCGATTTGGGGGGCCTCTCTGTCCGCAATGTTCCGGTGCACACAGATACATTTGTTGCTGCTTGAAACCCCTTAGGGGAGGGGATCTGTCCCCTTCAGCTGCTGTGGTGCGAGCGCTGCGAACCCTTAGCACTCGTGGTACCTCTGACGTAACATCTGGCTGAACATTCCAGCCCCTCCCTGAATGGGAGTTGCTCAGATTTGGTTGTACTCGAGGGGACAATATGTTCCCGTTACCAGCGGGAGATCGGGTATCTCCGGCTAGTCTTCGGCCGCCCGGAGGGGGCAAAGGGTTGCCTAAAAGTCCCGGGTACTAGCCTGTAGAGCTAGTAGATGGTGTGCTAGATCACCAGGCGGCCACACCGAGGTTATTCGGTAGCCTTCCCTGCGGGGTTGACGCACGTAAATGGCGTATCCACTTCCACCCGTCTTGACGTTGTTGTTAATGGGGGGTGCTTTTTAAAGTCAGGGTATTGCCCCAAGGAAAGAACTCCGGAATTTCCATCGCTCCCGAGCTGATAGAAGCCGGAGTGTTCGGACTTTCGGGTCACCTCGCTGCTTGAAACTCCTGTCTGATGGTTTTGTCATCGGTTGTGCTTTGTTCTTTACAATTTCACGGCTTAGCGTTCTCCAATCTCTGTTGGTCAGGATTTTCGGTCGCCCTAAATGTTCACCATTGTCACAATGTCCATCGACCTTCCACTTAGGTATAGCAAATGGTACTGTTGATTTAGACCTGTTTATCTAGCGGTTATTGTCCTGCTAGACAGCCCACTGAGGTGGCAGCCAACAATTGTACCCTTATCTACCTTGGAGATTATATTGAGAAATAAGGAAAAATAATTTTTAATTTTTTATTGTAAGGTCCGGAACTTATCAGCCTACATCATATATGACATTCGTTGAATCTAGTGTAAACGTAATTATTTGCACTCAAAACATCACTCTAGTACTGGGGAAAATTCATGAAAAGCACTTTAGATTAGGAGGCAATTTGAAAAGTTATCGGAATGACACACACCTGTACCATTCCTTCAGCAGTTTTCTTTAAAAAACCAGCATACTTTCATGGAAACATTTTTGTAATTGTACCCGAATCATATTTGGAATTTATTTCTGTTACACAACATACGTGAAATACAGAAAACATGGCAAATGTTGAACACTGTGAAATTCCTAGACACTCTGTAAGGATGAAAGCTCTAAGGAATTCTAAAGTAAGTAGGGAGTGAGTTGGGTTTAAGGACCCGTCGTAAACTAGGTCATTTGCAAAGGGGTTCTGGATCACCGTTTCCAGATTATCCACTGTGAGTAAAGACGGCCATGGAAGCTTGGAATATGAGCGAAATCCGCCACTACAAGAAACGTAATCAAAGTATGTGACATAATTCGGCCAAACGAAGGAATTCACAAGTAATAATGTTTATAAGATAATAGTTATGCCACATTAAATACGTTCTGATCTTGTACAATACCTAAGTGTTAAAAGCATATCTAATCTGTTTAGGACAATTTTAGAAATAAATAATGAACTAAACAAACAATGACATACTTTCCCGTTAGATTATGGTTGCCAGGGTTGCAAGTATAACGGAATTTCATCTTGCACGATACTACCATAGTACATTGGAATGTAATATGCCATATCGGAATCTTACTGGCTTCATTATTTTGTATTACATACATTTAATGAGGTCTATGTTTCAGAGTACCTTTTAACCATATTTTTTTAGTTTTGCAGTGATCTAAAGTATAGCGAAAATAAACAGAAGTCTTTGGCCATTTACAGAAAAGTATAACTTTCTTATCACTAATATAGTTATCCCAAATGTAGCATTATTTCATTAAAAAAATGAAGGAATACCATTACAGAGAGAAATAACTGAAAAATGGTTGTTTTTGAACTTGAAACGTTTGTGCAACTTTTTTCCTTACATCGTTGGATTACTTATAAAATGAATATTGCCTTCGGAGCTTACTCAGGTTTTCTACATAAAACGTACAGGGGTGCATTTTCTATGAACAAAAGTAGTTTCCAGAGAAGGTAATGATATGTTAATATGTAACTTATTACTTGAATATATTACGAGTGCGGTTCAATAAGTATCCTGTTAGGAAAGAAGACGCCAGTTTCTTCAAACAAAAATTATTTATTTCTCAATAAGAATGGATATACAATTCTTCAAACTTCCATTCTATGTTTTATCCCTCCATTGTCAAGATCCAAAAAATACGCATCTGTCTCCCTGATGCCCTTATTTGATATAAATGTTGTTCCTGTAAGCCATTTCTTCATGTATGGACCAGGAGAATATAGGGGGTGTGGCAGCTATTCATAAAGCAGTTCATGCTGTTTGACAGCGGTCACTCCCGATGAATGTGCTGGGGTACTATCGTGGTGAAACATAACTCTTTTATTCGCCATATGGGACCGCTTCTCTTTCAAATTCTTGTCAAATTGGGCCAATAACTCACTGTAGTATCCTCCAGTAATCGTTTTAACTTTTTCCAAGAAGTGACTGTGTATGACAACTTTCGCATACCAAAAACATCGTCACCATCAGTCTTCTGGCCAATGATGCAACTCTTTGACTTTAATTGGTTTCCTGGTTGAATACAGGTCTCATCGACAGTGACAACTCGTCGCAAAAAGTCCTTGGGATTTCGCTTAAACAGCTTCGAATTTGAAAGCGTACTCACTTGTTCTGCACCGTGTGCAAATGCGGCAGCCAGCGAGCCGACAGCTTTCTCATCTCCAACTTATCTGGGGGTAGGGATTTTTCCCCAACCAAGATGATTCCCCTAGAATCTAGAAGTATGAATCAGAATGTGAAAGTTTGCGTGATATAATGATTAAAAATTCAAAGTACATGCAACTCAACGTTTACGAGTTAACATCATCTCCAATAAGCGATATGTTTCATTGGAGAACGGCCACCGATATGACCATCGCAGTTGAAAGTGGGGTATAAGTGGAACAAAATGACAGTACATGATAACACCAACTTCCTTTAGGAACACCATATACTTTTAAACACCGATACCTAGTGAGCAGTCCTGGTATACTGTAGAAAATAATAATAATAATAATGATAATGATAATGATAATGATAATGATAATGATAATGATAATGATAATGATAATGATAATGATAATGATAATGATAATGATGGTGATGGTGATGCTGATGGAGAGGGTGATGGTGATGGTGATGGTGGTGGTGGTGGTGGTGGTGGTGGTGGTGGTGGTGGTGGTGGTGGTGGTGGTGGTGGTGGTGGTGGTGGTGGTGGTGGTGGTGGTGGTGGTGGTGGTGGTGGTGGTGGTGGTGGTGATGATGGTGGTGGTGTTTGTTTTAAACTTCTTTATTTGGAGAAACTATCAGGAATTACAATACTGTAGGATGTGGAAAACATGTGTGGTGTTTAACGCCCGCTTTAACTACATACGACACCGCAGGCGATGACACTGATGATACATGGATGAAGATGGAGTACCGGTGGCATGAGATGGCGGGGGAAACCGGAGATCCCGGAGAAAACCCGCCCCACGCTCTGTTTTACACCACAAATCTCACTTTGCAGTCGCCTGGGTTCGAACCCGGGCCGCCTTGGTGAGTGTAGGATGTGGAGTCTAGCTGACAGTTTCAATAGCACCGATATCATAAGTAAGATGTATAGTGTTATTTAGACACAAGTAGAAAATAAAATAAAAAGGAAAGAAAAATTAAATAAATAAGTAAATAAATAAATAAGTAAATAAATAATAAATAGATAAATAAATAATTAAATAAATAAGTAAATAAATAGGTAAATAGGTGAATAAATATATAGTAGCTTAGTTGCCCTTGTTCTAATCCAGTTTTATTGGTAGCTAAGGGAGAGCTAGATGAATTATTTTCCTGTTGTACGTTTCTTACCGTCTTATTGAACACTTGGCGAGAGTCTAAAAGTAAACAGTGAGCCCAGATCGGATAAGTATGCACTAGAGAGTTTCAGTCCACTGTTATCTGCCAGTGGAAGAATATTTGCGGTCGACTACTGCACTGACACCTTTCAATTGCGCTAGTGACCCGTAGCGATAGCCCCTGCGGGTTAGACGACCGTAACGACAGATTAGCCAGAAAGAGAGGAAAGGACGGCAACATGCAGTACAGCCGGCGTGACGTAACCTACTCTGCCTTCCAGTGTATACATACGCTTTTGATTTGCTGATATTTACCATAGTTTATAATGTAGCAAACTGCAGAATACACGGAACTTTAACATTAGTTTCAAAATAACAATCCTACAAAACTTAACAATGCATACTATAACCATGTAGTTTCTAGTAATAGCTATTTTGGATAAATCTCTATTGCTAACACGTAAACCGCACTATTTTCAATTAAAAATAGCATTTTAAAATGTATAAAGATGTGTATTAATATATTTTACGTTCAAGAATGGTGACATTAAAACTGCCTGCTACACACCAAGATAAAATAGGCAGGATATCACTAATTACTTTCACAAAGAGGGGACATCGTAGAATAATAGTTATGGAAATATATCCAGTTTGTCAAATATGCGTATATTTAGATTTATAGATAGATCTTTTTTACGTTTGCAAATGTTAAAATATTTAACGGGTAATGCCAGTTTTTATTGCTATATTCTTCTGAAACTGTTATGATATTATAATAAGGCTTTTGCTGAAATTATAGCGATTTTACTCTTTGAACAATCATGCTATTTATTATACGTTGTTATTTTAAACTAATTTTTGTATGAAAAATCACATTCAATCCTACAACTTCAGACTATATTGAGGATAATGAAGCCCTAATTAATTAAAGAGACGTTCTCACTATTGAGAATGAGATTTCAAATCAAACATGAAGTATAGGCAATGTAAAATTGGAACATAACTTGTACAGAAGCAGAATTAGCTTACGTATCTTTTCCCTCTCGAACAGCAAATATTGCTTCGCTGGTAGAGTTTGTAAGTGGTAAACTATTATTTTACATAAAATCTAGGGCTTATGTTGGTTTCTGAAAGGCTATTTTGTCGTGCTTTCTAGCCCCACCTGCTATTAGTTTTGTGATTTTTGGGATGGATAAAATTCAATCCAGTGTTATCGGATTACGTATCTTTCTGAGGAGAGAGTTTGTAATTAGCCGCACAGTGCAGTCAGCTTTATCTCCACTCTTGTTTTCAGTATTAGTTTATAATGTTGGTTACTGGCTAGCCCTGCGTTGTCTCTTCTTTCTATTGTTGCTTAGTGTAAGGTTTTTATTCCACTGAAATAAATGAGCTTAACATCTGAATACTAGAATTTAAGGGCAGTGAAACGTTCTGAGGCTTACTAAAGTTGTTCAAAGTGGTCCGCAAACAATTTTCAGATTCTATTTTAACGGTTTAGAGCTGCAGATCATTGTAGAGGTTGTTTCGGTAACTTAGGAAACTTAACTTGCATTTAATGTTAGTTTATCCTTCTCTGCCTTAGTTGTAGATATCCTCTTCCTCTTTACGTACACTGCAGAATGTGAGGAACTGCCTTCAGGGATTCCTTTATCTCCACACAATTTCGTCTCAATTTTCTCCCGTAAAGAAGTCCATTTATTTAGAAGGATACACATAACAGCAGGGCTTACGTCACACAGAGGAATTTTCCACCATTTACTCTTCCCACTAGCACCATTTGTATAGGAGAAACAATTGAGTGGGAGTTCCCAAGAATTCAAAATGGGTAATATTAAACTACTCTGAAGTACTGCCAACTTGATAGCGACTTTTAATAGGTCGAAGACAGCCGGTAAACCTTGCAGTATGGGGAAGTGATTTCATCCCCAAGCGGTTCAGATATTCCTCTTAATGTACATAGGAAGTGCAGTTCATACAATACATCGTAAACAATTTAGGAAACTTGCAATACTTAATTCATTATTTATGTAACAAATAATTTCCTAGTGCTAAATAGGGTTGCGTATTTACTACAAATTTGTTCTGCATAAATAACAATTACAGAGATTGAAACACTTAAGTAAATATTAGCAAAACTTTAAATAAATATTCATGTGGAACAGAGCGCCTTCTGTACTAGAAAGTACTATTTGACTTAAATGTAATAGTTTACGAAATAGTAAAATACTGTGCCGCTCCAGTTCTGCTAGGTCTAGGAGTTCTAACCGACTGCCGGCCTCACGCCCACGTACTGCGGTAGTGGTGGGTGATTATCAATCCGGTAAATTCGGCAAGCATCTCGTATCTCCCAGCCAGTTTACTTGGGCAGGACCACTCCCTAACGCAGCTCATCTGTTTGCTCACAATGCTAATCACTCACGAGCATTCCAAGCTGTAAATTTGAACTTCAAACTTAGGATGTAGGTTGAACTGCAGGATAAAATTTACATACTTGCAATATGTTTGTATCACCACGTAATATCTGCAGTTAGAGTTTTAGCTGATTGGTGTTGCCAAATGAACAGAAGGGGGTTTTCAAATATAATCATAGATCTCAATCAAAGGGGAAATACGTAACTTTGACTTTTGGTGAATTTCAATGGGATGGCAGTATCAATTTAGCAAATTTATACCTTAACCAAATTTAGCTCACCCTATCACGTCAGAGAGCAAATTGAGATGAAAAATCAGATTTAATAATTTAATTTCTTTTATGCTGTAAGATTCACGTTTTAGGTTTTAAGGCTTGTAAATGTTTTCAATAGCTATTATAAACTCATAATCACAAGTTTACAACGGTCAGTATGGGATTAGGAATCTGTAATGTATTATTACATTGTTAGCCCCGTATAAAAACAGAAAAATATGGAACGCACCATTGTGGTTGTATGAGTTTTGCTGTTAAAATACAGATTATTACATTAAATTTCAAATTTAAACTACCTTAAAAACGTTTTAGTTCATATTTAGAACTGATTCTTAAATGCAATTTAATATAAACCAGTGAAGTATAGTGTGATCCATATAAACCTGAACCAATTCAATAGGCCATAACATTTGAACCAATAATAGGACATACGTGCAACGTTGGGAGAATATAATACACAATTGAAAGATAACATTACATATTCACATCTCAGAGAAAATGGAAGTGTCCTCCACCAGCATCTATGGAGACCATCCTCGACAATGTTGCTTAATTCGGTTCGAATGGATTCCTTGGGAACAGCAATTGTCCGTGGCCTATTCTTGTACACTATTTTTAAATACCATCACAAGAAAAAATCCGGTGAGGTTACGTCAGGGGATCTGGGGGACCACAGACCTTTTGAGCGTGGTGGTAGCGTGTCTGCCTCACGTTCAAGAGGTCCCGAGTTCGAATCTCGGTCAGGGTGAGTTACCTGGACATGGTTTTTTTCCGCGGTTCTCCCTTATCCTGAAAGACGAATGTCGGGTAACTCTAAGCTCAATGGACCCTGGGCTCATTTGAGCATCATTTCATCCTTCCATTCATCGTCCGATATGACTTAATGTTGGACGTAAAAAATTAGACCTTTTGAGATTATTCGATATTCAAAGAAACTGGTTACAAGTTCCGTGGTGTCATTAGATGTATGGAACATTGCTCCATCTTCTGGAAATGCCTTCTCTAAATGTGACATCTCCGTAAAACGTCAGAGAATATGACGAGACGAGTGCAAACATGCATAGATGCTGGTGGAAGACATATCCACTTTCTCTGAGATGTAAATAGTGCAATGTAATTTCCCAATTGTGTATTATGGTCTCCCTAATTTGTACCTGTGTCCCATTATTGGTTCAAAAGTTACGGGCTATTGAAATGGTTCAGGTTTATATGGATCGCACTGTAGAAGCTCCTTCTGTTTACAGTTTTATTATTACAAGACAAATGTGTAGTTCTTCAAGGAATTACCCTGCTCTTTGTAGAAGTTACATCACTAAAGGTTTTATAAGCCAATGCCTTGGTCAGTGGCCTGTAGAGCAGCAAGCAAACTTGGATTATAACCTATCTAGGATGGTTGATCATCCTGATATGCCTAGCATATGAATAAGAACAATTCAATGGTAGAGAAATAAAGGAGAAATCCTAAAACTTGTTGGTAAAACTCAACGTGATCAAAATTACCACTAAAAATGCAGCATAGAACAAGTGAAATATTTTACATAACTTCTGTATAACATTTTATATGAATATGAAAGTGATTTAAAACAAAACATTTAAATTTCAATGCATATGGATCACTATAAACCGTAAACATTTAAAAACAAAACGAGAAACGATATGGTATAACAATTTTATAAAACTGTGACGGTGTTCTTTATAAGATATGAAGTCGAGAGATAGGCCATTAATAGGAATAACAGAATAATTTTAACTGCCGAAATCAAATGTTTGATGCACGGAGCTTTAAAGATGACATTAGAAGTGCAACAATAAGAGTACAATTAAAAGCAGTTAAATTAAATGACGAAGTCAGGGAATATAAACTGAAATGGAAAGGTCATAACTCTCGAATGCGAGAAAAAAGACTGATAAAGCAGTTATCATTAGAGATGTTGTAGGATTTCGTAGATGCTGGGAAGATCCTTTCTGAGCCATAACAGGTCTATATGCCTCACAGGTTGCTGATTGTTTTTACGATTATGACGAAGTGTGGGATCGTAGGAAAGTTAGCGGAGCAAATTACTGAACGCAGCATTTGCTATAATCTTCGCAAAAGTTAAAGGCATATGGAGGCTGGCCGTACTGCGGACTCCAGCGAATTCTAAGTGTACCCCGCCTAACAGTGCTGCCGAATTTGGTACACGCATCTCGCGCGCCTGAATTGAGAACATTATATTAATTACCACGGATAAATGTTTGAAATGTGTCAGATGCCAATCTTATTATAAGAAAGAGGTTTATTTTCTATTCATGACCGTACAAAAATCCTGTCTCTACGATACTCAAAATACGAGCGATGCACGTTTTATCTGTCAAATATTATGGTTAAATGTTGTTTTTTTCAAATGCTAGGCTTTGGCAATGAAGCCATTAGCTCTCTTGCTCTCCAATTTTACTGTGCAGTGGGTCCGGCAGGTAGGGCTTCACAGGTTAAAAGATGTTCTTCAGTCATTTCCTCTCCTTTGTTGCACAGAGGAGAATTTGGACTTGTATAAATTCCTATTCTGTGTAAGTGTTTGGCCAAATAATAATGTTTCGTAAGTAATCCAAAATTTGCTACTGCAGCTTTACGTGGGATTTCTGGAATAATTTCTGGATTTTTAATTAAAATGTTCCATTTTTTATCTTTGGCTTTGTTAGATATTGATTGGTTTTTTATATTTGCTTTGGATTAATCTTTTTATGGATGTAAAGGGTAATTTTTTACTTTTGTTCTGAATTACAATTGCACCTTTTATTCGCAAGAGAATCAGCGGATTCGTTTCTAGGAATTCCACAATGTGCAGGTATCCACTGTAATATAATTCTTTTCTGTATTTTTTGAAGTTGTTGGATCATTTTTAATTTGGATTGCCCCCATTTTATATGAACTTATTGCACATAATGCTGCTTTAGAATCAGAAAGTATGGCAGCATTTTTGAATTTATCTATTCAATATAGAAGGTGTTGGAGTGAAATATGAATAGCCGTTACTTCTGCATCAAAATTTGTTGTGTGGTATCCTGCTGGTTGATAGAATGAGAACAGTGCACACTTAATTCCTTCCTACTCCTGAGTTGTTGTCCAAGTTAGATCCATCTGTGTAGATATGTAACCATTTGGAAGTTTCAGATTTTGTAACTATTTGTTGTAAATCTAATTGAATATTAATTGGTTCAAAAGTCAGTGGGTTTTCTTTGATTAAAATGTTTTCTTTAGAATTAGGAAGATTCAGATCTGTTTTTAATTCCATAACTTTGAGTAGGAAACTTGTTTGTGTTTTGTGTTTATGGTTAAATGTTACGGATAAATATGTGAAAATGACAGATGCTAAACTTATAATAAGAAATAATTGTATTCTCTGATCATGACCGTAATAAGGTCCTGTATCTGCAATACTTATAACGCCAGCGATGCACTTTTTATCTTCACATGGTTATGGTTACACCGAACATCCATCCTTAAGCCTGAAAAGCAACACAATTCTTTCTGTGACATTTATCTCAAGCATAAGTAAATAATGCACCTACTATTGAAACAGAAGTGACGCAGTTTGATAGCATGAAATACAACAAGACAGATTCCAAAAGTAAATGCAGACTTCTGGTGTCTGTACTGCAGTTGCAAAAGACACAGTCTGGTGAATCATTTGCCTGCAGGGTTTGCCTTCCGTAGCACACATACACACAAAGTGATGTTTATTAGAAGCTGGGTGGTGAAATATTCGCATTTAGTGACCCCCTTTCTTTTTATCAACTTCCTTACCTCCGTAAATTTAATTTTCGTTTGACTTTTCACTAAGCCGAAACGAGAATATACACTGCCACTTTAGAGCTGGCTTTTTCTTTTACTCCATGCTTTACATTTGAGTTAAAATATAAAATAGAGTTGAATATATGCGATTTAACAGAGCGGTTTTAGTTGCTCTTTATCAAGTTGCATAAATGATTGTTTACTGTTCATACATATACCAGGATGATTCAAATGAAATATTTTAAATTATATAAAGTTAATAAAAGTACTCTATTTTCAGAATATTGTGTAAAATAAGCCACATAAAAATATACTAAGGTTATGGTTCTAGAAAGTGTGCGTGTGTCAATGGAAACCTGCAGAAACATATACGCAATGTTTACATCCAGCTGTTTGCTCTTGTTTATGTGCATGATCCTAGAAAACTAAAAATAGTATTATCAAACAATTATTCCGCAAGATAAAGTACAAAATAATATTATCTGTAATAATCACGATCTGTAACTGGAGCCGTCCTCACTTTGTGGCGATGAAAACAAAGCGGGAAAATGTATTACTCCGCCGGCTTCTGTGATTGGAGGGAATACTGGCGCTATTTTATTCCCACATGGAAAACGTGCGGCGGCACCCTTCATGCTTGTTCAGATGTTTGTATCTTTTAATATAGGTTTGTTTAAAGGTGCCGTTCATCGCTGTAATTTCCTAATGTGACCCAAATATTGGCTCTGTGCATTTGTTAATGGGATTGATATTTCATCACGAAGGGGATTTGGCACGAAGGCCACCAAGCTGGTCCCATTGTTCCTATGCCCCCAAGTGGGGGCACTCCCGGGAGGAAGGATGAGGTGAAGGAGACAGAGGGTGGCCAACCCAAGGAGCCACGGCAATACAGAGGGGA
The DNA here is from genome assembly GCA_030765055.1 of Mantis religiosa. NCBI lineage: Eukaryota > Metazoa > Arthropoda > Insecta > Mantodea > Mantidae > Mantis > Mantis religiosa. Next base: position 36,464,429 of record CM060953.1, on the reverse strand, counting down.
GATACTCACCGAGGTCTACTTCCCATTAGTCCCGGCCCCGTAGGACCTGAACCCGGGCCTCATCTGTTATTTCCATTAGGACAGCACCTATTTTATAAGCTGCCCCCCCCGCCTGCACACGGCAGACGGGACGGAAGTGGATACGCCACTTACGCGCCGGTCCTTAATGAACCAGCTACCAAATAACCTTGGTAGGGCCGCCAGTGTCTAGCTCACCAGCTACTAGCTCTGCAGGCTAGTCCCCGGGACTTATGAGGCAACCCTCTACCCCCTCCGGGCGGCCAATGATAGCCTGGCCAGAGGTACCCAATTGCCCGTGGGTGACGGTAACTAATTGCCCCCTCGAGTCCAACCCAATCCGAACAGCTCCCATTCGGGAGGGGCTCGTCATGTTCGGCCCGAGGTTCCTCTAGTAACGTCAGAGGTACCACGAGTGCTAGGGGTCCGTAGCGCCCACACTTTGGCAGCTAAAAGGGAAGGATCCCTTCCCCTACGGGAAGAGAGAGAGAGGGGAGAGTCCATACAGTTTACTTCGATAGAGACTTCCCCCGACAGGACAACGAACTCGCTCCCCACAGCAGGACGGCAACGAGCCCAGCAGCCGAGCCCTAAAGGTACCAAGGCAGGTGATCCGAGCCCCAAAGCACCCTGACTGGCGGTCCCGAAATGGTCCCAGCAGAGGAG
>CM060953.1:36456245-36458745 GCA_030765055.1 Mantis religiosa | reverse complement strand
GTTTCCGGCGTGGTTCGGAATAAAGTTTCGGAGAATTCAAATTTTGTAACTATTTAATTGCATTTTTTAGATTACATTTTACTTTAACTTCATTTCCCAGTCACTTCCAACATATCGATTACTTTGTTATATTTAAACAGTTCCAACTATTGCATAAAAGTTCTTGATCCTGTTCCACTGTTCATCACACACACCATTACAACAAATCTCTACCAAGATTATTGATTTTTCGTAACTATCGTTACTCTTCTCTTAATTTTGTGATCAGCCGATTTAATTCCACGTCACAACATTACGTCATACAATTATTACTACGGCCAGTCACAAAATTACATATATTGTTGCTTATTTAAATTACTAAATAGATTTACATAATCATTTTTTATGAATTTATAAACTTTTCATTACTTTTCTAAATATAACTCGAAACTACTGTTACAATATAGTAGGTTTAAGGTATTGTTATGAGAAATTAAATGTATGTACTAAAAATTACTAAGAAAAGTTTCAAAGCATGCTTTAATCTGAATAACGTTTACATATTTGGTAAATAGAGACAAAATAGTACAGTATGCGCCAAAATTACAGTACCGGAAATTGTTACTCTTATTATTATTATTACCTGACGTATCGAGATGATAGTGCAATTGTTCAAAATGTGTTCCATTGCGCTGTAGGCAGTGTTCATAATGATCACGCAGATTTTCCAACATATTCCGGAATGCAGGTTGCTGCAGCGTCCCGAAGAACGAGATGATCTTCTGACGTAATGCAGACACAGTTTTGGGTGGACCTGGGACAATTGAAAACTTTTCCGCTAACATTCTCCACAAGTAAGCATCTGGTGGAAAAAAATCTGGATCCTCGTACACCATGGCCAGAAATGGTGCTTCTGCTTGCCGGAAACTCTTATGCCAGCTAAAGACAGGTAGTGGCATGTGACGTCAGCTCCGCCAGCTCTCACCGCAAAATATACTCCCGAACGAAAGGCGGGTTCGCGTGTGACGTCACCGCGCTGATTACTGCTGTTGAAGGGGAAGCAATAGTTAGATGTGTAAGGGTGGGGAAAAAAACAGGAAAAGTATTGGGTGTTAATAATATGCACAACTTATATCTTGGGTGTTGTAATATTAATGCTGACTGCTTTAATAACATAATTGGTCACAGATTATAAACAACTACCTCTTGCCTCTGTGCTATGAGAAAATAGATAAAACTTCAAACTCGAGTTTATCTGAAGGACAGCATGCTATAAAGTAAATAAAATAAAATATCAATTTAATTTCTCTGTAAATTAGAGGAGACCCATTCAAAACAAAATTACGCGGACATTTTCCAACACTTTCTGTTTCGTTTTTCTTTAACTAGTTTATCAATGTCAGGACGTAATGTCTGAGAAATCTGTAATCGAAGGCAGCATGTTAGTTGTGATCCGACAAGGTACTTGTGGGTTTGGACTTAGCTAATTTCATAACAGGAAAAAATTGTTCCCACACATATGTCCAGCAAAACATACACAGTGCCCGTGTATGTCAGAAATCTGGTTTTGGCGGACATTCTTGTAAAAATCAGCCAAGTCTTCTTTGCGTGTATATTTGTCCTTCAATAAATGGTCACATTGTAAATTTAACAGTTCCATTAGGTACTTTGCAGCTACATTGTTGTCATCCAGTGCGCTAAACTAACTCAAACCTTAGATTCTGTACCCTCTGCCCCATTTATATAGGCAACTTGGTACTAGACGGGTCTTGCCTGACGTCACACGCACTGCAGGCCTCGCTCCCAGCTGAAATACGTCACAACTCTTGAAGCTGTCTTCCTCTGTCTCATATATCATATATCATCCTATATATGCATCGGCAAGGACGGTTGCAACAGGCACTTACTGACTTAGTGAATATCTTTTGTTTTGTTGATATAACATAAAGCGCTGGTTACTTCATTTGTTCTACCGGAGAGTGTGATCATAGTAAGAAATTGAATACTGTACTCGACAGAATAGGACGGAAGGACTGCTTCACGCCGTTTTACTACACTGCTACGTGCAAGGAAAAGTGAGCCGAAGAGTCAGTCCAGTGAAGTAGTGTTAGAAAGGCATAGAACATTTATAGCATTTTTTAAAATATTGGAGGAAAAAGTTTTCATTAACATACCTGAATATTGCTTATAATTTGTATTTGTGTAAGAAAATATAAATGTAACAATTCATAACACTTTGAAGCATAAAATGCTGCAAGTAGTGTAGCTTAGTGCAAGTTGCTAGCTTAATAATACTTTTTAGAATTAAAATAGATATTTCCACATATTCAATAATGTACAAACGAGCACTAACAAAGAAGAGATCTTTTCAACACAAAAGCTTACTGATTGATGCAATAAAAATTGAGGTCAAAGGTAGCATTGATGGTGGCTGTTTAATATCACTGCGTCCTCTATATAACAAAAAGCATATACACATTTAAAATTGTGGATAGGGAGAAATACGTGGAAAGGAAAATTA
>CM060953.1:36313464-36450964 GCA_030765055.1 Mantis religiosa | reverse complement strand
GTGTGTGTGTGAGTGTGTGTGTGAGTGAGTGTGTGTGTGAGAGAGTGTGTGAGTGAGTGAGAGAGTGTGTGTGTGAGTGAGTGTGTGTGTGAGAGAGTGTGTGAGTGAGTGAGAGAGTGTGTGTGTGAGTGAGTGTGTGTGTGAGAGAGTGTGTGAGTGAGTGAGAGAGTGTGTGTGTGAGTGTGTGTGTGAGAGAGTGTGTGAGTGAGTGAGAGAGTGTGTGAGTGAGAGAGTGTGTGAGTGAGAGAGTGAGTGAGAGAGTGAGTGAGAGAGAGAGTGTGAGAGAGAGAGAGGTTTTAATATATCTATCACGTATTTGAATAGGTTGAATTGTCTGGAATTACTACAAAGTTTGAAATGAAATCCAGACATTTTGATTTGTTTTTGTTAATGTTGTTTGTAATTAAATTCCTAACTCTTTTTCTCAGTAGCGCTTTAAATATCGCCTTTATGATTTTAAGAAGCAGTACTTTAAAGCATTGCAAATGAAACAATTTTCTTATAGTATGAATTATATCATGCTTCAATCTTATGTTGGTGTATCAACATGAAAATAATTTATACACAATCTAATCTGATAAAATCGTCAGATTTTTATCTTGATCCCATAATTTATTTACATATCTGCTATTACGAATGTTTTATACACTTTGTGTTATGCACGCAGAAATCGTAGTTATGCATACATATGCTGGTGGCTAGTATATTGTTGAAGTTTGAAAAGTAAGTCGCTATATGCAGTCGAGATATATACATGAGAAATTTAATACTTAAATTATTTAAAAATAAAACTCAAGTGGTATGAAAAGTATTTGCATACTTTAATGAATATTATTTTAATCTATGGTAACTTACCAGGCTGTTCAATAAAGAATGATCCTAATTTTTTACGGTGATAATTGTTAGGACTAAAATTCAATCATATTATATTCTGTTAGCTTAATGTGAAACAAACACGCCGTAGTAGTTTCATTGTTGGTACTTCTGATTCCCGCCCGTGAGAACCAGACAAGTTCAGACATGTTCAGTATCGCCTACCGCTGCAATGGAGGTAACATGCAGTTAAAGCTGATGTTAGAGGAAGATCTGGAGTTTCTTTCAAACGTAATCTACTGCTGATGAAACTTTGATCGTGAGAGCAAACAGCAAAGCTCAGTGTGGAAATATCCATTACCAACCCCCAAAAAAGCAAAAGTGGTTGCTTCTGCTGGGGAAGTTATGGTCATCTCATTCTTTGATATTCACGGAGTGGTTTATCAGCATACATATCAGTAACTGGACAATACTACAGGGATGACCTGAATACATTGGAAGTCCATATCAGGCGCAAAAGACCACATTTCAGTGAAGCAGGCTGGATGCTGCACCACTGTAATGCGTGAAGTGCATCCCTCACCCTCCCTATAGTCCAGATTTAGCCCCACGTGACTTTTTCTATTCCCTTACTTGAAGAAACGCCTTCGTGGGAGGCATTATCCATCACCAGAAGCAGTGTTGAAGGCTGCGGAAGCAATTTTGAATGATCTCTAAAAAAATGGTTTCCAGCATGTCTTTGAAGACTGGCAGAAATGCTGGGATAAGTACATCGCATTCAAGGGAGAACCATCAAAATGATGAGGATAAGTAAAGGTATATTGTGAGCAAAAAAGTGTGATCATTCTTTATTGAACAGCCCTCTTGAATGCGATGGACTTGTCCCAGCGTTTCTGCTAGTCTTCAAACACAAGCTGGAAACCATTTTTGAGAGATCCTACAACATCATCTGCACAGGCTTCACCACTGCTTCTGATGATGGATAATGCCTCCCATGAAGGCGTTTCTTCAAGTAAGAGAATAAATAAAAAGTCACATGGGGCTAAATCAGGACTATAGGGAGGGTAAGGGATGCACTTCACTTAAGCTGTTTTGTACAGCATAAAAATAATGAAAATTTTTGTATTTAGTATGGAATTTGCAGTGGAGAATTTGGTAAAAATCTTCTATTTAATACTTAAAAGCTATTGACCCCTTAAAGTTACAGTCATGCTTTGTATTTGTGTTCAGAAAAAACTCGGAACTATTATTTAAACTCTTCTATTAAAAGTTTGGGTGGAAGTTTCTTTCGTAACTGTAGGCAAGCAATGTGAAAATTGAAAGCTAAATTTTAGAACCTTTAAAACTCTAGGTCAACACTGAAGAATACAGGTGAACTTCACCTGTATTCGAATCTTAAGATTTTAATAAACTGCTTTAATACGTTGCAAATGAAACAATTTTCTTATAGTGTGATGTTAATTATATCATACTTTAATCTTTTGTTGGTGTATCAACATCAAAGAAATTTCATACACAATCTTATGTGTTAAAATCGTAAGATTCTTCTTTAGCCCCTACAGTTTATTTTCTTATCTGCCATTACAAATGATTTGTACTTGCTTTGTGTTATAAAGCTAAATTGTAGTTGTACATACATATGTTGGTGGTCAGTTCATTGTTGACGTTTGAAAAGTAGGTCGCCATATGAAGGCGTGACTACGAGATACGCAGACCAGAAATGTAATATTTAAGGTATTTCAAAATTCAAACTTCATTATCATTAAAATTATTTGAATACTTTAATCAGTGGTAACTTAGAAGTTTCCCGGTTCAATAAGAAGGAAGTAAGTTATTAAAATAAGATATTGATAACAAGAAGGTGAATCAAAGTATATCACGTTTCTATATGTCAAATTCATCCAAAACATTTTCATCAGCATATAAATAATAAACATTTTTGCATTTAATATGCAATTCGGAGTAGAGAAGTTTGTAAAATCTTCTCTTTAATATTTAAAGTTATTGATTCTTCAAAGTGAAACAGTACTCTCTTCCTCAAGTTGATTAATTAACTGTTAAGAACCATATAGAAGATTAATTGAATGTTAAAGGAATATATACATGTATTGAAACAAATATCTTGTGTGCAGTGTCAAGTTTATTACGAGCTCTCGATCGGTGGAACTTTTCTCCCCTAGGAAAGCTGACCGCAACCATAAATTTGAAGGATCGCACCTGGCATTTGCTTTCAAACATAGTTTGACAGGAAGGGGATATTTTGGGTGGTCTAGGGTGAGATTCTCGTAACTGGGACTCCATATGTGTTCTACCGACCAACTAATTAAAAATAATGAACTGAAGGGGCAAGCGAAGTGTCATATGAACTATCTGGGAACAAAGACATATCTAAAGTTCAGTCGCTAGCTGGGGTCGAGCTAGCTCGTCGTGCGAACGCACGCGGAAAGAAATCGCGTTCAATTAAAGGTAGTTAGTAGCTGAGTGCTAATCCGATGAGTCGTGTTATAGACACGGGGTGCAACCACGCTAGCGCGAAGCCTACCATTCAAAGTTCGCCTAATTAACATGTATTTCGTGAGTAATTGAAATACAACCGATCGTCATAAGAGAATTAACCCGTGTTTCTTTCCAATTACCCTAATTGATCCACCCAAACGCCCTGTATCAAGAGATCCTTGCCACAGATCCTATATTCATGAATATTAGGATAACTCCGAGAGCAACCGAGGACATCGATATTTTTCAAAGTTTATTGGCGATGCTGACAACCCTAGGAGTCAAGTCTCTGCCAAATAATTGAGCCGAACTGCGCGGCAATACTCACTCAACACCCCGATATGCCACAAAAGTTATAGCAGGGCACACATATGGACTTCTACCTACAGACTTTGTATCTGTGTTCAGAAGAAATTTCAGAAAATTCTATTAAAATTTGTCAGAATTAGATATTTTCTTTCGTAACTATAGGCAACAGTACAAAAAGTGAAAGCTAAACTTTAGAACCTTTAAACGTTTAGGTGAACAGTGAAGAACAGAAAAGAATCAGCATTTAAAAGGCAGTTAAGGGGTTAAGTTACTTGGAAATTGAAGCTTTAAACATGACTCCAGAGACTCATTTTATGGCATAGATAGCGGCAGGATCCTACCGTAATATTCTCGTAATATAGCTTTTCCTCCTTGCAGCAACATTATTAGGCTATAAATATCATAAGCCATCGGGGGTACTGGCAATCTGAGCTCTTCTTGAGACAAGGCGGCAAGTTTCATATTACAGCTATCGATTGACAAACTATTTCTACGCTAAGTATAAACTAAGTTTAAGTTGTATATGTTGCTCGTAAAATTTGGTACAGGCTGATCGTATTCAAGAGAAAGATGCCTGACATGCATTTAACAGCAATTAAGGAGCTAAGATTTCGTAGTGACCACTTCCCTTCGTAACTCCTTTCTCTCCTCCATTCATTTTCTCCCACCTAATTTATATTGTGGTTTGTGACTCGTTCTGAGGTCTGAAGCTCTATACAGACTACGTAAAATAGTTTTCTCTGGAAATACAATAAACTTTAACGGCACTTAAAACACCGCTTTCGACACAATTTAACGTGGTCCTTTTCATTCATACTAAAATTTTTAAGACAACCTTTCTAATATGTGTATATAATAACAAGTTACTGGTATTTATTTGATCTAAGTTGAATTATTTTAGATAAGAATATACTATTCTATAAAATAATGGTAAACTTTTGTAAACGTGTTTACTAAAACTAAGCTAACAAACACTCATTAGAGTAGACTATTTTCATTATTAACTTTTATTAGTTATAGATTATCTTCAAATATGTTTCACACAGGAAATTTAGTAGAAAAGCACGGGATTATCTTTACCGTGAAATAAAAAATGAGTAACACTTTCAAGAACTTTTGCCTAACGGTTGGCCTACATCACTTCTACTAAGTCCAGCTCCTAGTCCTTTCCAAGTTTGTTACTACATTTTATTGTTGTCTTGCTCCTCCCTTCGCTGCCAAGCGTTAAGAAGCTTAATATTTGAGAAAGAGACTTTTTACACCAAACCAATACCAGAATGATACAATCGGAGGCTGTAAAGGACCATCGCTGCAAAGTATTCCTTCCAGCCACTCAAGTGGCAACATTTACATACTTATCCTTCTCGCCGCTCACCTAGGCCTGATGTTTGTTCATAGGCTAATGGGTGCATGTGGATTTAAATTCGAATCAGTAAGAGATTGCTTCGCTTATGGCTGGTGTTGTACATATATGGTACGATATTTATGCCAATATTAAATCAAAACACTGTAGGATGCCAAAACTATCGCATCTTTCCAAGTACTTGACCATAAAAGTCACTATATTCAGTCACATAATTTTTAAAGGTTTTTACCATTGTATATTGTGTCATCACTGTAGTTATTTTGATACTTACTAGCATTCGCTTAGTTTGTATTCTTACTCTCCATTTTTATTCTTCTGTGTCATTTGCCTGTAATATACGGGAGTACATCGGACTCATAAGGGTTATAACCCCAGAGTCGCTTGAGGCGATACATGGTTCCCGACGATCGCAGGTAACTACGGAGCTATTCCACTACAGGCAAAGCTGAGCTCCTATACAAATCTGCAAAGAGATGTTTGAATTCTAAATTTGAACACTAACATTAAATAAATATTTGAAACCAGCCATAAAACCACTCAGAAAACATTTCAAATTTTGGAACTCTACATATATTGCCATCAATAAATTGGATTAAATCAATTAAATTGGATTACTTGACGACCCTCAGTCGCTAGCGATCAATTAGTAAAAGTTAGCTCCAGAAAAAAGTGTATACAAACTATAGCTTCCTCTTAAAACCAAACTGAATAAATTTAAATTTTCGGAGGAAAATCAAATATGGTGAAAAATAGCAATTAACTATGTTAAAACAGAACAAGAAAAGACTTGGAAAGGTAGAGTCTGACTGAAAAATTCAATGCCATAGCCGGGATTTGAACCACGGATCTTCTGGTCTCCGTCCAGCTGCTCTAACCAACGTGCCAACGTGCCAACATGACATTAAATTCTTCAGCTGACTCATATGCTTTTGTGATTGAGAATATTGGACCAGAAGCATCAGAAATAATGTTCCTGAGATGGGACGACGGATAAGAAAATACAGATAAAAATACAGCATTGCAGTTAGTAAAGAATTGAACATAGTTGATATAAATGATAAAACAAAAGAATATGAAGGTAAATATGATGTTTTTGTGTGACGGATACAAAATCCCATATTTTCAAAAATAGCCCTGAATACAAGCCTAATGATGGAGTATTTCTTTGAGAGAGCCGAAATGCCTAAATCCACTGTTCTGTTGCCACTGCTGATGGTGATATTGTTGGTCAACAGTGTAATGCAAATCCCGCACCTGCGGAATCAGGACTATTATTGTAAGGTTTATCATACCTTAACCGAAGGTGAGGCTTTAATATGAAAGACACATAGTCTTGTCTAGTATTTTTGTGAATTACGACATAAGAGAAATATGGTTTAGATATTTGAAGCAATCTAGGAATACGTCCTTTTGACTGTTCGTATTTTATCGCCAGGAAAACCGGCCCCAGAAATAAAATTGGAGTAATTATTGCCTTTTTCTTCATACTCTCCTTCAACAGCATTGACTGCCTGTTCATCAGAACACCCACTCTCGATTTTAACTTGATTTTATTGCATTAAAGGAAAAAATTGATATCGGTTTGTTGCGTCTTACTTTCTCTGCATCTACTTAGTAGAGAAGAAGCATTTTGTTCTGACAGGTTAGGTAGTATAGTAGATTGCACACTGGTTTACTCATCCCAACGTCACGGATTCAATCAGACTGTGCTTAAAAGACAGCCTCATGTCAGAAGAATCGCTGATATAGAACTTACCTCCTGCGGGACCAAATTGCGATTTACCAGAGTGCTGATAACATCAGCATCCTTAGAAAATATAACCTCTTTATAAGACTGAAAAATAAAATTTCACAAAAAATACGCACTCTAAGACCGATAGACACAAGAAAATCAAACAAAATCAACTCAAACATCAATTCAAACATTATCAACAAGTAATCGAACACTAGTAAAAGAGGTTATACACATATATCTAAACAGCATTTGAAAACAAAAGCGTCATTTGCAATTAACGTTTGTTTTATTTAAATTTTTCCAGGTATCTCAGAGATTCCTGGCTACTATCTTTAAACAGAATATGTGTTAGCGTGTCAAAACATGGCAACGAGAAGGTTAATGGCAGAATTATGAGAAACATAGCTTTTCATGCTGAAAGCAGACGAACTTGAGAACTTGCACCTTCTAAGTTTACATTTAAGTATTCATTAATTTATCTATAGCCCTGTTCTTCAAATTTTTAGGGTACCCAATAAACATTGCTTGTTAGACTATCATTTTTATTTTGAAATATATTACCTCAAAACACAGAATTCCTTAAGAAGTATAAAATTGTGATAAAGAGGTATAAATTGCTTACTGATCTGTGTTATTATTGAAAATACAGTGTGATCCATATAAACCTGAACCATTTCAATATGCCATAACTTTTGAACGAATAATAGGACACACGTGCAACTTTGGGAAAATATAATACACAATTGGGAGATTACACTACACTATGGAAAGATAGTCAGACTGAAAAATTCAATACCATAGTCGGGATTAGAACCACGGATCTTCTGGTTGCCGTCCAGTCGCTCTACCCCTTGAGCTGCTATGGCCAACGTGCCGACATCACATTTAATTCTCCAACTGACTCGTATTTTTCCCGGTAAACCACTTATGAGTTATCATAAAGACATGAGACAACTACCTTAATGGCGACTTACAACGTCTAAGTACTTTAAGGCACAGGCTTTTATAGTTAACCACTATTATTTAACTAATAGTTAACCACTATTATTTAACTATAAAAGCCCGGGATTTAAAGTACTTAGACGCTGTAACTCGCCATTAAGGTAGTTGTCTGATGTATTTATGGGTACTCCTAAGTGGTTTACCAGGAAAAACACGAATTAGTTGGAGGATTTAATGTCATGTCGGCACTTTGGACATAGTAGCTCAAGCGCTAGAGCGGCTGCACGGCAACCAGAAGATCCGTGGTTCAAATCCCGGCTATGACACTGAATTTTTCAGTCTGACTCTATCTTTACATACTTTAACCTACACACGGCCAGTGTGAAACAACAATTAATTTCCATACATTACACTATTTACATATCAGAAAAAATGTTGGAAGTGTCCTCCACCAGCATCTATACATGTTTGTACTCGTCTCGCCATATTCTCTGAAGTCTTACGGAGGTGATGTCAAATTGAGAGAAGGTATTTTTCTGCAAGATGGAGCAACGTGCCATAAATATGACATTATGGAACTTGTAAGCAGTTTCTTTAATAATCGAATAATCTCAAAAGGTCTGAACTACCTCCCAGATACCCTGTCCTTACCTCACCGGATTTTTTCTTGTGGAGGTATCTAAAATAGAGTGTACAAGAAAGGGCCAAGAACAATTGATGTTTTCAAGGAATGCATTCGAACCGAAATAAGTAACTTTGTCGAGCATACTCTCCGTAAAACTTCAGAGAATATGGTGAGAGGAGTGCAAACATGTATAGATGCTGGAGACGGACACTTATAACATTTTCTCTGGAATTTAAAGAGTGTAATGAAATCTCCCAGTTGTGTATTATATTCTCTTAAAGTTGCACATGTGTCCTGTTGATGCTTCAGAAGTTATGGCTTATTGAAAATGGTTCAGGTTTATAATCATGTAATAATATTATAATCATTATAATTTAATCATTAGTCATTATAATTTAGTCATTATATTCATATAATCATTCATATGAATCACGTTTATATAGATCAGGTTTATATATATTTAATACAACTTTGGTATAGGTGTTTGTCCAAAGAAGAAGGGGAAATTATGAAATCATGCATGGGACAGCAAAAAAGATTAGAGGACTCAAATAGTTGGTGGGCAGAGATAGGAGGAATGGAAAAACGAGGAACGGGAGATATCTGGAGATTAGAGAAAAGAAATACAAGCGATGTGGGTAAATTGATAAAATGCAGAATAGAAGATATAGAAAGACAGGAAATATGGGGAAGTCTAGAAAATATGAAATCATAACAATTTTACAAGCAAATAAAAAGAAATTAGGGACGAGAAGCATATGTAGATTACTGCAATAGGCAAGAGAGAGAAGGGTTAGCTTGGATGAGAACAGGAATAATATTTCTAAGAAGGATAAGAGGTAGAGGAAAGAAAATTTGTGACTTGTTTGGGGGAAAAGAAAGCATAGAACACTATGTAACAGAATGCAAGGAGATTGCAATGTGGAGAAAAAGGTCTGGGTGGAAAAATGGGAGAAAGTAGAGAAGAGGATAGTAGCTATAAAATGTTAACGGGACGAGAGGAAAAGAAGGTAAGAAGTATTGGTGATTTCTTGCAGAAAGTAAAAGAAAACTGGACCAGAAAGTAAAGAATATAAGAAAGGAGGATGAGGAGGAAGAATGGGACTAATTAAGTAACAAGGAGACACCGAGGTTAAGAGCTACCTGGTAGAGCAGAGGACCAGGGTGTCATGTAAGCCAAGGTAACAACAAGGTAAAGACAAATAAATGTAGCCAAAAGTTGTAAACTGCTAAATTTTGGAATATGCACAGTAAATAATCTAAATCTAAAAAAATCTAAAAATCTTAATTCTTTGTGTCATCAATTCCGAAAGGTACCAAATACGAAAAGTCCTTTGCATATTTTAGATAACTTGGATGAAGCATTATCTAAAAATGCTCTGAGTTTGCTTAGAATAGTTTATACAGTAAACATAGTTAAAGTAATGCATAAATAGTTTATAAAAATAATTTCAGGCTTCAATCACATCCTTATTTTATTACGTTTTCAAGTGTTTAAGAAGTGAACAACAGTCGTTTATACAGATATAGAGTGTATCTTGAAAATGTGTAGACTTGATTCCTTGTAGAAGCAGTGTTAATACAGGTATAAGCCGAAAGTTTGTCAACATTTTAGTAATATATTCAGAAAATAAGTTCTGAGAGAAAGTGGCGCAATGGATGTTTCTGTCGAGACCTCCCAAATATGTTCACACACGCACGGCACTAGTTTTAAACCAATAGGGAGTGTAAGGCAGGAAGCTAGTTTCCGAAACGTGACACAGTTACTTTTTTACCCTCACTTCAACTCCGAAAAAACCCCTTCCTGCGCCATTCACAAACTGTTGTTTTATTCATCGGATGTGATATTTACGACCTTCCATATGAAACGCGAAAAAGAACAGGAACCGGGTGCACGTGCACCTCTGCTAATCAAAATGAATGGGCTGACCCAGCTCTTCTAAAATTGGAGACCTTTCGATAATAATTACCCCATAGCGCACCAGGACCATTAAGCTTCGTGTCTGCTTGCTTTCAAAATGATAATTACGATATGAAAAGCAGTACGGGTTCATGTACTGAAAGAAGCAAAGCTTTGTAGCATTTTCTGTTGATTGAAATGAGGTGGATTTCTTGAATATATACGAGGGCTGTTCAATAAAGAATTATAATAAGTTTTTTACGATTATAATTTTTCGCACTAAAATTCAGTCTTATTATATTCTGTTAGCTTAATATGAAACAAACACGCTGTAGTAGTTTCATTGTTGGTACTCCTGGTCCCCGCCTGTGAGAACCAGACAAGTTCAGACATGTTCAGTATCGCCTACCACTGAAATGGAGGCAACATGCAGTTAAAGTTGATTTTAGAGGAAGATCCGAAGTTTGTTTCAAACGTAATCACTGCTGATGAAACTTGGCTACATCATTTTGATTCTGAGAGCAAACAGCACGGCTCAGTGTGGAAATCTCCTTCATCACCAGCCCCCCCCCCCAAAAGCAAAAGGGGTTGCTTTTGCTGGGAAAGCTACGGTCATCTCATTCTTTGATATTCATGGAATGGTTTATCAGCATGTTGTACCTGCACACGCATCAGTAACTGGACAATACTACAGGGATGTCCTGAAAACATTGGAAGTCCATATCAGGCGCAAAAGACCACATTGCAGCGAAGCAGGCTGGATGCGCACCATGATAATGCGCGGCCGCATATTGCCAATGTTGTTGCTGAATATCTTAAAAAATCAACGAGAAGTGCATCCCTCACCCTCCCTATAGTCCATATTTAGTCCCATGTGACTTTTTTCTATTCTCTTTCTTGAAGAAACGCCTTCGTGGGAGGCAGTATCCATCATCAGAAGCAGTGGTAAAACCTGCGGAGGTGATTTTGAAGGATCTCTCAAAAAATGGTTTCCATCATGTCTTTGAAGACTGGCAGAAACGCTGGGACCAGTGCATCGCATTCAGGGGAGAATATTTTGACAAGGACCATCAAAATTATGAGGATCAGTAAACGTACGTAGAGATCTTTTCTCTAAAAACAGGTATGTTAGCTATTCTCCTGAAGTAATTGATAGTGGCAATCCGCTGACTTGTGTAGCAGCTTGAATTTTCCACAAAGCATTCTAGAATTTTTCCAGAAGAGAAAGAAAGTTCCAGAAGATTCTGGTTGTCGTTCATGGTCTTCAGATGCCTGCACTGAACAAGACCGCTAATGCTTGTACACACCTCTGCTTCTCTCCGACTGCTATGTGAAGTGAAGAAGGAAAGCTTACCACTTTTATAGAACATAAGCAAACACGGCGCTACGTATCGTTTTTAGGTTAACTTTAAAAAGTGTAAGTGCTATCTTTTATGAAATTTTCCCTTAATTATTTTATACATATTCATTTTAATGACAGTTCTCTCTATCCTTCTTTGTAAACTGATATTTCGTGAATTTATTGGACAAGGAAGTACAGTTCTTTTAATCACCTATCGACAGTAAGTCAATTCTACTATTGTGTTTTATCCATGATACCCTGTTTATAGGAAACAGAACCGAGTGGCTCAGGCAGTTTCGTGTGTTACCCGCATTCAGGACGTCTGGGATTGATTCTCGTGGCCGGCCCAAATGAATTATAGGTTTCCCCGACTTACCAGGGAATACTGGGTAGGCCCATTACATTCCCTGAATTTTCTGTCTCTCCATTTCATCTTCATTATCATTTCACATCTGGTGGTCTTCTTTGGGGTATATGTGTCGGTAGCTGTCTCGGCGTTGCATGGCAGGAAGATATGCTCTTGGCAAACATGTTCTCTGGGATGGCAGTCTGTAGAAAATGTCAGAAACCCTATCCTCTCTTCTGTCGTAGGTACTTTGTCTCCTCTCACCACATCCTTCCTCCCGGGAGTGCCCCAATTGTAGTATAGCTACAAAAGACCAGTGTGCTTGAAATGCTGAATCCCCTCCGTGAATCTTCTGTCCCATCTATCCTACATAAAACAAAGGGCATAGAATCCTACCTTGATAATTGTTAAGTTAATGCCAGAGGTTCTACTTCCATTAGTCCTGGACATGTAGGACCAAGGACCCGGGACTCCTTTGACCAGGGAGTTATCGAGCTGTCCCAAAAAGGGCGCCCGGCACCTCCGTGGGGCTTTCCATAGGGCAAGACACCTAGAGACCAACAAGCCCCCCGCATCTGGTCCTATGGACTCAAGACCGGATAGAAGTGGATGCGCCACTTACGCGCACAACTCCAAAATGGGAAGGCTAACGAAATGACTTCGGTGGGGCCGCCTGGCGATCTAGCACACCTTCTACTAGCTATGCTGGCTAGTACGTGGGAATATATGGCTTCCCTGAACCCCGTCCGGGAGAAGTACCCGATGTCCCATGGGTATCGGGTACCACTGCCTTCTCGAGTACAACCCAATCCGAACAACTCCCATTCAGGGAGGGGTCGAATTTTTGGCCCCAGGTTCCTCTAGTAACGTCAGAGGTACCACGAGTGCTAGGGGTCCGCAGCGGCCGCACCATGGCAGCTGAAGGGACGGATCCCCTCCCCTACGGAGACCTCGATTAATAGTGCAGGAGATATTCCTATGTTCTTTTAGATTAGCACCGATCACAGACACAACCGAGTCGGATGGCTCAGGCGGTTTCGTCTGTGACCCGCATTCCGAGGGCCGGATTTGATCCTTGCGACCGACCTATCTGACCCATGGGCTTTTCGGGGTATGCTGGGTATGTTAATTACATCCCCGAATCTACTGTGCCTCCATTTCATCTCCATTATCATTTCATATCATCTCTCATCTGGATGTCCCTTTCAGGGTAGAAGTGTCGGCAGGAGTCTCGGCGGTGCATGGCAGGATGATATGCTCTGAGGAAAACTACTTCCTCCTCGGGTAGGTCGGTTGCAAATCTCTGATCCTCTGCGGCCGCGCCGTGGCTCAGTGGTTAGACCGCTTAGCTCTCATCAAGGCGGCCCGGGTTCGATCCCAGACGACCGCAAAGTGAGATTTGTGGTGGACAACACGGCGCTGGGGCGGGTTTTCTCCGGGACCTCCGGTTTCCCCCGCCATCTCATTCCACCAGTGCTCCATCTTCATCTCATGTATCATCAGTGTCACCGCCTGCGGTGCCGTATGTAGTAAAAGCGGGCGTTAAACACTACACACACACACACTCTGATCCTCTGCTTGGACCATCTCGTGACCGCCAGCCAGGGACGTTTGGGGCTCGGATCGCCTGCCTTGGTACCATTAGGGCTCGGCTACTGGGCTCGTTGCCGTCCGGCTGTAGGGAAGCGTGTTCATTGTCTTGGCCTGACGAAGGAAGTCTCTCTCCAAAGTAAACTGTAGGGACCCGCCTGGTACTGTCGTGGCTCCTGGATCGGCCGCCCTCTGTGTCCTTCGCCTCATCCTTCCTCCCGGGTGTGCCCCCACTCCGGGTTATAGGAGCAATGGGCCCAGTATTGTGACCTACGTACTGAATCCCCTAGGTATTGATATCCCTATCACAGACACAAGTGAGCGTGCTGCTGTATGCATGCCCAGCTCTCCTATCTCACGATGAGATATTTGATCTTCTATTTCGATTGAATTAGTGAGTCACACAGCGAGAATCTGTTTTGGAACAAGTTTCCTCTAGCTGCGTGGCGAACCTTGACTTGTTGCTTCTGCTAGCTGCAGCACAACTTGCGACAAACTTTGTTTTTAATTAACTTATTACTATAAATTGCACTGGGGACTCGGGGTTTTCATCTAGATATTGTATTAAGTAATCACTACGTTTTAGTGATAAGATGTTCATATTATGAAATGTTTTTTAATTAAATGGAACCACCCAGTTTTGTAGTTAAATAAGGATGTTCGTAAGGGTGAAAATAGAGAGAAAGATATAGCTTGTTGCTGTTTGTATTTGGTGATATATATGAGAATAAAGGAACTATGCGATGCTGCTATTATTGTTAGCATATTCGACTATATAAATAAACGATAACAGTTGAAAAACGACAAGTAACAGGGCGGAGTATTTTTTGAATGTACTTAACTGCTGTAAGTACTCCGTAGGCTAGAGCAACTGCACGGAGAGCGGGAGATCGCTGGTTCAAATCCCGGCTATGGCGTTGATGTTTTTTTCAGTTTGGCTCTACTCATTAAAATCTTAGATTACACATGGCTAGTGTGCAAGAAATGATTTATTTCCATTAATTTAAATCAGTTTGAGTTTTATGAAGGTATTCACTATTTTCTCTTTGCTTATGTAAGGTAGAAGAAATCTTATTATACCAAAATGTGCGTTTGAGTGTACACTAAATCTATAGAGAGTATTCTTCCAAAAATGTACATATATGTATATATTGTGACTTTGTGGGTTAGTAGAATTAAAAGTCCAATTTGCCGAAAATATAAATGTTCAATTGTCATTTAACAATATTACATCACATATACAACAGTCTTCGAAGGTCGATGACAATAACAAACAGTGTTCAGTTTACAACATCAGCTCTCGTTACAAAATCACTCTCATCTGTTCTCTGTTTACCTCTCGCGACTCACTCTCGTTTTACAACTGTACCCTGGCGTGTCACAATCTCTTATATATATATATATATATATATATATATATATATATATAATTCATAAATTCCAAATATTTCTAAAACGAACAAGAAACCGAATAATCTCTATTGGTCAAGAAGTCACTAGAAATTTACATTTATCTCATTTACCTGTGTCGGTAAGTCTTGTGTGAGTGATACAAGATATATCAGTTCCTTTGTGTAAACAAGCCACGTTTACGCTCCGCGCGAACATTTTATGTGCGTCGGCGCGACACTGCTCCCTCCTCAAGACTGGTCGTCCCGAACAGTACCATCGTAGTGGGCCAGACGATCGAGGTGTACCACCATCTTCCCGCGGGGTACCTTCTGAATGCGGTAGACCACGTCGTTAATCTTCTTCACCACCCGGTACCGTCCTTGCCACGGCTGTTGAAGCTTCGGGCAGCGTCCCTTGGTCCGAGTAGGTCACCCTGCTGGACCCCTTGGCTGTTGGCTTGCCTGTAGTATCGAGTCTTCATGCGGTCGCTCGCCTTCTGGATGTTCCGACGAGTCATCTCATGCGCGTCGTGGAGACGGTCCACCAGGTTTCTTTTTTTTTTCTTTTTTGTAATTTTCGTCCTCCAAAGTTAAGTCATATCGGACGATGAATGGAATGGATGAAATGATGCTCAAATTAGTCCGGGGTCCATGGAGCTTAGAGTTACCCGACATTCGTCTTACAGGATAAGGGAAAACCCCGGAAAAACCTTATCCAGGTAACTTATGCTACTACCACGCTACCAAGGAGAGGTTCTTCACGTACTCAGTTGCTGGCTGTTTTGCGTCCGGGAGACTCCCAAAGGCCAGGTCACAAGGGAGACGTAACACTCAGCCGAACATTAAGCTTGCTGGCGTCATTCCAGTGGTGTCGTGCGTTGACGAGCGGTAGGCCACCAAGAACAAAAAAAAAAAAAAAAAAAAAAAAAAGCCGAGGCCCTGCCCAACGGCAGAGTCCTCGGCTCACCTTTATTTTTTAACCTGGTATCTAATTATTTTAAACCAGGTTGTTTATTACAAAGTTTTACAATTTTTTATACAAAGTTTTATTTGTTTTATAAATTAACTAAGTATATTATGTGAGATTTCAGTTAATAATATACATTTGAGACACTAAATTAACAATTTTTCCTACACAAATTAAGTCCAAATCTAAAAGCACCTTCTAATTAAATTAAACTTAATTCAAAAAATCAAAAACGGATCTCCCGCAATTAAAACAAAAAGTTTTATCTTCTACTGAAATAAACTAAAACTCAAAACCTTACTTCAGGCAATCTCAAATAATATTCCTTAGTTAATTTTTACATAAATGAAAATTTAAACATTCGATTCAAAATAAAATAAATATCTATTAACTTATTAACAAAAACATATTTCCAATTACAAAATAAGTTTAAACACTTGTTTATTTATAAGTAAAGTATAAATACTAAATTATAGCGCATATATTCTCTCTGTTTCTATGAATATACTCTAGTCTCTTTTCTTCTGAGACTCTATTTACTATAATACTGAAATGGCGTATAAGTCTCCTATTTCGGATTATTTCAGAAATAAATCTGTTCTGTAAGAACCTGTGTTCATGTAAAATTTTCGGACTCCTTTCTGAGCATTCAAAAACTACATGTTCTGGAGTTTGTCTTTCTCCACATGTGCAAGTATCAAACTCTTTGAGTCCCATTCGGTATAAATAGACGCCATAAGGGCCATGTCCAGAAATATAATGTATCATGCCTCTATTGATTTCTAGGTATCTCAGTCTAAGTCTTTCATCAATTGATGGAAAAATTTCAAATATCCTTCTACCCTTGTCTGACATGTTCCATCTATCTTGCCATATGTTATATATTCTTTCTGATATTTCAGTATTTTCATCATATTCTCCTTCTAGGAGTCTACCTACATTCTCTAAGTTGCCTTTCTTAAACCAATATCTAGCAGCTCTTCGGCGTATTTCCAGATCTAAAGGCAAAACCCCTAGAAGGACACATAAGCCATCGCCAGGTGTAGTAGAAAATGCCCCAGATATCCTAATTAATATTTTCCTTTGTAAAGATAGGATTTTTCTTTTTGGAACTACTAAAAACAATCTATTGGCCCAAACACTTGCAGCGTAACCTGTGATGGAGGCGAGTATACTATTGTTATAAATTTTAATTATTTTGCTTGGTATTTTTGCTCCATATGAATTTAATCTTAAGATTTTGTTCATGAAAACCAAAGACCTATTATAAATTTCTTCAACATGTGAGTTAAACAGTAATTTCTCATCTAGTACTACACCCAGATATTTTTTAGTTGTTACTCTTCTAATATTTACGTTATTATACTTTAATATAGGATCTCTGTCTAATTTCCCTTTCATTAACATGTACTCTGTTTTATTTGGGGATATTTCTAATTTCATTTGTAAAAATAATTCTAGTAGTTTATTCAGAACAATATTTGATCTATTCTCTATCTCAAGTCTGGAATTTCCTCCTATGGCTATTACTAAGTCATCTGCATATGCTATTTTCCATGTGATTTCTTGCCAATTTTCTAATTTATTTAGAGCTTCATCAAAAGCTATATCCCAAAAGAGAGGACCGCACAAAGAACCCTGTGGGCATCCTTTAGTGACTCTTTTTGAAATTAGTTGCTCAATGTCTACATAATTTATGTATCTGTTCTTACAATAGTCCTTTAAGATGTAATACAATAAACTAGGACATCCTAAATTTCTAAGACATTTGAAGAGCCAAGGCCACCATAAGTTGTTAAAGGCGCCTTTGATGTCTAAAAAGATAGCTATCATATATTTCTTATCAGCGGCTCTCGCAACCTCAACAAAATGATTAATCGCATCTTCTGCTGAACTGCCAGATCTAAATCCATATTGACTGCTATTTGGAGGAATAATTTCTCTCAATTCATTGATTTTATCTACTAAAACCTTTTCCTGAACTTTGGCTAGCGAAGACAGGAGACAGACTGGTCTGTAAGAATTGGGTTGCACAGGATCTTTATCCTCATTTTTCTTTAAGATTACTAATCTCGCTTGCTTCCAAATGCTTGGTATTCTCCCTGTTATTAAACATTTATTTAATAACTTGTGTAAAAAGGGTTGTAGTTTACCACATAGAGCTTGTATAATTTCTGCCGGTATCTTATCAATTCCAGGGGCTTTTCTCCTTTTTAAATGCCAAATGGCTTTTTCAATTTCTTCTTTAGTTATTTCATTTAGCAGATTACTGTTCAAATATTTTCTATTATCCTCTATTCTCATCTGGTCATGGTATACCGTTTCATGGGTGTTATCATCATCTGGTATGAGTTCGTTCAATAGATACCTGATGGTCTCGTTTCTATCGGTCGTGTAAGAGCCATCTTCTTTTAGTAAAGAAGGTATACTATCCCTTTTATATTTGTTCATGACCAGTTTGTATGGTATACCCCAGGCATTTCTCTGCAAGCTATCCTCTACAAATTGTTTCCAGCTGTTTGTTCTAGTCTTTTGCAGTAGATCTTCAAAGGCTTTTTTCCTTCTCCTATATATTTGTAATCTAACTTCTCTTTCATTAATGGATTTAGATTTCTGATACAGCTTTCTAGTTTTCCTCATGTTTCTTCTAAATCTTTGGAGTTTATCGTTCCAAAACGGTTGCGAGATACGCTTCCCAGAGGTTTTTGGGATAGAACTATCCATTGCCCTTCTTATAGATATATATATAATTTCTTTGCGGCCTCATCTATGTCTATGTCTATGATATCTAAATCAGGAACTACAAAATTATTTCTTAATCTGTCCCAATTTGTATTTCTGATATTGTATCTCCAATTTGCTTTATCAGAACCTACTACATCAATTTCCAATTCAAACTCTATTACATTATGATCGCTAGTTGTTAGATTTTCTAAAACTTTCCAGTTTATTAAACAATCACTCAGTCTATCGGTACATAATGTAATGTCGATATTACTGTGTACACCCACCCTTCCAATATAGGTTGGGGGGTTATTGTCTTTGTTAATTACAATTAGTCCTTTTTCAAATATTAGATTTTCCATCAACTCACCTCTTTCATCCGTAACCTGACTATGCCATAGATGTGACTTAGCATTAGCGTCTAAAGTTATGATAATTCTTTTATTTCTAAATTTCTCAATTATCTCTCTAATTAACCTCAGGTATACATCTATAGAATGTGAATATTGACAATATACATTTATTATCATAAAACTAAATTGATTGTAACAACATTCTATGCAGTTGACATGTGTGGTGCAATACTGAGTTATTGGCATATATCTTATATTATTGTTTACAATAAATATTGCTGCCATTGGCTGTTCACCGGTAATTACAACTTTGACATCTTTTGGCAAATATAAGATATTACCATCTTGACTATAAGGTTCCTGTACACAAATAATGTCTAGGTTTCTATCTTCTATCAATTGTCTACATTCCTGTAAAACTAGTTTACTTCTGGCTGTATTTAATTGCATTAACCTTAAAATTTTCATTAAAAGTTTGTTCTATTTATTAACCTAGACAACATCATTTTGTAAGTTTCACAATCAGTCGAGTTTGGATTATTACATTTTCTTTTCTTTTTTCTACTTGTACATGCTATACAAACAGGTGGTTGCTGATTATGAGGACAATCCTTTCTTAAGTGATCCTGAACTCCACAGTGTCCACACACCATTTTGTCTTTGGCACAGAATTTTACAGTATGTCCTAAATCTTGGCACTTATTGCACCTAGCCACTGCTAGAAAGTCTTTCACGGTTACAGATGAGAAGTCAATGTACACCCTTCCTTTTTGTAATAGTAATTTCCTTATTTCGGGAGACACTTCAAAAACCTGATGCACCGTATTGTCATTTCTTGGTCCAGTAAAGAATTTGAATTTAAATCTTTCTTTGAAACTTTCTTCATTTAAGTCACTGAAATTCTGATTGTATACAAATTTTTTTAATTGATCCTGCTCAATCCATTTCGGAACGTCGTACAAAATCATTTTTGGATTTAGCTTTTTCTGTTTTTCTACTTGCAATTCGTTTTTAATGTTTTCATTATTAAGTATTTTGTTAGCGTCATCATCTGTATCAGTTTCTATTACTACAAATTTTCCTGCATTCCTAATTCCTTTTATGTGGATTTTCTCTTTCACAGGATCTATTTTCGATGTTAAGATCTTTCTAGTTTCTTCAACAGATTTCCCTTGTTTTGATGAACAAAAAATTGTACTACTCTTTACTGTCTGTGCATGTTGTATTTTCATCTCTCTTTTAGACGTCGGTGGACCACTAACAATACTTGCAAAAGTAGGTTGGGGTACTCTTTTTAGATTTTCGTTTTCTTTTCTAAGTTCGTCTCTTTCTTTTTTCAGACTATCTCTTTCTTCTTTTAATTGGTCTATCATCCCATAGCAGTAACTTAACCTGGACGTTAGTTGGAAAAACTTTTCCTTGTACTGGTCTAATTTAGCCTTGGACAGCCTATCACCAGCACTTCCAATTTCGTTCAGCTCCATGTTAATAATGGACATATCCACTATAACTGGTATCTTAGGCAATGTCTCTTCCATCATACCAGTTCTTGTAGTTTCCTCTTTGGACACACCTTGATCTTTACTGTCCTCCTCTCTCCTACCCCCCTGGGAGGGCCCAGGGGGTGATCTGCCTATCATTTCCAGTCACCAGAAACTCTTTGTCACTGTAACAATAAACAAGATTAAACAAAAACAATATAAAGTGCAGAATCTTACAGATCAACAAGATTCCTTCTTCCCTATCTAGTAAAGCTCCTCTTAGCCGACAATTGTCGCTCAGGGTGGGGGACGAGAACCCGGGAGCTCAAGCAGTATCCCTCTGTAAACACTTAATAAACGCTCGTACACACAAGCCAAAATCTAGCAGCGGGGGAAACTGCTCTACATACCACCCCAGGCCACCAAGAACAGTGGAACCTTGACATCCCAGTCTCGCTGATGGCTGGTCACGACCTTCCTCAAGTGCTCTAAGGTCTTAATGTATCTCTCGACCATGCCGTCCTACTGCGGCTGTAGGAGTGTTGTACGGGTCTTGTTAACCCCGTCTTTCTAGTGCCTCCTTCATCAGGTTGGATTCTAAATTGGTGCCCTGGTCGCCGAGGAGCTCTAACGGCTCCAATAACGGCTTCAAGCTCTAACGGCTTATTAATAAGTAAATAATAACCAATAAACATAATAATAAATGAAATAGGCATACCACTTTAGTGATAATATCTACTAAAATCACAAAATGGTGTCGCTCTCGCGTTTGAATTAGCTTAGAAAATCCTACTGATTGTAAAGTTTCTTACGTAATTTAATTAAAATTTCAACTCATGCTTGTTGTTCTTAATTATTTCTCGACCACCGGCCACTAAATAACAATCATGACAATAGACGTTCGTTGTTTCAGTTAAATTGCCGAACATATATAAGTACACGTGTGCTTCTATAATAAAGAATACATTCACATATAAGGCATAAGTACTGTAAACTGTGGTTTAAGTGAGACTATATTGTGTAAATGACATCTAATTTTACATTTATAAGTGTTAGGTGAACGTAGAATTTTAATACACTAGAGATAGAATATCAGCAAGTGATTCATGAGCATTAGTGGATTATTTGCTGTTTTCCATTCCCAACAATACAAATGCAGGTCTGGATTTGCCGGATATAGCCGAATAATAATGCTGAGAATGCTTTTGTCAAAATGTTGATTTACACACTGGGCCTCTCCACATTTACTGTCCGGCAACTCTCGCTAATTAAAATGGTAATGGGACTGGTAACCTGTTGCATTCCCAGCATTTGAGAATAATGACATTTGAGATCCTTTCATTGCCCGTTGCCACTTAAAAATTCTCTCTGTTGATACTGCAAGCATGTCCCTATTAAATTCCAAAAGCCATTAGCGAGTAAAGTGAACAATGCAAAATATACACCAAAAGTGTTGTTCTCTAGAATGGGTCTAGTTGGCGTTTTAAATTACATTCAAAACATCATAATTCAGAAGTCACACTAGTTTACCCTTTATGTGTTTTGTAGTTTTTAATTTGAAGTGCTATGCGGTCGTTTAAAAACAGCCCGTTGTTAAAAATACTCTTTAGAATTTTTAAATTATTGTAAATTTTATTTAGGAAGATATATAGAGAGAAATATTAAAAGAATGCAGCACCGAAATTGGCTAAACATATTGGAAAAAATAATTTTCTTGTTTTTGAGTTAATAAAATACTTTGTATCTTATAGTATCATAATCCAACTAAATATACTAAATATACTAAATATACTAAATTAATACATTTGAAATTAGTGGGCAAAGTTTCTGGTGGTATTTTGTGTCTTGGTATGATGGTTATTTCTTTCAGTATGTGGCACCATGGAAACAAAACAATGGCTGCAAACATTGAAAGCAAATAGTACTGTTTATATTTTGCTTTTGTGTGAGTTTCCAACGGTCGAGATTTTCTTGTGTTTCTCGTTAAACTACATACTGTTTATATATAACTGATGAGTTTTAGTCTGCCATTTAACATTTATATAGGTATTTTATACATCAAAACGTGAATATAACTGTTATATAGGTTATGGGTAAAACATTCTTTGAAACAACTGACCTCTTGTTGACTGTGTACATCATGAATAGCCCTAGCGATACATGGGAAGAAACACCTAAACATAACACAAGAATGGGAACATACTTGAGACCTGATGTGATAAGAAAATAAATGTCTGTGTACCAAAGGCTGGCATCAGATGAAATTCTAAGGAGATGTACATTGGTAAGACACAAAATGCAAATGAAGGTTTACATAACATGATAAGGCATAATTGCCCAAAAGAAATATTTGTTTCAAAGAAGGGACTTCAACTGGCTGTGACATCTACCTCCAGTGAATTCAATTTTGGTTTTTCTGCCTCACTCAAACTGCAGTTAGACATAATGGACACAGATTTCACCAGCATATATAAAAATTAGCCAAGGGAAGGACCAACTACACTAAGTTTATTCAGCAATTTCTGCGACTGTAACTTCCAAAAAATCCAGAAGGAAACTGAAATTGAAGAATACTGCTGCAAAAGAGATACGGAAGAGGAAAGACCCCAACTTATCTATCTGGAGGGTTTTAGTCTACTTCAAGACATGCAGCTGAGAAGGAAAACGTTTTGGATTTTAAAATTTGATTTACTCTTTTGTCCTTTAAAATGTCCCACATGATGCAGTTTTTATTCAGTCCGTCTAAAATTTTCAGCACATGTTCTTAGAAAGCAAACAAAGGTTACTGTCATATGAATTTTTAAAATTCATTATATTTATAAAGTTATTGATATAAAAAGTCAGAGGTTTAATCATTTTTGGCTTCTTTTTTGTTTGCTCCATACCTATTTTTTCCTCTGGAACTAAAACCAGTATAAGGAATTCATATGATAGATCTTTTCTTCATAACCATCTAAATATGTTTAGAAGTAGAAAAATAAACATTTTGAAAATTTTCATCACGTGGAGCGGTTTAAATTCCACAAATTAATTACTCAAAAACTATTTAAGATATAAAAACCAAATTCTTAATTCTGTGTCCACTATGCATCAGAACTAAGTGGTAAACATTTCAGCAAGATTGGTTGAAAATTGCTGGATTTGGGGTTTTCGGTGCTGCATCCCCTTAAATTGTAACATTTTCTAGTTAATAAGTTAACCTTCTTAATATTTCTTTGTGTCTATCTGGGAAATCCCTTCCATATTGTAATTTAGCAGCCATAATAATACAAACGAAGCATTACACAGAGCAACAAAATACACGTTTAAGTCTGGTAAATGCTAACAGAGAAAGTACTCAATGCAAATATATACAGAGTTAATGGAAATTAATTGTTGTTTCACACTGGCCGTGTATAGGCTAAAGTATGGAAAGGTAGTCAGACTGAAAAATCCAATGCCATAGCCGGGATTTGAACCACGGATCTTCTGGTCTCCGCTCTAACCTGTGAGCTACTATGGCCAACGTGCCGACATGACATTAAATTCTCCAACTGACTCGTGTTTTTCCTGGTAAACCACTTAGGAGTTCTCTATATAGCCCGGGCCTTAAAGTACTTACATGTTGTAAGTACCTTAAGGTATAATAAAGTATCATAAAGTATCATAAATTCGTTCGATTCTTGTTACGCGTTTACGACTAAGAACTCCTGAGAACACTGCATACCCCCATTACTTTTATGTCAAAGAAGTTGCCTAATAATATGGGGTTTGTTTACAAATACAATAATTGAAAAGAATGCTATGAACACAAACAACAACGACCTCGCGGCCAAAGGTAAATAGGTCAACTTCAGTACGAATTTGTGGATGCAACAATGTGGAGTTGTAACTTGTGAATGTTAATATGGAAGGCAAGTAGGGACATTTTCGACATTTAATGCTGTTTTATTACCGTAAAGGTAAAACCGCCTCACAAACTCAACGGAAAATTTGTGCTGTTTACGGAGAAGATGCAGTGACGAATCGGACATGTCAAAGATGGTTTACTCGATTTCGAGCTGGGAACTTCTCTCTGAAAGACAAACCTCGTTCTGGACGACCTGTGGTTACGGATGAGGAAAGGATAAAGGACATGATTACGAACAACCCCAGAATAACAACTCGGGAGGTAGGTCAGGAGTTAAACTTATCACATGCAACTGTAGCCAGACACCTAAAGAAACTTTGTTAAGTAAATCTTCGGGATGTATGGGTTCCGCACGAACTGAGTGAACAAAATTTAGTTCAGCGCGTTTCCATCTGTGACGCATTGATAAGACGCAATGAAACTGCCCCTTTTCTGAAACAGCTGGTTACAGGAGACGAAAAGTGGATTGTGTACAACAACATCCGAAAGAGAAAGTCATGGCGTAAGAAAGGGGAACCACCACTCTCAATTCCAAAACCAGGGCTTCATCATGAGAAAATTATGCTGTGCATTTGGTGGGACTGGAAAGGAATTATATATTACGAATTTCTTCCTCCTGGGGAGACCATCAATTCAGAGAAATACTGTTCTCAGTTGGATAGTCTGAAGGTTGCCCTAGAAGAGAAAAGGCCAGAATTAGCATCTAATGGTGGAGTCGTCTTTCATCAAGACAATGCCAAACCACACACTTCTATGGTAACTCGTCAGAAATAACAGGATTTCGACTGGGATGTGTTACCTCACCCGCCTTATTCTCCAGACATTGCCCCATCCGACTATCATTTATTCCGATACCTGCAAAACTTCCTTAATGGCAAACGCCTTACTTCCTTGGAGGATTGCAGACTCGCCGTAGAAGAGTTCGTCAACCAGAAAACTGCAAGATTTTGGAGAAATGGAATTGATAAGCTTCCTGAGAAATGGAGATATGTTATTGATAATAATGGTGCATACTGCACAAAATAAAGTTTGTTTTGAAAAGTTCATTGCCTTGTTTACTTTCGATGATCTTGCGTATGTAAACAGATTACCCCTAGATAATTAGGCAACTTCGTTGCCGTAGTTGTGATACGGGCATACAGTGCAGGCGTTCTTTGTCGTAAACACGTAACAAGAATCGAAGGAATTTATGAAACAAACCAATAGTTGTCTCATGTGTTTATGAGAATTATTGACATTTGGAGCAAAAAGGTATTGATAACGTTGTGTGCTTCCGCAGTAATTTCTGGGAGTGTAAGTTCAATGTCACTGTTACTAGTGTCAGACATTTTGACTTTCTTTCTAAACTAGCGCTTGTAAAGTTGTCCATCGAAATGAGAGTAATGGATATTTGTGCTTTCACAATTTTACTTGGCCACTTCTGATTGGTCAAACACCAAAACTTTAATGAATAGATGTACTTTAATTAGGACCATTGAACTAATGCTACCAGTCGTATATATTGTAAATTTTTGCAGGGTCGAGCGTAAAAATACGTTCAACCTCAGCTGTTCCACTATGCATAAGCAAATTGATGTAGTATCGCTGTAACCTTAGTTGTCTTCATTTGTTTACCTTCTTTCCCCGCGCATAATCCTATTTCCTCAATCACAACTCTTGTCTTGCCATCTTTAATAGACGCTGCAATTTATCTTGTACGATTTCTTTGCAGAAGCACTTTAGATATGTACCTTTTGTATTCCGTTTGCATTTATGCATTGCACTTAGGCTTTGCATTTGTCTTGAAGTTATTCTTAACTTCTATTGCAAGGCCATAACAACTTATGAAAGTTAAATTACTCTCTGGAATTTATATGATGGATGCGTAGTATGCTGGATACGACTTCTTCACTGTAATGAGCTAATAAAAATGCACGAGACAGTACGTCTGGTCTTATTCTTGCGTACTGCAGAAGTTGTACATAAATTTCCAGAGCAAATATGTACTACGAATATGAAGGACTATGCATATTTTAGAGGAAGGTGCATCGAAATAAAGAAAACATGAACAAAGGAAATTTTGTATGTTATTCCCGTGATGTAATTTACTTTTGTTGGTTGTTTTGTTTATACATGAGAATATTTCGCGAAATGGAACCTCTGAGAATGATAAATTTGTATAGACTTACTCTAAATTGCGGATTCGTTCCAGAAAAAATTAGTTTCATAAAAATGGAGCAAACTAAAGCTCCTAAATCATGACATATGTTTGAAACAGTTTGATAAAATAAATGTATCGAGGCCCAATTAGGTTTTCTAATTTATTTAGTGTGCTACATTTTACGAAGCATTTTCAAGTAAAGGCAAATGGAAATGCCTTCATACGTAGATTTGACATTTGTAGGAGAGCTCTCATTTAAACCGAAACAAAGAAGGATATGGCACTCGTCTCCATATTTTTGTGGTATTGCGTCGGAAAACACCGAAACTCACACATGAGTAACTGGAAAGAAATGCATACACACACTCATACATTTCGAAAATTGTCTCATTGTTACTCACTTCCGCTCTACTATTATGTGCTCTATTGTTTCGTGAATCATAGAGACCCATTGAGGAAAATATCCTGTAAGCATTGAAAACAAATGCCTGGAACAGCTTTCGAATTTCAACTATTTGGGCTGTGATGTAATCTTTGATTTAGACAGACATAGAAAACAAAATAAACAAATTTCAGCAGATATGTGGAACTATAGCAAGAACATTGTTTTCCTAGTTTCACAAATATTCACTATACACATAAACACCCATGCCCAATGCGGGACTAGAACCCGCGACCCTCTACATGGCGAAACACTAGACACATGCGCTTTAGCGAACTGGCTACAAGGGCCGGCTTCGTTGCCGTTCCGCATTAGGGGAGCGATTTCGTTGTCCTGGCCTGTCGGGGGAAGTCTCTAGGGAGCCTGCCCTCTGTACTGTCGTGGCTCCTTGGGTCGACCGCCCTCGGTCTCCTTCGCCTCATCTTTCCTTCTAGGGGGGCATAGGTACAATGGGCCCAGCATGGTGTCCTACGTACCGAATCCTCTCCGAAATTTAATCCCAATCCACCCATAGTGGCATGATGTGTGGCATGTTGAGTGCAAGGGACACGATTCTGAGATTTGGATGGTTGGAAGCATTTGCTTTATTTCAATTTGGACAATTATTTCAACGATTTGAGTAGTTTAATTACTCAGAGTAATTATAGACCTACAAACAAAATATTTCTGGCTGCTCTGTGAAAAATTCTTGATGTAGGAGCCTCAGCGAAAGAAATACAATGTCATAAGTGATATAATTTAGTTGCTATATATGAATAATTTAAGATACGCGGATATTTTAATTGATATTCTGCTTATTACTTCCTCCACCCACCGTCGTGTATGACCTAACCGATTACAAAACTCAAACCGATTACAAAACAGGGGGTCCAAATGACCTATTTTGTCGATAATCTCTAAAATTTCGCACACTCAATAAACAAATTTGTGGAAGTAATTATGGTACAGTCAGTGCATTCATACTTCATCCGCAACTGCTGACATCTAGTGAATTATGTTTTTGTGCATATTTAAACTATTATAAAGCTAATGTTAATGTATAAAAAAGTTTCCTCAAATACACGTTGTTAACTGTTTTATTTTAGCTAAATTTTCATGTGGGTCTTATGCTTTCACTACATTTAGAGAATAGAAACTGAATAGATCGCCTATATCTGTATATTATGAATTATTGACAGCTCTCACAATAATATACCGAGACAATACAATCAGTTAAATAAGAATTTGGATTTTTAAACTCAGTTAAATGTGGATGTAATTATAAAATTGTACATGATTAATATGCACAGTTTGTATATGTGAGTTTTATTTCATTCTCAAAGTTGTTTCTCCCATCTTCTGATAGATCTTTCTAAATTCATTTTAATACAGAGTATGTATAAATGAATATCGTGGTTTAACTATTTATATTATTTATTATATTCAACTTGCAGTTATAAATGATATGTCAAATGAAAAAGCAGCTAAACAGTTTTGTTTGTTGGCACCAGTGCGCATGTGTATGCTGCAGCAATTCGCCAGACAAGGGTAGCAGCAAAGATGGCGACTAGTAAACAGAAAGCGTTTTGTGTTCTGCGGTTTGCAAAGACCGAATCTGTAATTACTGTGCAACCTGCGTTCTGCATTATGTTCGGTTGTGATCGTCCTAGTGATAATAACATTCGTCGATGGTATCAGTTTGAAGATACCGACTGCCTTTGTAAAGGGAAGAGCACGGGACGAACAAGAGTAAGTGAGGAGACTGTTGAACGACTGAGAGAGTCGTTCACTCGTAAACCAAAGAGATCAGTCCGGAAGGCTAGTCGTGAATTACAAGCTCCTGTGTCGACTGTTAGGAAAGTTCTAAGAAAACGCTTAAGGCTACGTCCTAACAGTTTACAGTTATTTCAGGCGCTAAAGGCGACAGACCACGTATTACGTGCCAACTTCGCAAACGACATGTTGTTTCATGACGATGACGACTTTATGGATCATGTCTTCAGTGATGAATCGACCTTTCACATTAGTGGACATGATAACATTTATAATGTGCGCATCTGGGGCTCAGAAAATCCTCACGAGATAGTACAAATGCAACGAGATTCCTCTAAAGTGAATGTTTTTGTGCCGTATCCCCGTGAAAAGTTTATGGTCCTTTCTTTTTTGGTGAACCTACTGTAACTGGCACTTCTGGCCTTGATATGGCACTTCCCTCAGTTGGAAGAAAATGAGCCAGAGAACTTCATTTTATAGCAAGATGGTACGCCACCTCACTGGCATAACGAAGTACGCGATTGGTTAAACGTCACTGTACCCGAACGCTGGATAGGCCGGAAGGCCCCAATGACAGGGCTTGCTATGCATTCTCTCACCAAGGCGGCCTGGGTTCGATCCCAGGCGACCGCAAAGTGAGATTTGTGGTGGACAACACGGCGTTGGGGCGGGTTTTCTCCGGGACCTCCGGTTTTCCCCGCCATCTCATTCCACCGGTGCTCCATCTTCATCTCATGCATCATCAGTGTCACCGCCTGCGGTACCGTATGTAGTAAAAGCGGGCGTTAAACACTACATATTTCATTTCATTTTGCTATGCATTGCCTCTACGTTCTCCTTGCCAAACACCATGCGGTTTTTACCTTTGGGGATTCTTTAAGGATCGTGTGTGCGTGCCTGCGCCACCAGCTCACGGCCCTGAATTAAGAAACCGAATTGAAGCAGCTCTTGCCTGAATACACACTTATCAACGTTTGGGAAGAACTCGGTTATAGACTTGATGTGTGCCGTGTGACAAAGGGTAGTCACATTGAACATTTATAAGGTTCTTGGTAAAACTGTTTGAGTTGCTTTTTCATTTGACATATGTTTTATAACTTTAAGTTGAATGTAATAAATATAAAGAGTTAAAACCCCGATATTCATTTATATACGCTCTGTATTTATTGAATTCCAGATCATACCTGCTTTAGCCAGCCTGATCACCATTTGTTTTGGATGTTGTTCTAACTTTATTAAGATTCCTTAATTAAATTATTTACTAAATATAATCTGGATACACTGCAGTTCATTCTGTACTTAGATTTTCATTGCGTTGTTAAATTTTAACCTTAAGTTCTTCTGAGAAGGTTCATCTCCTCAGCATGTTTTCTACTTCTTCTGAAGCACATTAAAAAACTCCATATTCCATAAAAGTAATAAATATATACACCTCCCAATATAATTAATGTTGGTTAATGAAACATCCAAGCTGTCAGTAATTTGTACTTCTGAATTACAACAGAGCTATCGCTGTTCGGATGCTTTAAAGCGAGCTGACATGGCTACTGCGCGTTCTCATTGCGTAACAGTCGATGCAATAAAGTTTTACGAACCAAACATCCGGAACCACAGTTTTAAATATTTCATTGCGAAAATGACGTCAGTATTTTTAGCAGCGCGTTACAAACATACGACTGTTGTTGGCTTGTGTGCTCTTCGTCGAAATGCTGGACTCCTTATGTAACTTTTATTGCAGTCTGTGACGACGACTCCTTCACGTCATTCCATGTTCTTACTTAAGTACTCTCCGAAAATAGAAAGTTGCATCACTTTTAAAGCTGCCTTGGTGTTTTGTTGCAGGTACTAAGTCGTAAGTATGGACTTTTATGTTCTGTAGAGGTCACGGCAAATAGCCAGCTACTTCGTTACACGCAGATCGATGTTCAAATCCCTGTAGGGTCTCGTGCTGCTGATGCTTCTTGGTTTAGCATACTATCAAAAGGATTAAAGTAATATAGAGAAAACAACACAGAGTATTTGAACCACAAGCTGAATTTGAATAGTATTTCATTATATTTTAGTTATTTTCCACCACCTATGAAAACAAAAATTAATGTTGCATTCACCAACTTTTGATTTCTCTTCAAATATTTTAATGATGTTTAATAGCACATTTCGTACGTCCATCACAGGACGTTCTATACTAAAGCATAGTCAACGTTTTAAAACCAAATCGTTTTGTGATGACTTCAAATTCCATGCTATTTGCATGAAGAAAAAAAGAAATGACGCCTTAGCTTACGAAAAAAGTTTTAGGTACCTGAAACTTAAAACCAATTACAAACAGAATATGATTTAATTTAAGCAAAAGCTTTATTGGACATGAATTATGTCATTTAAAGATATCTAAATTTTTGATCAATAATATTTTGAATGTTTCTGTGTTAGTATAAACTGTACAAGATCATTCAAAACGAAGAGCGTTCCACAGGTTATTCACATATAATAAAACAAATTTTTTATATAAATGAGGGTTTTTGAAAAGATTCATGTCACATTTTTGAAAGAAGATTAACCAAGTTAAACCCAGTCTTCGTGTCACTCACTCACTCACTCACTCACTCAATCACTCCTCGACACTCACTCCTCGACACTCTAGATACGAATTATTTTTGTAGTCACAACGTACAATTCCCGTAAAACCTCGTTATCCATTTCTGAATAAAATACAATACTTCCTACACTTAAAATGTCTAATTGAGTAGCACAGAGAATGTAAACATTAACAAATAAATTAGCAAGTCTCATGGTAGAAATGCGCTTTCGATATTTCAGAATTCCCCACAACATATTTGCATTTTGTATCTTCTGGAACTTTTATTAGTTTGTCCAATTATGATTTTGGCTTCTTGAAACAGTAAGATACGTGTTTATAAAGTAGAATAGCCGCGCTGTGGCTGTATGGTTAGACAGCTGGACACTCGCCAAGGAGGCCCGGGTTCGATAATTTTTGCAGTTCTCTCTCATAGTTTCCCAAGATATCCAATAGAAAGTTGATAGTCATCTGAATAGTTTTGATGCGGATTAATCTGTGGGAGCGGAAACTAAGAAACCAAGCGCATAATTTCTGTTGTAGGCTTTGTGTAACTTTCAGACATTTACAAGTATTAAAGTATAATAGTGAAGTATTTGTTTGAATGTAAAAAAATTCAAAACGATTAATTAAAGGAAAATGGTCGATAGTTATCGAATGCTAAATTAGTATAATGCGCCAATAGCAAGCAGTACAGACAAATTCTCCTTATTAATGTCAATGTCATTCACATACACTTACGGCGTATCATTCGATTCATTCAATATGCTGCACTTTGACTTAGGCTTTTTCACATTTATAAGTATTACACATACACTCCTGGAAAGGGAAATAAGAACACATTGACGCCGGTGTGTCAGACCCACCATAGTTGCTCCGGACACTGAGGGAGGGCTGTACAAGCAATGATCACACGCACGGCACAGCGGACACACCAGGAACCGCGGTGTTGGCTGTTGAATGTCGCTAGCTGCGCAGCGTTTGGGCACAGCCGCCGTCAGTGTCAGCCAGTTTTCCGTGGCATAAGGAGCTCCATCGCAGTCTTTAACACTGGTAGCATGCCGCGACAGCGTGGACGTGAGCGAGGGCGTATAGTGGGCATGCGGGAGGCCGGGTGGACGTACCGCCGAATTTCTCAACACGTGGGGCGTGAGGTCTCCACAGTACATCGATGTTGTCGCCAGTGGTCGGCGGAAGGTGCACGTGCCCGTCGACCTGGGACCGGACCGCAGCGACGCACGGATGCACGTCAAGACCGTCGGATCCTACGCAGGGTCGTAGGGGACCGCACCGCCACTTCCCAGCAAATTAGGGACACTGTTGCTCCTCGGCGAGGACCATTCGCAACCTTCTCCATGAAGCTGGGACACGGTCCCGCGCACCGTTAGGCCGTCTTCCGCTCACGCCCCAACATCGTGCAGCCAGCCTCCAGTGGTGTCGCTACAGGCGTGAATGGAGGGACGAATGGAGACGTGTCGTCTTCAGCGATGAGAGTCGCTTCTGCCTTGGCGCCAATGACGGTCGTATGCGTGTTTGGCGCCGTGCAGGTGAGCGCCACAATCAGGACTGCATACGACTGAGGCACACAGCGCCAACACCCTACATCATGGTGTGGGGAGCGATCTCCTACACTGGCCGTACACCTCTGGTGATCGTCGAGGGGACACTGAATAGTGCACGGTACATCCAAACCGTCATCGAACCCATCGTTCTACCATTCCTAGACCGGCAAGGGAACTTGCTGTTCCAACAGGACAATGCACGTCCGCATGTATCCCGTGCCACCCAACGTGCTCTAGAAGGTGTAAGTCAACTACCCTGGCCAGCAAGATCTCCGGATCTGTCCCCCATTGAGCATGTTTGGGACTGGATGAAACGTCGTCTCACGCGGTCTGGACGTCCAGCACGAACGCTGGTCCAACTGAGGCGCCAGCTGGAAATGGCATAGCAAGCCGTTCCACAGGACTACATCCAGCATCTCTACGATCGTCTCCATAGGAGAATAGCAGCCTGCATTGCTGCGAAAGGTGGATATACACGGTACTAGTGCCGACATTGTACATGATCTGTTGCCTGTGTCTATGTGCCTATGGTTCTGTCAGTGTGATCATGTGATGTATCTGACCCCAGGAATGTGTCAATAAAGTTTCCCCTTCCTGGGACAATAAATTCACGGTATTATTATTTCAATTTCCAGATGTGTATGTTTAAATATTTAAAGTAGAAAGCAAGAATTTTACGGTTAAAATTCTCCAAAAAAGAAATTACCTTCACTAAACATACCCCGCAGTGTAATATTATTTCTAAGTTCTCTTAAGAAAAAATACTAGTAAGTACTTAACTCATTATGTAAGTTTAAATAGCATTTTACGTTATTTGGAAAGAATTTAAATTTATGAATATAATGTAACATAAGCATTAAATCTAATAACAAATATATAATAAATCTAACAATAAAATGTATAATCACTGTTTTCGAGAGTTAAAGTATCAGAGAATTTCTAGATAGATATTTTTCAAAATATTTCTCACAGCATAATTTACCGTTCGAAGCAAATGGTTAGTTCACAGACGTAACATGCATATTAATAAATTAATTACATTTGAGTAGTATTCAGTTGTTCTAATACTGATGATAGTAATAATAGTAGTAATAATAATTCAGGTCGTATATACCTTGAAGTAATAACGTCTGTTTTAGACATCTAGTGCTGCATAACTAAGGCAGTGAATATTTATTCCTCATTATCCCTACAATTTCAGAAGAATTCCATATTGCTTCTTTGTCTAGTAAGTATATATATGCGCACACTTAATGTAAATTGTATACTTGTATAATGTATACTTAATTTATACACAAGGGGACTAGCCTAAGCTTTCCGACCAATACATGTGTCATTAGATAAAACCGTGCGCCTGCTGTATCTGCAACTTCTTCATCTGCAGGGTTGGTCGTGAAGTAACTTTCCATCAAAGGTAATATATCGCTTTATTCTTTGACAGATCTTGTTTCAAAGACACCTTTCAGCCAGGACACACGTACAACTTTGGGAGAATATAATACGCAATTGGGAAATTACAATAGACTATTTGCATCTCAGAGAAAATGTTGGAAGTGTCCTCCACCAGCATCTATACATGTTTGTACTCCATATTCTACCATGCTGACCTCGTGGAACGAGTGGTGGAGGACTTCCTAGAAGCACCGCCCCCTGAACACGAGGAGCTCCACATCCCCATAGTTCCCCCTAGAGAAGTAGCAACCCCGCTTACCTCTAAGAAACAACAAAGCCCCTGTGCAGGACCGTGTCACAGCGGAAATGCTAAAGCACCTTCCACACAGAGCCGTGATTCATTTAACCCGGATTTATAATGCATGCCTATTCATTCGCCACTTTCCAGCTGTCTAGAAGGAGGCGCGCGTGGCGTGCGTTTTAAAACCAGGGAAAATTCCGGTCTTCCCTTCCAGTTACCGTTCCATCAGCCTTCTACCAATTGTGTCGAAGGTTTTCGAAAAACTGCTCCTCTCCCGGCTCCTACCTCACTTAGAGGAAAGGGGCCTAATCCCGGAACACCAGTTTGGTTCCGTTCTGGCCACTCCATGACCGAGCAACTACTGCGGGTCACCGAGAAGGCCTCCCTGGGATTCCAGGGAAGGTCTAAAACGGTAGTAGTATTGTTAGACGTGGAGAAGGCATTCGCCACTACCTGGCAGGAGGGGCTTATTTACAAACTCCTAGAGCATAAAGTTCCCCGTCCATACATTTCCTTGGTGGCCGGTTTCCTCGGAAACCGAAGCTTCCTAGTAAAGGTGGAGGGGAAGCTGGCAACCAAACAGCCCATTGGCGCTGGAGTACCGGAAGGCAGCGTGCTGTCACCGGAAATCTTTGCAGCTTACATGGGCGACATACCCACACACCACGACACCAACAACAACACCAACACCACAACCTGTCAGTATGCGGACGATCTCATGATCTTCGCGGTAAACAGAAACCCGAGGTATAGCTTTCGGCATATCCAAGCCCAGCTCCGGGCCATTGGCGAATGGAGCACAAAATGGTGAATGGCAATTAACCCGGAGAAGAGCTCTGCAATTCTCCTGGCGAAAACCAGAGCCAACCGGTTGGAGCAGAACTTCGTTTTGCGGTGCCGTGGAATCCCATGGGTGCAAACGGCGAAGTATCTCGGAGTGACGCTGGACCGCAAATTAACTTACGCTCCGCACGTCAAAGGCAGGTCCAGCTTGGACACGTCGCGCTCAGAAACCTATATCCAATATTCCGTTCAACCATGCACCTCCGTCTCAAACTCCAGCTGTATCAGGCGATCATCCCGCCCATGATTTTGTACGGCTGTGAGATCTGGGGAACAGTGGCAAATACCACTTTCGTCAGACTCCAGACGCTGCAGAACAGGGCTCTTAGAGTGATATACGATACAGACTGGAGATTCCCAGCCCAGATCCTTCATGAACATTCAAAAATCCCGTACATTGTCGATGTCATCCGAGAGAGGGCACGATCAATGTACGACAAAATCCAAACCCATGGCAACCCTTTAGTGAACTCCCTGGGCAGATATGACCAGAGGAAACAAAGACGCTTGCCATCATGCAAACTCCCCAGAGACGTCCTGGGGCCCCTTGGTTAACCAAAAGTAAAGCCCATTAACTCCAAAATTAATTTTACGCCTGATGGCTCAAGCGTTAGGCCACTCGTAATCAAAACGGGGCAAAAACACTAAACCGACCCCCCCCCCCCCCAATGGGAGAGTGCAATAAAACCGCTAAGCTGCTGCCTTCTGAGATTACTCAAGGGCATCTAAACACAAATTTTTTAAAAAAAACTACAACCTACCCCCAGCAGAACAATAAAAAACATTCCTGACTTACTTCGCAGGTTAAGCCGCAAAGCGGCTAGGTACTGCGGCAGAAGACACCCGGACGGGGAAAAAGAAAAATTGCCCCGCCCGACCAGGACTACCTCTGGAACCATATGCTCTGAAGTTTTACGGAGAATATCCTCACCAATGCTACTTATTTCTGTTCGAATGAATTCCTTGAACATCAAATATCCGGGGCCTATTCTTGTACACTCTCTTGTACAGTTTCTTCGGTAATCGAATTATCTCAGGTGGTCTGTGGCCCCCATTTCCCCTGATCTAGCCTCACCTTGTTTTTTCTTGTGAGGGTATCTAAAAATAGAGTGTACAAGAACAGGCCATGGACAATTGATATTCTCAAGGAATCCATTCGAACACTATTTCTCATAGATAATACATAAACCCTATACTCTTGGCAGAAGAGAGGAATGTTTAGCCCAAGTGATGTGATGTGTGGTGGTTAAGGGCGCACAACTGCATGGTCATTAGCCCCCATAATAGATGATATAGCTAAAGCTAAAAATAAAAACTATCTAAAATA
Organism: Mantis religiosa; assembly: GCA_030765055.1. Taxonomy (NCBI): domain Eukaryota; kingdom Metazoa; phylum Arthropoda; class Insecta; order Mantodea; family Mantidae; genus Mantis; species Mantis religiosa. The sequence goes on along the minus strand of CM060953.1, from coordinate 36,414,361 downwards.
CAGTCATCGCGAGTAAAAACACTGCCCAAGCACACACACGTAAATCTGTGAAAAGCTAAAAAGTTAAAAGGATTAAAAGGCGTAAAAAGGCATAAAACTCTGCTTATTAAATGCTAAAACTAAGATTTGCAATGAGCTTAAAAATCTTAGCCACCTCAGTCTGGTCGTTCGCCAGAACTTCTGCCAAGCTGGCTCGCAGATGGAGAGACTGGCGGGGACGTGTCAAGTTAACAGTCGAAAAGGGCGTGGCGTACCGAGAAGTCGTCACCACAAAGCGGGTAGACCGGAGCAGGACGCCTGTTTAAAAGGTGGATATGACTAAAAACACAGTGGCCAATCCGTAGCCGAGCAAGTATAACTTCCTCTTCCGGGATACACGAGAGGAAGTGGCCCAGGGTAGCGGAAGCTCCTTCACCCTTCTAAGTTTGTTTCTTCGGAGAGCATACCAGTCATCGTGCCAGCACGACAGTACTGCTCTCCGCACGACGGACATAAAATCTTCGGAAATACAAACAGAAGTGTTAACCCTGGACTCTCTGGTCGCCGCCTTAGCTGCCGAATCCGTCAACTCGTTGCCCGTTAGGCCCGTGTGGCCAGGTACCCATGCAAATACAACGCTGACGCCCGAGGCGTACAGCGCGTGGAGGGTATCCTGGATATCTGGCACAATTGTGTGTGAGCTGTATAAATGGTGAAGGCTCTGGAGGGCACTAAGGGAGTCACTGAGAATTAGGCAGTTTCCCAGCCGTCAACGACGTACAAATAAAATTGCTCGATAGATTGCGTAAAGCTTGGCGTTAAAAATGGAGGTGCTGTAACGGAGACCGAATGTATAAGGTTCGGTTCCGTATACAAATACACATCCGACACCGTCTGAGTTTTTTGAGCTGTCGGTATAAATAAAAATACGGTCATTGTAAAGGTTTAAAAATTCTAAAAAACAAAGATGGACAGTGCAGGGAGCCATTGTGGACTTTGCATATTTTGAAATGCCCAGGTCTACCTAGCCATGGAGGGAACACCCTCTCGCCCTTGGAAAAGAGTTTAGGGGCTCTAATACCATGCCTACCAAACTTTAGCCCATATTTGTACAAAGTGATGCCACTACACCAAACCATTCTTGCAGATTCTTTCTGCTCGCTTTTCAGATGTCTTTGTATGAACATTTGTGTTTTTTTAGAATTTTATTTTGTTTTGTTTCTAAGAATAAGATATTCATATTTAAATGGTGGATTTATGAAAAACATAAAACAATTCTGTATCTATTTTGGGTTGTTATATACTTGATTATTTATAATGCTTATACATATTAATCATAAGCTGATACGTTTATAAAATAATCTTACACTTTAATATACACATTTACTGATTTTAGGTAATTTAGATTCACAAGGCACGAATTTAAAGCCTAAAGAAATCATTATGGTGTGTTAAAATATCGGGGCGTCTCATAAATTCGTTCGATTCTTGTTACATGTTTACGACTAAGAACACCTGAGAACACTGCATGCCCCCATTACTTTTACGTCAAAGAAGTTGCCTAACAATATGGGGTTTGTTTACAAATACAGTAACTGAAAAGAATGCTATGAACACAAACCACAGCAACCTCACGGCCAAAGGTAAATAGGTCAACTTATGAAGAATTGGTAACCAAACTTCAGTACGAGTTTGTGGATGCAACAGTGTGGAGTTTAACTTGTGAATGTTAATATGGAAGGCAAGAAGGAACATTTTCGACATTTAATGCTGTTTTATTACCCTAAAGGTAAAACCGCCTCACAAACTCAATGGAAAATTTGTGCTGTTTACGGAGAAGGTGCAGTGGCGAATCGGGCATGTCAAAAATTGTTTACTCGATTTCGAGCTGGGAACTTCTCTGTGAAAGGCAAACCTCGTTCTGGACGACCTGTGGTTACGGATGAGGAAAGGATAAAGGACATGATTACGAACAACCCCAGAATAACAACTCGGGAGGTAGATCAGGAGCTAAACTTATCTCATGTAACTGTAGCCAGGCACCTAAAGAAACTTGGTTACGTAAATCTTCGGGATGTATGGGTTCCGCACGAACTGAGTGAACAAAATGTAGTTCAGCGCGTTTCCATCTGTGACGCATTGATAAGACGCAATGAAACTGCCCCTTTTCTGAAACAGCTGGTTACAGGAGACGAAAAGTGGATTGTGTACAACAACATCCGAAAGAGAAAGTCATGGCGTAAGAAAGGGGAACCACCACTCTCAATTCCTAAACCAGGGCTTCATCCTGAGAAGATTCTGCTGTGCATTTGGTGGGACTGGAAAGGAATTATTTATTACGAATTTCTTCCTCCTGGGGAGACCATCAATTCAGAGAAATACTGTTCTCAGTTGGATCGTCTGAAGGTTGCCCTAGAAGAGAAAAGACCAGAATTAGCATCTAATGGTGGAGTCGTCTTTCATCAAGACAATGCCAAACCACACACTTCTATGGTAACTCGTCAGAAATTACGGGATTTCGACTGGAATGTGTTACCTCACCCGCGTTATACTCCAGACATTGCCCCATCGAACTGTCATTTATTCCGAACCCTGCAAAACTTCCTTAATGGCAAACGTCTTACTTCCTTGGAGGATTGCAGACTCGCTGTAGAAGCGTTCGTCAACCAGAAAACTGCAAGATTTTGGAAAAAATGGTATTGATAAGCTTCCTGAGAAATGGACATATGTTATTGATAATAATGGTTCATACTGCACAAAATAAAGTTTGTTTTGAAAAGTTCATTGCCTTGTTTACTTTCGATGACCTTGCGTATGTAAACAGATTACCCCTAGATAATTAGGCAACTTCGTTGCCGTAGTTGTGATACGGGCATACAGTGCAGGCGTTCTTTGTCGTAAACACGTAACTAGAATCGAACGAATTTATGAGACAAACCAATAGTTGCTGAAATAGAATACGTTAATAAAATTAGCATAGTTTACATTGGTGGTAAAGGACTTTTAAATTGCGTTGTCATTTTTGGAAGCTTACTTTTACACAGGCAGTAAACTTCTGGGAATAAACAGCACGACAATAATCACGACAACCTACCGTAACAAAACGAGTATAGTTTAAACAACTCTGTGCTGATTACAAGCTTCAATTTCTTTAGACCTAGCAACAAAATACCAGCATTCAATATTTTCTCCGTATTACATTGTGAAACCACAAAATATTTGCATTACCTCATCCACTTTTAACTTGAGGTCGACGTTATTACTATCGAATATGTTTCATCGATTCTACGTTTGTCCAATATTCCATATCCGAGGCTGTTCAAAACAACGTGTTTCCATTTCACGATATTAGTTCCTCAGGTGAAACATATGCGCATAGTTGCGCACTTCACTTAACTGATTAAAGTACTCACAATTATTGACTTGTGAAATGCATTTCTATTATTATGTAAGTAATATTAAAAATACTGTACCTTCTAGACGATAACCAATTCGTCGTTTTTGATGAACAGTTTTAAGGAAGTTTTTGTGGTTGTATTGCCCCAAAAAACAAATCTCTTGCTTGTTTTATAATTATAGTGCTATATTGTGTATGTGAAAAAATCCATTGCATTTCATGATTTTTAAACTTTTACACAAAATTCCGAAACACCACAATATCTTTATTTTTTTGGGAACTAAACTCGTATATTTTTGAAGAATAAAAGAATTATCATTCATTAATAAAACTATGAATACACAGTCAGCTCAATTTCTTCTTGGGCAGCAAGCCAGGGGAAAAGACCATTAGGAATCTACGTTTCGGGAGTGTGCATCTCTCCCACCATCAGGATATTTATTAAATGTTATAACCACAAATGAAAAACTGGAGATAACACAAATATAAACAAAGACAAAACACCATCACAATTCGTACTACTGAACAAAAGACTGTTTTCAGTAAATTAAATGACAGGTCAGCAGATGGCGTGAGTATAGATATTTGTGTCAAAGAAACGTAACTACTTAACTTGATTATCAAGCTGTATTGATCTGTGCTTGTTAAGTCGACGGATTTCCATTTTTAAGCCCGGTTTCCAAGAGGAACTGAACTTAAATCCAGCATAACGATTAAGCGTGCTCTTTTCGGAGGAAATGGCCAAAGCATCCTTAATTATCCGCTCCCAGTAACTGTTGCATATTGCCAAGATAGTCGTTTCCCGAAAGTTGGCTCTATTGTCGTTATAATAACAATGCTCTGCCAGCCCAGAGTTCTCAGTTTGCATTAAACGAATGCTCCGTTCATGTACGTTTATTCTGGTAGCGATGGTCCTTCAGCTCCTCTTGGAAACCGGCCTCAAACATGGAAACATGTCGGCTTAAGAAGCACAGATCTATACAGCTTGATCATCAATTTAAGTAGTTACGTTTCTTTACCCAATTAATTTTCTATACTTACGCCATCTTCTGACCTGGCATTTAATTTACTGAAAACAGTCTTTTGTTCAGTAATGAGAATTTTTATAGTGTTCTGCATTTGTTTATATTTGTGTTATATCCAGTGTTTCATTTGTAGTTATAACATCTAATAAATATCAGGATCATGGGAGAGATGCACACTCCCGAAACGTTGATTCCAAATCGTCTTTTCACCTGACTTGCTGCCCGAAAAGAAATTGACCATATTCGTAGTCAGGAAAGCTTCAGGTCGTATTTTATATTCATAACTATTTTTATTCCCATAACAATGGGAGGTTCTCAAAACTCCATACTCAAACGAAACCGGAGTTTAACTTCAATATTATGATTTATATTTTGAGATGGCCAGTGTACTTCAATGGACTAGGGCACTGGAAGAGGGGTGGTGGCGGTGTGACGTCAGCTACGTCAGCTCTAACAGCCAAATGGGCTCCCGAACGAAAGGCAGATTAGCATGTGACATTACCGCGTTGATTTCTGCTGCCCAAGAGGAAGGAAACAGTTTGATGTTTGGGATTCAGACAGCGAAGGAAAGACAGGAAACATATTGTGTATTAATAATATGTATAACTTACATCTTGGGTGTTGTAATACTAATGTTGGCTGCTTTAACTATACAGTTGGCCACAGTTTATAGACACTTACATTCTAGCGCTGTACTATGACAAAATATATAAAACTTCAACTCGTAGTTTATCTGAAGGTCAGGCATGTTATAAAGTAAATAAAATAAAACATAAAGTAATTTTCTCTACAAATTATAGGAGACCCATTAAACAAACAATTACGCGGACATTTTCTGACACTTTCTGTTTCGTTTTTGTTTAAGTAGTTTATCAATGTCAGGACGTAATGTCAGGGAAATTTATAATAGAAAGCTGCATGTTAGATTGTGATACAAGGTACTTCAAGGTTTGGACTTAGCTAATTTCCTAACAGGAAAAAAAATTGTTCGCTTTGTTCAGAGAGATTGGAAACATAGTAGCGGAAATATTCTCATACATTCTGGTAACTACCTTATCTACGAACAATCGGGAAAGAGCAATAATCATGTCATGCCTCATTTCTTTCTGTACAGTAGGTAGAGAAGATATTGCAGTCACGTCAATATCTCAGTTACAAGTTTTCAGATTTCCTGAACCTCCATTCAAAGCAATAATTTTGAATAAAAGATCCACACGCGCGTGGGTGTTTGTGGAAGTGAGAGAGAGAGAGAGGGAGAGAGAGAGACAGCGAGAGAGAAAGAACAGCAAAAGCAATATTCTTAAAATATGAACTAAAATATACTTCTGTGTTCCAAAGAGAATATAATTTTTTGTGTAGTTAATTGCGGCTACAGTGATAAAATAAAGGCGAAATCATAATTTTCAAGTTGACACAATATTGCGACTTTGTGGCTTTGTAAAATTAAAAGTCAAGTATGCAGAAATCCAAAATGTTCTTTATTTACGTAGAAAGACACTTTTGTACAGTCCTGATATCAGAATGACGTAACATACACCAACATTGTCTCTCGTGGCTTCACCACATGTAAACAAAAGAAAGAATTCACCTTCAAATCACTACACGATTATCAGTTGCCGACTCGACTCGGTACAGTACAAATGTCTCACGCACACAATAAACTGGCTCGTGACTGCAACTCCTAGCAGCTCCCTGTCGATCTGATTCGCAAGCCTTCTTGTCCCTTATTTATACATGAGCCGCTGTTTCTCGTAGGTTGGTGAATCCACACGATCTTTCGTAGCGTAGAGAGACAAGGGGAGAATTAACCAGACATGACTCCGTTTCCCTCTCTTCCCGCCTCCGTCTCTCCTCCGGCAAATACCAACCATTCACCCACGTGTGCGTGTGGCTTGGACGCTATCTCTCTTTCCTACCAGCTGTCTGCGGTCTACCGTAAATTATATCTCGCGACAATATTGATATATTTTGGTATATTAAACTATATAGCCGCATCCTCAGGTATTAGCAAGGCCTAAATACTTCAAGTAAATTCTCTGCTGGACATCATGTTTCGTAAATGAATAAACTCTTGTACAACAATTGTATACTTTTTGTCTGTTTGTATGTAGTTTGAACAATGAAGTGAATTGGATGAATCATTCTTTCCGTTGTAAGAAAACTGATGTGCATGGGGTATAGTAAATGATACGAGTATATTTGGGTACAACAGCTTATCCGTATGTATTTTGAGTGATATTTCAATGGGAGTAAGCTAGTGTCTTTAAATTCTTGTTTACTTCGTAGAAGAAAGCGTACGAAACATAAAATAAAGGAAAAATATAGCAATGAAACACTCATCAGTGTAAGAAATATATATGACAAAGAAACATGACCTACTAAACAAAATTGCTTGTGTCTTATCTACAGAAGAGATGGCACAGTTGCATCTCGAATATTTTTAAAATTTAAAGTTTAGTTAGAGTAAAGTAAACTGGGATAAAGTTTAAAAATGGACCAGCTATCAAACAGAAATGTTAGGGAACAATTAATTTTTAACCTACTGTTCTCTTTAAACGCAAATTAGAATACACAGTTAACTCTGATTAATGCAGAATTAAAAACGTTAGCAAGTGAGCAATGAATTCCTTATCAAAGCTTATGATTTTTCTCAATGTGTGCGTTTTATGACAGCATTGATTACAACTTTCTCGATCGGATATCGCTTCTGTGTGGGCTCTTCACTTCTACAGGGTTTTGGAATTGAGCCAAAGTATTCTTTGCGATGCTACGAGAGTGATTTGTAAACCAAAGTTTAGACATACATTACAGGCCGCTCAGTTATTCCTTGCGTTTAGTAAACTGTTTATAATAACTTACGAGGGCTGTTCAATAAAGAATGATCACAATCTTTTTTTGACAACGTGCCTTTACTCATCCTCGTAATTTTGATGGTTCTTCTCAAAATAGTCTGCCCTGAATGCGATGCATTTGTTCCAGGGTTTTTGCCAGTCTTCAAAGACATGCTGGAAACCATTTTCTGAGAGATCCTTCAAAATCGCCTCCGCAGCCTTCACCACTGCTTCTGATGATGTATAATGCCTCCCACGAAGGCGTTTCTTCAAGCTACGGAATAGAAAAAAGTCACATGGTGCTAAATCCGGACTATAGGGAGGGTGAGGGATACACTTCAGGTTGATTTTTGCAATATATTGAGCAACAACATTAGCAATATGCGGCCGCGCATTATCTTGGTGCAGCATCCAACCTGCTTCATGGAAATGTGGTCTTTTGCGCCTGATATGGACTTGCAATGTTTTCAGGACATTCCTGTAGTATTGTCCAGTTACTGGTGTGAGCTCAGGTACAACATGTTGATAAACCATTCCATGAATATCAAAGAATGAGATGACCATAACTTTACCAGCAGAAGCAACCACTTTTGCTTTTTTGGGGGTTGATGATGAAGGAGATTTCCACATTGAGCTTTGCTGTTTGCTCTCAGGATCAAAATAATGTAGTCAAGCTTCCTCAGCAGTGATTGCGTTTGAAAGATACTTCGGATCTTCCTCTAACATCAACTTTAACTACATGTTACCTCCATTGTAGCGGTAGGCGATACTGAGCATGTCTGAACTTGCCTGGTTCTCACAGGTGGCAACCGGGAGTACCAGCAATGAAACTACTACGGCCTGTTAGTTTCACATAAAGCTAACAGAATGTAAGAAGATTGAATTTTAGTGCGAAAGGTAATGACCGTTAAAGAATTATGATCATTCTTTACTGTACAGCCCTCCTTTTTTAATTAGAGAATTGTTACACATGAGTGTAAATGAATGCATTCTACTATATATGTGGTATGATGAGATTCGTTGTCTGCATTTTAAGGTATTACATCTGGTAGGTAAGATTTACTTCCTCTACAACCTATAGCAATGACGGGAAGTATTGCGTTCCATCCACCAATTCGATACAAGAATTTCGCAGGAAATACATTTTTGATACTACTTGAATTTTAATGAAATATTTCAGAAATCTCTCTTTGTGTAGTTGTATGTATTTTGAATAAAATACCACATGTTTTTAAGATACCTCCATGTGAAATGAAATGTATACTTTAATTTTCTAAGAATGGTCTAGAAAAGCACTAAATTCCGGGTGACCTTTACAAATAGTAAACCACAAACTCGATGAAACATACTATTTATGTGAAATAGATTTTGATATAATGTTTAAGCTATCCAGTAGTTAAAGTTTTCTCAAGTAGGAAGACGTTCTGGACATCCAAAGAGATTTACATTTAAAGAGTCCCATAGAGCCCATCTTAAGCCTAGTCTATTCTCAACGTACACACAAGTAAATATATAAAATATAATTTATAAAAACATATATCACGAATGGAACCAAATCTACCAATTATAATTGGTGTAACTTTAAAGAAAATTCCAATGAAAGCGTTGTAGATAGAAAAATAAGTTTTCATATAAATAATGCTATACCTTCCTCTAATAAACAACGGACGTGTATCCCGCGATTACTTAACAAATCTCCTTCCTGTAAAAGAAATAAATGTTTCCATGAATAGATGTTTTCCATATTTGGTATCCTTTAGCAACGATTTAATGTTTTTAAAATGGCAGTGTTTGAAGATGAGCAGAAAATTCCGCGTTGTCCACATTTGAAATGTTTTTCCAGGTTAATTTGAACTTCAGTTCGTTTCTGTTTCTCTTCGCTTCTCTTTGTGATTTAAAACAGAACTAGGTGCCGGGAGAGATTCGATTGATCGATTTGGGAATAATTGAATTTCGTTCAGGCTGGCTCCTCCTACACTACCAGGGATTACGCTCTTGGTTCAGAAGAAATTTTCCACTCTCATCGTAAATTTCAAGTTGACTTTGTAAAGAAGAACACATGGAGTGCCTTATGAACAATTCATGAGTCATGTGATTCGGTTCCCACCTCTTAGTATTTGCAATGAGAGAGCATTCTCATACCAAAAGTGCAGTCTTCTGGGATATATTTGTTAAACTTCGCGAAGAAAACGATAGGATAAGAACTTAAGTACCACCTTAGGAGAGAATAGATTGTAATCCTTTCGGACTTTCACAAGCAAATAGAAACTTCAAGGGGTTAATTTTCTTAAGTGTTAGTGTCCTGATGGACTTGGGGAATAAAACGGAAATAGGTTTCATTTGAAGTCCACTCAATATGAGCTTGAATGCGTTTATGTATATTCATTCACTTGTTTCGTGCTCTAGTAAGCAACACTGGTACTTATTGGTTCTTGAGCTTACGCGTTCAAACCTTACAGATGGCGATGTATTTTTTACATACTTTAGACTTATTCTTGGCTCCCTTTGGAGAGGATTTTCACATATAAAATCATCAAACCCGAGAAAGAAACCTCTAAACAAAGTTAGCTGGTATTTTACGACCATTGTAGAATATCCTAAGAAGCGAAGCAGTTAAAGGGCCTTCATAAATAAAAACTCAGCTTCAGTTTTCTTTGGTACTTATGAGGCTATTAAGTCGACATTAGGTTATGTTACGTAAAAATGAATTTTAGATCTAATGTACACTCCGAAATATTTGAAGCTACCCAACTAAAGAATTTGTTTGGTGACCAAGCTGATAGTTTAATGCTAAACGTTTGGAAGTTACCTAACATAGAACCACGTATTTGCTTTTAGTTATGCTCCACACCAACATACACAACATGTGAACCTTCAAATAAAATACTTTTTATTGGATTCAGTGCACTTCCAAATATAAATTGTTGGTTAAATCTTGTTAAATGGAATGTATTCCATTTCCTACCTATTACGTGTATGAGACAATAAAAATGTACATTAATCAAATATATTTAATAAAAACAAACAAATATTTCAAAAATGCTGTGCTTGATTTCAGCCTAAAGCATAATTTCATTGCTGCAAATTTCATTTGTCTATTTAGTAGATGAAGGTTGTTTCAATACGACACCGAACGATTTAGCCGTTGCGTAGTTTATAACATAACTAGTTAGAATTTCGGTGTCGCAGCTTCAATGTTCCGTTAGGTATAATTTTATGCAGCATTAAATATTACATCATTTTGAGATTAGGCAGCGCAGGAACCACTGGTGTGCGAACCTGAAAAGTTGTTATTGGGACACACCGGCCACGAAAACAAAGGTATTACTCCTTGCTCTTTATCAGTGACCCTAGTCTCGCTTTCAGGTAAAGGGGCAAAGGGCAGTTACTTGTAAAAATGTTGACTAATAACTCTGACAGTTGAAGGTTGCTCTTCAGTGTAAAACTACACATTCCGTCCTAACAGGAAGGATTTTGCGCGTACTTAGATAGCAAATCCAAGCAATATGGAGCGCTATACGAACGCCGAAATGGCGGATATGGTTTGGATGGATGGAAGAGCTGAAGTCTCATTAAAAATATTAATTGTAAAAACAGTTATATCCATGATATTTATTTGTTTAACTTCAGAGCATTTTGTTATGATCTTAATTGTACAATATTTTCAACCACTTACTGAAAATATCAACAGCTACCTTTCCAGTTACAAATGCTTTATTTAGTATTATAAAACACTTGAAATAAAACGCTCGTCTCATTGTATAAGCCATTTAGTTTTGGTTAATTTTTCTGATGTTGTTTTCTGTTAAATTTATCATTTCATGCTTCCATCCTCAACCTCAATAACATTAACTTCCCTCTGAAAGGTGTAAGTTGCATATTGTGACTTTGTGAGTTCGTAGAATTTATTTTGCTGAAATTCTAAATGTTCTTTAATTCCGTAGCAATACACTGTTCAATTCTCACGTAACATTGCATCGCGTATACAACACACTCTTCCAAGGTTGATGACAATAACAAACAGCTCTCGTAGCAACACACTCAGCTGTTCTCTGCTTACTTCCCTAGCAAATGTTTTACAACTCTCGACTCACTCTTGTTTCACAACTCCCGCTGGCGTGTCACAATCTCTTACATATCTCATTCATAAATTCCAGACTGTTATCGAATTTTCTCTAAAATTTCACCAGATAAAACACGAATGTTCTAGAATATAGCTATATCGGTGTCGGCAAGTGTTTCATTTCCGGCGTCATGCCCATCTGCTTATGCAAGCTCATTATTGCCAACATGGACTGCTATTACGGAATTTTGGAGCACATTAAGCACTCATAAGCAGTAATTAAGCAATAGCTTCTTTATTGCGGTTTCATAAGCCAAAGAAGTTCTTAATAATAGCAAGGGACTGCGGTGTATGCCGGTATACTTACAAACAGTTGCAACACGCGGCACGGCGTGTGACCTATACCTGCGAACTTCGACACCATGAGGCACGTGTCTTTGTTCCTGTCACTACCTAATCTACACTCATTCTGGTGCATTTTTATGTGACTCTATTGGCGGTAAAAGTTATCTATATGCGTCACATATAAGCTGTGGAACTACTTCCATATTGTGACTTTGTGGGTTCGTAGAATTAAAAGTTCAAGTTGCAGAAATTCAAAATGTTCTTTATTTCCGTAGAAGTACACTTTGATCAACCCTTAGAGTAGCAGAATTACGTCACATACACAATTACAATCTTCGTCTGCCACACCCACAAACAGAGTTCAAAATACAGCTGCACGATTATCAAGTTCCATTTCGACTCTGACAGCTCTCTTTACGACTCTAATCTCACTGACAATCGCAGCTTCTTTTTATAATACCTCTTCGCGGTTCCAGAAGATAATCGAATGTTCTGTAAAACTGCACCAGACAAAACACGAAAGTTCCAGACACCTAACTTTTATCTGTTTCGGCATGACTTTTTTCTCCGTACTATTTTTATCTGTTTCAGCAAGCTCTTATCTCTCCGCGCCGAACTATTTGTGTGCATCGTGTCATTTTGAAACACCCTGTATAAGGGAATGGCCTTCTACGGTTCAAATGACCCCTCAAAAAACAAACAGACATCTTATACATGTAATCTGTTTAGGCCTTGTAACAACCAGAGAGATGTTAAGGCTATAGCAGCAGACAAACGATATGCAGCCTGAGGAAAATTCGTTTTAATATATTTTCAATGTTACATTTTACGTAGGTGAAGGTCATCATAAAAAATGTCCATAAACTGTTTCAGATAACAATGTTTTATTTAAAAACAAACGAAAGCAGTGTAATAATGGAGTAAAAGCATACAAAATGGCTTACTCTGGGAAACTAAACCTAACATGACGCTGCTCCGCAGTTGTTTTACAGCATTGTTGATCCGGTACGGTGCCCAGAAGTTTAACAAAACAGTGAGTTTCAGAAATACTACCTAACATATTTAAATGCGTATAAAGCCGCAATAAATGCAAGAATAAAAGCAGTTAGACAGAAGCAAAAGCGCGTTTCTATAAAATTCCTAGTAAATAACACACATAACTCACTTCGACGTCATACACTTCAATAAACACGCTTTTTGTTCTCATTTAGTGGCATTAAAGCTCTAATGGATTTTGTAAATACCCAGCAGAGCATTTATTTTTCCCGCTATTTACCATAATTATATTTAAAGCTAATTAACGGTTTCCTGACCCCAAAATAGTCGTTGATTTATTGGGTCACTCGAAAAAATAAATTACTGATTATCTGCTAATTGAAACAGATTTTATTTTTGGCATACAGCCACTGCAGGAGTAAAATTTAATATCTTGTGTTTACACACAGAAATATTTACCTTTTCGCTCCGTGCACAGTAGTAACAAGTGTAATTAAATAATTAGCCACTTTCCTAGCCAGCGATGAAATCCAATTATAACTTTTCGTCATTGTAATTCGAGCGTGAGTTTTAAATCACGTTATACACCTATGTGTTATAATTCTAGCATCCATCACAGCAGTTTTAACGACTATGTTTAACAAAGAGAAAAATTGATGTGTAAAACAGTTGACGCTCTATATCCAAGGAAGACGTGGTTTCAATTGTTCATTGATCACTTCGAAATGTACCTTGTTACTTTTATAGCACGTACACAATACAGAAGGCATTGCATTCCATCAAAAAGCTAAATGTGGAGGTTTCACTAGTAACAATTTCTGAACTACCCTAAAGCCCCTCCCCCCAAAAAGTGTTGTCTACGTGATTTTTTCTACCTGATATTGAGTACCTTAATACCACAAAACATACCTCTATCTGCTACATAGAGAGAGACCTGTGTATAAATGGTTTTATTACATATTTCTTTTAAGTACAGGATGAACGTAAATTCTCGATCCATTTTGGAGAAAATATTTAAACACGAGTTTCTTTTGCATTTCATGTGTAAGCTTCTCTCAACTGTAGAACGAATTGCTGTATTTTGTGCACGTTTGAGGGGATTTATGTATCCTGAGGTGTAAGCGGAATCTCAACGCAAATTATGTAAACCCAGCGTAACAAGGGCTAATATCCGACTACAGATGCAGAAATTTCAAAGAATAGGCAGTGGGCAGGGTGTGAAACGAGCAGGTAGAACCATGGTGACCGATGACGCTGTGCAGCAGATAAGCGATGATGCGACCAGAGTTCCGCAATCATAACCAGGAGGTTGGAAGATTCTGGGTTCATGAGCTCCTGGATGCCACATTGCCACGTTGATGGATTGGCAGGGGTTCATAACACATGTGGGCTTACGTTCTCTAGAGCTGATAGGTCTTGGCAGGCAGTGCACAACATCACAACTGCAATGCATCACACCGAAGTGTTTGAGGCAGCGGTGCATCGCTGAAAACCTGCGTGGAAGTGTGATGAGTGTGTGTGTAGTGTTTAACGCCCGCTTTTACTACATACGGCACCGGCAGGCAATGACACTGATGATATGAGATGAAGATGGAGCACCGGTAGAATGAGATGGCGGGGGAAACCAGAGATCCCGGAGAAAACCCGCCCCATCACCGTGTTGTCCACCACAAATCTCACTTTGCGGTCACCTGGGATTGAACCCGGGCCGCATTGGTGAGATCCAAGCGGTATAACCACTGAGCCACGACACGGCCAAAAAGTGTGGTGATATTAGAAGGTGATCATATTGATTGAGACTAAAGGAAAACGCCCATGGATTTTGTGTACCGTGTCATATGGTTTAAAATAAGTGTATGTTTTGGATTCTAATATTACTTTTTCTCAAAAATGGACCGAGACCTTACGTTCGGTATGAGATGGTTGGTGTGAAATGACTTTGAAATTACAGTTTCTTTGTATGGTCAATACATAAAAATAATGACTACCAGACCTGAAAAAGTAAAACAATTCAATGCATTGAAAAAGAATATCTCAAAGGACTAGGGTTAGGATTACTGCGGAAAAGATTTGGTACCAGAAACTGTGGTTTACTGTGCCTAAGCCCCAAGTGGTGCATCCACGAAAGGAAGAGCGACCGTTCCAAGGAGTCACGACAGTGCAGAGGGCAGAGTCCCTACCATTTACCAGTTGGAAACTCTCCTGCACACACAAAAAACATAAGTCGACTGAGGTCTACGCAAAGGTCCGAACACTCCGGCCTCTGTCACCCGGGAGGATGGAAATCTCCGGGGGTCTTTCCTTGGGGCAATACCTGGATTCTAAAAAGCCCCCAACAACAACAATGTAGGTGGTGACATTGGGAAATGAGAGGTTTGTGCATGGGTTCCTGGTCACGTGGGCTTCCGGGGGAATGAAATGGCGGATTCGGCAGCCAAGTTGGCAACCATATATCCCACAGTAACTATTTCATGTGACCGCGGACGACTTTCGGCTTGTGCGTAGGGCGGCGCTCTCGTGCTGGTCTGCTCTCCGTGACAAAAAGCTCCGAACGGCATCCAATTCACTGGGTGACCTCCTGTCGCTTATCGCGGCGGAAAGAAGTTGCGCATTGGACACTGTCATTTTAGCCACAGTGTTTCATTAAACAGGACACCGGCTCCAGTTTGCCCGTACTGCGGTTCCGAACTCTCGGTGCGTCATGTATTGTTAGATTGCTTGAGCCTAGCTCGTCTCCGCAGGTCTCTCCAGCTGCCGGCTAGCTTGGCAGAGATACTCGCGGATGACGAGACGGCTGTGAGCAAAGTTTTAGCGGTCGTTTTATCTGTAAATTTTGGGAGTTAGGCCCTAACACTTTGGGTATTTTAACCATTTTATCTCCTTTCTGGTTTTAATGGTTTTAGTTTCTATTCTAGTCTCTGCCAGACCGTTGTGCGGGTGTTTTATCTTGTTCTTATTTGATTGATTGCGTTTTAGTCTTTTAGTGCTTTAGGCTTTCAATTGGTTTTTAAACCCACTGGTTTTTTTAAGGGCGCTGATGACCCAATAATTGAGCGCCCTTAGAAACCATCGTCATCATCATCGACAACAACGTCAAGACGGGTGGAAGTGGATACGCCACTTATGCGCGTCAACCCCGCAGGCTATCGAATAACCTCGGAGGGGCCACCTAGTGATCTAGCACACCTGATACTAGCTCTGCAGGCAAGTACCTGGGACTTCTTAGGCAACCCGGGGACGGATCCCCTCCCCTCACCAGGTCGGCCCGGAAACCAAAAACCATCCTACCGAAAGAGGAAGCGTTTACCAGAAGCATGTGACCCTGCCATGCACCGCCGAGACTTCCGCCGGCACATCTATCCTGAAAAAGACCACCAGAAGAGAGATGATGTCAAATAAAAATGGAGATGAAGTGGTGGGGGATGTAATTAACCTACTCAGCAATCCCCTGGCGACTAAGAAAACAATATCCCCAAAACGTTTCTTCTTGTCTTGCCAAAGCGGCCCGGGTTCAATCCCAGGCGACCGCATATGAGATTTGTGGTGCAGTAAGAGGGGTAGAGGCGGGTTTTCTCCGGTGCTCCATCTTCGTTTCATGTATCATCAGTGGCAGCGCCATTTTGTAAAAACGGGTGTTAAAGACAACAAAAAAAGAAAAGAAAGTTTCTTGTCCTGTACTTCAGGGATTAGGCATTGCACGTTTTTCGTCTTCGCATTCCATTTTTTCTAGGACGTCCGATGTCTTATCTACTGGTCTCTGTCTATTAATTAACACAGGTATCCTTTCTCTACTCATGCGGCTCATGTCCTCTTTCAATTTGTTTTTGTTTTGTCGTTTAATTTATAATTATTCAGCCCTTCTCTAGTTTCATTTCTTATTAAGTCCAGTCTTGTACATCCTTTAATTGTTCTTAAAAATCTCATTTCTGCTATGCGAATTTTCTGTTTGTCCTTTTCTTTCATTATTCCACGATTTACTGCCAAACATGAGCACAGGAACCGCCACAGTCTTCTAAAACTTTAGTTTTCTTACTCTGCTTGTTTTGGTTTTTAAAGTTCTTGTTGTAGTCCCACATTTGTGTTGAAACTAGGTACCTTATTTTCTACGTCTCTGTGGTCGTCAAAACTTACGTCACAGAACAAATAATTAGTTTCCGGCTTGCTTTTTGTTTTAATTGGGCATTTTCCTTGTTGCGCCAAGACTTTTAAAAATTATATCCACTGTGTAGATGTTATTTATAGACAGAGCGCTGTAAGTTCTCTTCACTACTTTGTAATATTGGGATATAATTTGCGTATAACATTATGTTTATATGTTTTATTCCCATTCAGTTGCATTCCTGAATACATCTCTTTTTTCTCCAAATTTTATAAAGTCATCTAAACATACGTACGAGGGGGGGGGGGGCAAATGAAACCGGACTGCGAGGGCGCTGCCACTCGTAGACGTAATGCAGGGTTCACACGCTAGATGGTGTTAGTAGAGACCTTCATGAAACAGCTGTGCAGACGGCCTTAGTGTAGAGCTAAACGTGCAAGTGTGGTATTGTGATTCTCTGGCTGTTGACGAGTTACCTCTGCGAAGTCGTTATGGCAACTTTAAAAGAACAAAGAATGTGTGTGAAATTTTGTTTCCTGCTTAAAAAAGTGCAACGGAGACACACCAAGTGCTTCTGGAAGCTTTCCAGGAGGACGCTATGAACCGCAAACAGGTTTTCGAGTGGTTTGGGCGCTTTAAACGTGGCGAGATGTGTATTGAAGACCAAGCTCGTTCTGGACGCCCTTCAACATCGCGAAATGAGGAGAACATTGAAAAGGTCCGCCAAAAGATCAATGAGGATCGTCGCCAAACGATCGACCAAATTTCACTAGCGACAGGAATCAGTTGGATTTTGAGGGAGGATTTGCATATGAGACGTGTTGCTGCTAAATTTGTTCCGCGCCTTCTCGCACAGGAGTACAAAACCATCCGCACCACCATTACGGGTATGACCCAGAAGCCAAGCAAGCGTCAAGCCAGTGGAAGGCTCCCAACTTTCCCAGACCAAAAAAAGCAAGGCAAGTGAGGTCAAATGTGAAGACGATGATCATTGTCTTTTTTTATGTACGTGGAATTGTGCATCGGGAAATGGTACCCTCTGGCCAGACTGTTAACCAGCACTTTTAATTGGATGTTTTAAGGCGTCTGCGAGAGGATGTGAGTAGGAAACGCCCGGAACTTTGGCGATCAGGTGACTGGTTTCTGCATCACAAGGCTTTAGCACACACGGCGTTAAGGGTGATTCATTATTTGGTACCTCAGAGGTGGTCTGTCGTTCCCCAATCTCCGTATTCGACGGACCTAGCCCCGTGCGACTTTTCCTATTTCCATGAATGGAAAAAAGAAAACGCTAAAAGCGGAGCGCGTTATGGCGATGTGGAGGCACTAGAAACAGCTTCGCAAAGGGCACTGGGCAATATCAAACTTGAAGAGTTCCAAACATGCTTCCAACAATGGGAAAGGAGATTTGACAAGTGCATCACATGTAATGGAGAGTATTTTGAAGGTGACTGAAGTTTATTTTGTAAAAAGGTTCATCAATAACACAGGAGCACCGTTTCCAAATGCTTGTAGTTGTCATCTCTTTTGTTGCCTAAAAAGCCACGAACAACACCCTTGAAGGCTTCCCAAGCTTCCTTTTCTTTCCACTCCAAAATTTGGTCAAATGCAGGATCCTTTACAAGTTATCTTATTTTTGGTCCGAAAAAATGTCTTCTTTATCTTTTGCATTACTTAATTCCAAAATTTCTCTCTGATGCTATTTGACGGGTGCACCAACTCCCAAAAAATAAATTCCTCCAAATTTAAAATCTTCACTCTAAAGAATAAAATGTCACCATCTTTAAAACAAGAGCTAATCTATCATTTTATGGTAACTTTTGAATTCAGCAGATGGGAATATATGTAAATTCACTATTTTTAAATCCGAAACATTTTCACTGTTGCCCAGTGTAATTTGATGTACTTTTTGGTAATTCAATAAATTAGAATAGAAGAAAGAGAAATTATTGGATTAAATGAGTAAACCAGCACCTTCTTGTCCCTTTTTACCTCATTTGAGCACCTTTTCCCTTCTTTACTTCATCTGAAATTTGCGTCTAAAAATCTTAACCTGGTCATGACGGTAGAGTAGGTGTAAGAGAAATTGCTTTTGTTTTCCAACTAGGGTGTGCAATAATGTGTCGTTCAAGAACAGCTGTTGTTGATGTTACGACCTGCGGTAAATGTGGCCTTCATTTTATCCGTGCCAGATTTCACTATTGTTATTTTACTCTTCATTTTTATCCTCATTTCTTCCTTTGTTTTGTCCATTACGAGAATTTACAGATTTAATTTCACTCTTCGTTTCTTTTATTCCAGGCAATAATTTCGAAGCTTTTTTTCCACTGCGACGTTTGATCGCACTTCTGACACCAATGTGACTAAATGAATACAGTAAGTTGTGTTAAACGTACTTTATTTGTCGCCAAAACTGTTGCTACAGCGCTAAGCTACACTAAGTTTCACTTTTACAAATTAGTAGTACAAACACGTCTCTTTCTGTAGCTACTTTTTAATACGCCAGTGTTTTTGATTCGCCGAAATGAAACATTCTCGGCCCATAGCAACCGAACTGGAAGGTTGTTTACCCATCTGATGACGTCAGTAAGGTTGTCCTTTAGCGGTATATTATTGTAGTTCCTGGCTGGAAAATAACCAGAGCAGTGGGATGGGGTAACTAAACCTCATCACATGCATACACAGGGATATTACATAAACTGTTTTTCTTTTTAACTAAGGAGGCCCAAAACATGCACTTAAAGATATTTGAGTTGAACAGTGGTTTCATGGCAAGTTTCAAATTATTACAATTATTAAAATAATTAGTTATTAAATGCACATGATAATTTTAACTGTACACGAAGTTTATATGACTATATATCAAACAATGTTACAGAGCAGAAGTTATTTTCTGTCTTCATGATATAATCATTTCTCCCACACTAGCCGTGTATAGGTTAAGATTTCAAAAAGTAGAGCCATACTGAAAAGTTCAATGCCATAGCCGGTATTTGAACCACGTATCTTCCACTCTCCGTGCGGTTGCTCTAAATCACTGAGCTACTATGGCCAACATGCCGACATAACTCGTATGTTTTCCGATAGACCACTAGGTGTTCCTGAGACCTACATACTTACAGCATAGTATGTGGCCACAAAAGGTGCGTGTCTCATAACATATGAGAACCTCTAGTGGACTACTGGGAAACATACGAGTCAGTTGGAGAATTTAATGTTATGTCGGCGTGTTGGCCATAGTAGCTCAGTTGGCTAGAACAACCGCACGTAGAGCGGGAGATCAGTGGTTCAAATCCCACTTATGGCATTGAGTTCTTCAGTCTGGCTCTACTTATTGAAATCTTAGCCCAGCCTATCCTTCCTAACTTGTATATAAATCATATACATTGACTCCCATAAATAATCACTGTGGAGTGATTATAGATTATGTTTATCAATCTCAAGGTACTCCATGTGTTAAACAAAAATTATTTGCTATGAATATCTATTTTAGAGATTGAAAATGTGGCTAAACTAAGCGCTTCCTCATTCAACCTTGTTCACAGCATAAGTTTACGACACAAAAGGAATCGGACAGCACAAATGAAATGCAATACAAACAAGTAGGTGAAATCTGTCAGTAGACAAAACAACATCGTAGAATAAGTACGTAAACTGTGCACCAAGAACAAGGCAAGAACATAGTATAGGGCCTAGAGGTAAGCAGAGTACCTTTGGACAGAAACAGTTGGTGATCTATTACTATGCAAATAACAAAAGCATACCGGGAAATAGCAGATATTGTGAATCTTAGCAAAAGTACAGTTAGTGATATAATTTATCGGTATAAGTATGAAGACAGAATTGAATCTCGAACAAAGTCAGGGCAACCAAAATTTCTTACCGTTAGGCAGGAGTCTTATATTATGCGGAAAGTAAAACGGAATCCGTGTATAAGCGCTCCGGTGATTTCTGCTGAGATTCAGGAAGAACTGGGACTGACAGTCCCGAAACGGTCAGAAAGGCCATGCAGAAACAAGATTTTAATGGTCGCGTAGTAGCCAGTAAAATTTGCCAAAGGCTTTGTTAAGGGTATGTATGACTGAAATTTTCAAATTCTGAACTAATAATTCTAGCTTTTTCAAATTTACACCATAGGTGTAGTATAATGTAAACATGTTAGAACCTAAATTTAAACAATTTTTCTCCAGCAGTTTAGAAATTATGATAAATTTTGTATGTTTTTTGTTACGTCACTAAAAAAGTCCCTTGCGACAAGATATTTTGAATTTTGGTCTAATATTTTAACCCTATGTTCATAATACACAACTTTTTGAAATTGCTCTGGGTTTTTCTGAGTCTCTTTTAGTTTAGGTCACAAACATTTTTTAATTTACAAATATTTTTTTGTCTAAAAAACTGTAAGTTTTGTGTTTGAAAATTAAAAATATATGCTTATATATATTTCACAACAAAACCTAGGGCAATTTCCATTCCTCATGATATTCTGAACCTGTGTAGGAAATTTCATGAATGTAGTACAAAAACTGCATCGCAAGGAGCATTTTACAGGAAGAAAAATGCTGAAAATATGAACATTGAAAAAACAGCGATTAAAGATTTGATTGCATAACTCACATTAAAATCCACCAGGCTGATAGGTTGGACCCTCAGATTTCTTTTTCTTCTCCTCTGTTGCTGCTTTTTCCACCTTTTTCTTCTTTAGATGTTGCTTTTCTTCTACACAACTTAGCTTCTTGCTTTGCAGGATACGAGTCTGATCTCGCTGCACTGAAGTTTTCCTTGCTGAGTCTACTACACTTTCACCTCTGATATTTTGCTGCAACTCCAATGACTTAAGACTACCCATGTTAAACTCACTGATGCTTTTAATAACAGCAAGATCCAATTTTTGTTTTGATATGAAAACTTCCGTTGGGCACTTATGCCATATGACATGATGCAAAGATTCATTGACATTCTGTGTTTTTCCTGTTTTGCACCTCTCTAGTAAAGTTGTAGAAGCCAGCCTCTGATATATTGGCAACATTTTAGGAACTATTTTGTCTGAAAACCTTATTTTTCTTTTCTTGAATTGAAAATTTAAGAACGGAAAACAGACAAAGAATGTGGATGTAGGCAAAAGAGGGCGTGACTCTGACAGAGTTTAAAGGCCACCGACATTTAAGTAAGCATTTAAAAATGGCGTCCGGAGGCAAATTATGCATTTTTCACATTCGGGAATGTCTAAATTATTTTATAGAATTAAAATAAAAAGGTCGTTATTTTCACGATTTTCATGAAATTTCAGTCATACATACCCTTAACAAGACAAACGATTGGTGGGACCAAGTTATTTTTTGTAACGAAAGCAAATGCAACCTTGCTGGTTCCGATGGCAGGGTGGTTGTGTGGAGGAAACCAAACACGGAGCTGGAAGAGCGTAATTTATAAGGCACAGTCAAACACTGCGGAGGGAGTGCAATGCTATGGGGCTGTATTTCCTCTACGGGAGTGGGAAAGCTGGTACCATGAACAAGGAAGTCTGACTATTATAGTAAACTTTAAAAGAAAGTGTAGAAATGATGGGTATTTTGGACAGCTTCTCATTTTATCAGGATAATGATCCGAAGCATACGTCCTACATTGTGCAGCTATGGTTACTTTACAACTGTCCACATGTACTACATCCACACTCTCAGTCCCCGGATCTTAATCCCATAGAAGCAGTATGGGATAAACCGGAGAAGGCCGTGCGGATGACCCCATCATCTATAAGCAGCACTTGAATGAATGAGAGGTTGCGAGAGGAATTGAGCAAGCTTTCTGTAGCCTACCTGAAAAACCTGGTTCACAGTATGCCAAATAGGTTCTGTATTTAATTGCAGAATATATACGAGAGGAGTTAGAAAATAAAAAGTGGTTTAATGAAGCGCAACATGGATTTAGACCTGGGTATTCGTGCGAAAGTCAAATTACTTCATTATTTCAAGATTTGGCAGATGAGGTAGATGCAGGGGGAAGAACTGATGCAGTGGTAATTGACTTTTCTAAAGCTTTTGATGTAGTGCCACATAGTTTGCTTATTTGTAAGCTAGCTAATACAGGAATTGATAAACGCGTAGTATTATGGGTTAAACATTTTTTGAAAGGGAGAACGCAAAAAGTTAAAGTAGGTAAAGAGCTGTCCGATTGTGGAACTGTAAGTTCGGGTGTGCCGCAAGGCTCAGTACTAGGGCCTTTACTGTTTCTCATTTTTGTTAATGACATTGCTGTTAATATTAACTGCCAGATGAGGTTGTTTGCAGACGATTGTATCATTTATAATAAAATTCGGAATACAGTGCATGAAACCGCTCTTCAGGATGATTTAAATGAAATCTGTAATTGGGCTGCGGCTAACAAAATACTTTTCTTGGCATTAATTGATAAGTCCATTGTTTTTAGTAGAACTAAGGGTAAAATTATTGTTAACTATCACTATCACATCTAGGAATGCGTGGAAGGCATTAAATTTCGCAATGAGAATATTGAAAAAGGGGAGCGCTAGGTCCAGGGAGATTGCCTACAAGGCCTTAGTCCGGCCGGTTATGGAATATGGAGTTGCATGCTGGGACCCGTACAGAGCTAACCAAATCGATCCGTTAGAAAAAATACAGAAGAGGGCAGTAAAATTCATAAAAAGAGGCAAGTATTTTGGGCCTATAAAAGGAGATGAGACTAAATGGGAGGAATTAAGAATTAGGCGTAAAAACATAGGTTGGTAGCATTATTCAAAGCTAATGCTGGTGTAAAGGCATGGGTGGACGTTAATGTAAGGTTAGATAATCCGGATTATTAGGTACGAAACGATCATAGGTATAAAATTAAGGGTAGAAGATACAGAACCGACGTAGAAAAATTTTCTTTTGTTAATAGAACCATTGAAGAATGGAATGAATTGCCTGTAGCAGTCTTTCAGGGCTGTCCCCTGTCGCTGAAGAAATTTAGAAAAAATCTAGATAATTTATAGTTTAACTTTTGAATTATAATGGTATATAATATGTAAATAGAGAAGTAATTAGATATGTTTTAAGTGACTAAAGTAAAATAATATCATGTTTGTATTGTTTACTGTGTTATTTTTGTAAATCTAGTAATTGTAATTTGATCTGTATTCTTAACTCTGCCACCGGGTAGTGCCCAATTGCAGTCAATAAATACATACATACAAAAGAAGAGGAAGTCACAAAGCACTAAGCCATATTTTGTATCACGCTCAAGTTATGTCCGATTACCTTTGAGGGCCAACAAATGCCATGTTTATTTTTAATTCTTAAAAGAGCATGCATTATATAATTTTTATGTGAGATAACATTTATTTTCCTACAAATACGAACCATGTAACTGTTGATTATCATTAATTTCAATAAAATTGCACATAACATGTTAATTTTCACTTTCAAAACTTAGTACTCTGCTTTTGTCCGATTATCTATGGGAGTCTCTGTACGTATTTTAAGTTCATATTTATCTAGTGAAATGTGTAAACGTGATTTGTGCCGGAGATTGAATATGCGGCATTTTTATGTTGGTGTAATGGTTGAGCAAGTCTGCACACCACACCGGCAAACCACAAACCGCATCAACTTACAATGCAGGATTTTCGGTCATCACCATATTGCATGTGCGTGCGCTGATATGGGAGTTTATAATGTGACAGGCGGTGTAAATGTGTTTCTCTTTTACCACACATGAATATTATAATGTGTACCGGAGAAAAACAAATTCCAAGCAGCATTATCCGTCAGTGATTCTCATGTTTAATTCTATATAATGCGATAGCTATTCAAAGCGATCACTCATTCACGATATGTGAACTGTGCACCATTTTAATTATGCAAAACCAATAAGAAACTTTATAGCTGAATTTAATGTGATGGTGGCTTTAAAAAGGCTAAACGTATTGGCTATACTGCAGAAATATAGAACAAACATTTACAAAACCTTGCGCATTAATTTAAATGTGACCTAAATTAAACTATTAATGCAAACAAACAGCTGAAAACCAAATATTTAATTGTTAAGATAATTAGACAAATAATATTCTGTCGGGTGTCAAGCGCGATGACTTGGCTACTATGTATGAGACTCACAATTGTCCTGGGTTGAAATCCTGGGCTAGGTACACCGTTCGCACTCTTCAACTACGAGAATTTCTTATGTATCATTTTCCTAGAAGCCTAAGGCATTCTGCAAACTGCACTTTACATGGAAAATAACTCTAAAATTTAGTTTTTTCAAACGCCTCTTACAATTGTTATTAAAATTACTACATTTTAGCCCGCCTCGGTAGCGTAGAAGGTAGCGTGTCTGCCTCACGTTCAAGAGGTCTCGAGTTCGAAACTCGGTCAGAGGGAGTTACCTGGATAAGATTTTTTCGGGGTTTTCCCTTATCCTAAAAGGGACTAATGTCAGGAAACTCTAAGCTCCATGGACCCTGAGCTCATTTGAACATCATTTCACCCATTTTATTTACGTCCGATATGACTACGTTGGAGGACGAAAATTAAATACAGTTACTACATTTAGGATATTTTAATGACAAATCAAAAACATATTTTTAATTTTCTATAAGTATTTTTGAACTACTCTTCATTCTGAACGTCTTTTGTTTCTGCGGTAAACCGTGATAAGTTGGCAAGAGTGTAGATGTTGATAAAACAGTTTATGTTAAAAGCATACTTTCTGAAGCTAGCTATCTCCAAAATTATCATCCTTATTATTAGTTTAAATTTAAAAATGCTTATATTATTCTCAAATATGAAGTTATTCTTTTGGGGGGGGGGGGGTGGATTGGGTAAAGATATCATAATTTCAACGAAATGTTAAAACCATTACATAACCCGCATAGAAAACATTGATACAGCTTAAAATCTATATATTGATACCTTCGATTACCAGGAAATATACATTAAAACAGCTTCTGCAAATCTGTATATCGTTTAAGATGAAATACCTAATAGAGAATCGTTTATATAATAGTAAGCAGAGAATTACATATTGTCACCCAATTATCAGGAAGCACAACAAACGACAGCTAAGAAGGGACCGGAGGCCACGCCACACCCACTCATTTGTCTCCTGTCACTAACTGAAGGGATGGTTAGGAGAGGGATTGCGGGCCCCTGAGCCGTCTCTTTACCCTTCTCCTAGGTTCTCGAACTTACGGGATATTTCATCTAATCTAGAACATTCCAGATCGGCTAGCTGACCCTATATAAGCAACACGTCGGGCAAGAGGAGTCAGAGTCAGAGTTCTTGGCGAGCAACGAAGCAGCGTCGTGCTAGCGTCGGAGGAGTTTACGTAATTGCGAGTGCAAGAGAAACTGCAAGGGACGAACTGGTGAATCGTAATTGTGTGCATTACGTAATCCTGTGTAATTGGCAAGTGTTCAACTGTAAGTCGGTGGAAATAAAGAACATTTTTGAGTGGTGCAATTGGACTTTTCATTTCACGAACCCACAGTCACAATATGAATGCGGCTTATAAGATTTTCTAAAATAAGAATCCATATTACTAAGTCCAAAATGAACGTCATTCAAGGAAGAGGCTGTTAAAATTGAAAAAAAAAAGAAAACCTACCTCCAGATATGTGCAAATGAAGAAAGTACTTTTTTTTCTTCTAATTTACGTCCTCCAACGTTAATTCATATTGGCTACAAAAGCCCGAACTCCTTGGTCCTAGAGTTGTGGATAACTTGTGCGTAATGGTTGTATACTTCTAGGCGCTCTTTGAACCCGGCGCAGTGGGAACAGAATAAGCAAAAAAAAAAAAAAAAAAAAAAAAAAAAAAAAAAAAAAAAAAAAAAATCGGTTGAATGACATCTGTTATCTGATATCTGTTCAACGTCTTCCAATGTGACGCTAGGGTTTTCAAGGAACCCCACTGCTAGCTTAGTAGAATAGCCTACTGGAACATTTTTCCGAAATTGTGGTATTCTCATGACTGGCTCTGTAATTTCGATTACAATTCCGTAAGTTTGAAACTTTTTCATGATAAATTGTGTACATCTTAACTTTCGTGGGAACAGTCTCTGACATCCTCTTCCCCTAAAGGCATGTTCCATTAATCCATTAAACGTAACGGAAATATAAAATCGTTCCAGGCCAAAAAAAGTTCTATTTAAAGTACAAAATTTGTCTGCTATATATTTCTATGGACGATGTATGGAATGGGTGAAATGATGCTCAAATGAGCCCAGAGTCAGTAGAGCTTAGAGTTACCAGACATTCGTCTTTCAGGATAAGGGAAAACCCAGGAAAGAAACCTTATCCAAGTAACTCACCCTGACCGAGATTCGAACTCGGGACCTGTTGAACAAGAGGCGGACATGCTACCACCACGCTACCGAGGCGGGCAGAAAAGTACATAGCTTATGCAAATAGAAGTTGATATACTTAATAGTGCTACCAATTTGTACATGAAAACTTTCCCTAAAATATGGGTTAAGATTTGTTTCTACTACAAAATATGTAGCCAATAGTATTTTCAATTCATCTACCACACACATGTAGCCAGAAAAAGTGTTGCATTACAACAAATTTCTTATCGAGACTTCCGAGGTCAGGTATCTTAAATCCAAGTAAAGCATTTTCTTTTGGAAAACGCTCCATATGTGTGTTGTGCCGTATGTTTATAAGAAATTGTTCTTTGTTTGCACAGCGGGAGACTACAAATGGGTCTGGGAAACTATAGTAGGGATTCATCAAGGTTCAAGCCCGGAATATACTTCAACTATTATAGTAGGGATGCCTGTTGATCTAAAATTACAAACCAAACTGACAATTGTTTATTGATTACTTGAAATCCCTAAGTTTTACAAGATATACATATTCCTGATTCTATGAATCACATAATTTGATTTTGAGCATCAGAAAAATATCCTTGCACTAGTGAACAATTGCCTCAACTTTCTGCTTAAGATCATAATTTTACTTCGTAATATGAGATGAGTTTTACCATACTGGCGTTGCTGGATCGTCCCTTGTTGACTCGGAGAAAACTCACTTTCCACTTTTTTATTTTATTTTATGTGGAAGGAAAAAATGGATTTATCCACACCAACCCATTGGGCTGGTGACATACGCCGTGGCTCAGTGGTTAGACCGCTTGGCTCTCACCAAGGCGGCCCGGGTTCGATCCCAGGCGAACGTAAAGTGAGATTTGTGGTGGAAAACACGGCGTTGGGGCGGGTTTTCTCCGGGACCTCCGGTTTCCCCCGCCATCTCATTCCACCGGTGCTCCATCTTCATCTCATGTATCATCAGTGTCACCGCCTGCGGTGCCGTATGTAGTAAAAGCGGGCGTTAAACACTACACATTTGACATAGGAGTCGCCGCTCCGGTGAGGTCACCGGTGCGGAATACCTGCTAAATAAACCTTCCACTGACTAGGTCAGTAGCCCTGGTGAAGTTAGCTGGTTCTGCTCCTGGTACCCAGATACAAGAGTGGTGTTGATGACTGTGGCGAACCGCATGGAGTGTTGAGGGGGGATTAACGTCATGAGCACTAGGCCCTGACACCCACCGTTCCTTTCAAAAGGTGGCGTTCTTCCGATATTGCTAGTGGTGATCGATGTAGGTCTCCTGAGGACCGGTATATAACGGAGGGCAGATCAGGTGGTGGCGTCCCTCGGATGCGGTTGTCTCTGCGGGGCGGAGTAGCCCCTTGCATGGGCGCCAGTGCCCTTGCGAGGTCTCTGATGTTGTCAGTGATGAAGTTCTGATGCATTCTGAGAGCTCTCTCGAGCTTAGCTGGCGTGAAGAGGCCTGTAGCCTACTATTTTCTCCAGCTTGGCCTTGCAGTAGTCCAGGGCATCTGAGCTGTGGGCAAGCCTCCCGGGTACCGCGCTGCGAACCCTGGGAGGCCTCCTTCACCTCATCCAAAGTACGAAGTAGGGTTACCTCCTATGTTGCTACCCGCGCAATCAGCTCCGTGATTGCTGTCTGCATGTTCTGGAGCGTTGCGCTGAAGGCCTGGAGTAGGACTTTGGCGTAGGTGAGATGCTGTTGTGTATGGCGGGTTTGGGTGTGACTGCGAGGGTATTGGTGTGGAGGGTGTGGTTGGTGAGGATGTTGATGTGTGAGGTAAGGTTGATGTGGCTGTTGCTGTGTGCGGCTTCCTCTCGGGCTTCTCAGGCACGCTGCTTGTCCGGTGTAGTGCCCTGCCCTGTCGCAGGTGGCACAGTACAGCGGGCGACCCGTCAGATCATGTCCGGTGCAGGCTACGGTGAGGCACGCGGCGCCACAGTAGTGGCACTGTGGGTTGTTGGCGCAGGAGTCAGCGGTGTGCCCATACTGGCAGCAGCGGTGTCAGGGGACGCATCAGTGCGATGCCTGTGCACTCTCCAAATGACTGCGCTGTATGTAGGCCGGGTGGTGGCTCGGGGAGGCAGTGGCAGCTTGGGTGCATTTGGCGGCGAGTCTTCTCTAGGCTGGCCATGTGCGGTCAGCGGTACAGCTTTTAATTCAGCAGTACTGGTGGTCGGCGTTGTAAACGGTGGTGATCTCTCGGGAGCTGCGAGAGATTGCGGCGAGCCCGGCGGTGGTGTTGGAGGCGAAGCAGGGGCTGCGTCGTCTTCTTCTGTTGCCTTAGGCTCAGCTGCGTTGGTAGTCTTCTTGTTTTTCTTCCCTGCCATGTTTACTCGGTGAAGGCTCAGTGCCACCCATCGTGGTGGTGCGATGCTACGAGGTGTTTCGATTTCAATTTCCTGATTCATACTTTCCACTGCCTGGGACCCCCCCCCCTCCCCACTTTTATACCAGCCAAGGTGCGCGAGGGCTTCTGGGAGAGGGGGTGACAGAAGATTAGTTGTATACTTGAAGCGCTGCTCGGGGACATCTAGCGCCCAAAGCCCGAACGCCTTGGTCTTAGAGTTGTGGATAACTTGGACGTAATGGTTGTATACTTCTAGGCGATCTTTGAACCCGGCGCAGTGTGAACAGAATAAGTAAAAAAAAAATCGGTTGAATGCCAACCTGATATCTGTTCAACGTCTTCCAATGTGACGCGTAGGTTTTCAAGGAACACCACTGCTAGCTTAGTAGAATAGCCTACGTGGAACATTTTTTCGAAATTGTGGTATTCCCATGACTGACTCTGTAATTTTGATTAAAATTCCGTAAGTTTGAAACTTACTTAACTTTCCTGGGAACAGTCTCTGATATCCTCTTCACCTAAATGCATTTTCCATTAATCCATGAAACGTTAAGGAAATATAAAATCGTTCCAGGCCCAAAAATTTCCTTTTAAAGCACAAAATTTGTCTGCTATATATTTCCAATGGCTACCCATTTCCGAAGTATCGTTTTATTGAATTTAATCCTTAAAATGCTTATACTTCTCTCATATTATTGAATAGGTCATTCGACTGAAAAAAATCTAAACACGAAATTGTAGGGGTGCGGCCTTTTGTGAACTTAATGAATCAGTCTCTCCGTAGTAAAATAACGTTATCATACAAGGAAACAAAACTTTGAATTAATATAGAAAAAATGGTTCAAAAATAGAAAGCAATTAAGAATGAAATAAGGAAGAAGCAGTGATAAATCTGAAAGAATGGGCATTTGTTACCGTGGAAGGTGAAGCTAAACCTACAGGACCGCAGTACTAAAGGATAGAGAGAGATGGCGGTAGTAAGTAAATTATTAAATATGCCCTT
This sequence comes from Mantis religiosa, assembly GCA_030765055.1. Classification (NCBI taxonomy): domain Eukaryota; kingdom Metazoa; phylum Arthropoda; class Insecta; order Mantodea; family Mantidae; genus Mantis; species Mantis religiosa. The sequence continues at coordinate 36,383,942 of CM060953.1, read as the reverse complement.
GTAGGAGGCTCAGCAGGGATTTTGCCTTAGACTGCAAGCCAGCGGTTAGATTCTCCAAAGAACCATAGAGTTAAAAGGGAATATTAAAGAGAACAATAAGACTAAGAAGGCAATTAACGTCCTAACCTCCATACGCAAACCAAATAACGAAGGAAATAAAGATACACCGAAACTGCTGGTTCATTATAAAGTTGAAAATATCGGGAAATAAGAAAAGAACGTAAAGAACAGCTCTGCTGTAGAAATGAGCTTGACAGAAATTTCAGGACGTTGTAAATGAGGCTGTGTGAAAGAGATGGTATTATTGTGGGATGACAGAGAAGGTTGTTATTCATGGAATGTAAAAAGAATGTAAGACAATAATTGGCCAACGACTGCCTACTTCGCAAACATAGAATGCGAGCAGTCATCAAAAGAAAAACGGACAATGCCATTAGTAAAAGGGCTTTCGTAACTATGGTATAACGTCACAACACTGCGGTATTTAATCATCTAGCTCTGAAATACCTGCAGTACTTCTCGACCTTCCGTTCTGTGAAACCTCCATGGCTTTCTTTTAATTATACACTATTTAAAAATATCCTTGAGTATATTACATTAGGGTATAACCAAAATGAATAAAAATTATATTTCTATGTATTTTGTTTGTGTTTTGTAAATGTTTTTAGGAGTGTATAAAATAAATTATGAATATGAAGCATTCTACAACAAATTATACGAGGGCTGTTCAATAAAGAAAGATAACAATTCTTTTTTGACAACGTACCTTTACTCATCCTCATAATTTTGATGGTACTTCTTAAAATAGTCTCCTCTTAATGCGATTCACTTGTCCCAATGTTTCTGCCAGTCTTCAAAGACATGCTGGGTACCATTTTCTGAGAGATCCTTCAAAATCTCCTCCGCAGCCTTCACTACTGCTTCTGATGACGGATAATGCCTCCCACGAAGGCGTTTCTTCAAGTTAAGGAATAGAAAAAGGTCAAATGGGGCTATATCCGGACTATAGGGAAAGTGAGGGATGCACTTCACTGTAATTTTTGCAAGATATTCAGCAACATTGGCATTATGCGGCCGCGCATTATCGCAGTGCAGCATCCAGCCTGTTTCACGAAAATGTGGTCTTTTGCGCCTGATATGGACTTACAATGTTTTCAGGACATCCCTGTAGTATTGCTCAGTTACTGATGTGTCGGCAGGTACAATATGCTGATAAACCATTCCATGAATATCAAAGAATGAGATAACCATAACTTTCCCAGCAGAAGCACCACTTTTACCTATTTTGGAGGTTGATGATGAAGGAGATTTCCACACTGAGCTTTGCTGTTTGCTCTCGGGATCAAAATGGCGTACCCAAGCTTCATCAGCAATTATTACGTTTGAAGGAAACTCCGGATCTTCCTCCAACATCAACTTTAACTGCATGTTACCTTCATTGCAGCGGTAGGCGATGCTGAACATGTCTGAACTTGGAGTACCAACAATGAAACTACTACGGCCTGTTTGTTTCACATTAAGCTAATATAATACAAAAAGGTTGAATTTTATTACGAAAAAGTACGTCGGAAAAAATTTGATCATTTTTTTATCGAAGAGCCCTCGTATATATTTCTTTAAGAAGTACATTATTTTACGTAGTAACACTACTGCCCTTTACCAGTTATGTAAAAACACTCAGCCATATTTAGGGAATCATATTTAAAAAACTCAGCCATATTTTAAAATTGCACATACTTTACGTGTAAATTTAGCGGTAGCTTGTTTCTTCTTCAGAAAGTTATCTCCTGATTTACCAATTTATTCTGAGGATAGATTGTGTATACACAGTTTCATTCGTTTGATCTGTGGGTGAAGTGTTGGGATATAGTGTTGAATACATAATACAACGGAAGAAATTTAGGAGAGAAGAAATTCAATCAGATTGGTCAATACGCGGGATTTGAATGTTCCTCCTCCTGAAAACAACCTACAGACGCTTAATATGATATAACTTGTCTTGGTTTTAACTTCAACTAATTCTAAGTTCTCGTTCACTGAAGCATTCTACGGTCCAATAATGGAGAAGCTATTTATTTTCATTTACAACTGCCTTCCACATTTTGGGGAACATTTTCCTTTTTCGGGAAGTGTAAAGGAGAGAGAAGCTCGTCTGTGAAGTGAATCAAGCGGATTATCACCCCTTTTTTCTGGTTCATCTGAAAACTGCTGTGCTCAGGTCCTGATTCTGCATATTTGCTTATGTTCCGCTTCGACAGCTGAAAGGGAGCGGGGTAGTCATTCAAATGGAACATTATTTTCGGTTCGACGACCAGATTGGTGGACCTTTCTATGAATGATAAATCATTTTCGTCTGCTTGCAGTTGTATCTTGTGTAGAATCCCTATCTCGTAACAGATTTTATATATTTACTACTCTGTATAAGCAGTTATTTGTAAATATAATATGACATTCCTAATGATGAGTTTTGCAATGTAACTGCTGCTGGTTTTACACTAGGATGTAACTTCAATTTTTAATTTAATGCTTATTTTCAATCATTAAACTGTTTATATTTCCTGAGAAAGCCACTTAACGATGGTGAAGGCAAAAGAAACAGACCTATATTCTTTAAAACAATTTAACATTCAACATGTATTTATTATAAATGATTAACGGAAATGATAATAGTTAAACAATAAAACCGTTTAGCAACAATACTTACATATTTCTATGTGACTTTAAATAACTTTTTAGCAACTCAGATCTACAAAGATACTGAATGGAATGGACAGCTATGCTCGAATTTCATTGCGCTGCCAGTAAGCAGTACAGAGCTAGGCTGCTTCCAGAGTTGTGATTGCCAGGAGCGAGGCCTGCAGTGCGTGTGACGTCAGGCAAGAGCGTTAAGAAGTTAAATTTACAATGTGAAGATTTATTGAAAGACAAATATACACACAAGAAATACTTGGCTGAGTTTCACAAGAATGTCTCACTGTGTTCACTTGCCATACGGACATTGTGTATGTTTGGCTAGACATATGTATGCGAACAATTTTATTCCGTTATGAAATTAGCTAAGTCCAAACCCCGAAGTACCTTGCCGGATCACAATCTAACATGCAGCTTTAGATTACAAATTTCCCAGACATTACGTCCTCACATTGTTAAACTAGTTAAAGAAAAACAAAACAGAATATATCGGTAAATGTCCAAGTAATTTTATTCTGAATGGGTCTCCTCTAATTTGCAGAGAAAATTACTTCTTCTTTTATTTACTTTATAACATGCTTGACCTTCACGACCGCCTCGTTAGCGTAGATGATAGCGTGTCTGCCTCACGTTCAAGAGGTCCAAAGTTCGAATCTTGGTCAGGGTGAGTTACCTGGATAAGGTTTTTTCCAGTGTTTTCCCTTATACTTAAACACGAACGTCAGGTAACTCTAGGCTCCATGGACTCTGGACACATTTGAACATCATTTCAGCCATTTCATTCACCGTCCGATATGGCTTAACGTTGGAGGACGTAAAATTACAAAAAAAAAAGTCTGACTTTCAGATAAACTACGAGTTGAAGTAGTATATATTTTCTCGTAGCACAGAGCCAAAATGTAATTGTTTATAAACTGTGACCAATTGTGTAATTAAAGCGGCCAGTATTAATATTACAACAACCAAGATGTAAGCCGTACATATTATTAAAACCCGATACGTTTCCTAGTTTTCCTACGCTGTCGGAACCCCAACACATCAATTTCCTTCCTCCTGGGCAGTAGAAGTCAGCGCGGTGACGTCACACGCTAATCTGTCCTTCGTTCGGGAGTATATTTAGCAGTTGGAGCTGATGTTGCTGATGTCACACCGCCACTAGCCTGTCTTCCCCTGCTGCAGTATATGAAGTTCCTGCCAATTATAAACTTAATGATCCAGTATATTGGGAAAGCTATTTATTAAACTAAACCTTGTACAAATATAGATAAATAGCTTCTAACTTTACGGAAGTGATTTTATAAAATAAATTTGTCCCAAGCCTTATTTAAAGTACAAATATCAATACATGTTTTAGAATAAAACAGCCAACCATGTTACTAATACCACTGTAGATTAACAGTAGCACTTATTGGTTGCTTTTAATCTAGCCTAAAATTGCTTAGCTATGCTCATTAGTTTTTGAGGAAAGGGATTATTAATTTAAGAAAACCATAGCAAAAGCATTGGAGGAAGTATGCTTTCATGTACTTCCAAATAAATTTAAAATGTTACACTTAACAGCAGGATTAATCTGTACAGCAAAACTTCCCTTAAAATGTGACGTGGAATCCACTTCCATATTTAATATTTATGGTCTTTTTTAATGTGAAAGGTGTGCAATTCACGGAATAAAATGATAGCTGGTGCATAAGTTTCTTATTTAAAATATAATCACTCTGCTAAAATAATACATTAATGCCTAATTAAACACGAAATTCTACGTAGTTAGTTTAGGAGAATAAACTAAAAATTTCATTTTGGGAGTAACTTTTGTCGCTTAATCTCCACTTAAGTAAATAAAATTCTCTTAAATTCGCTACAAAAGAGATTATAGCTCGGGTCCTTCATAATAAAAATCAGGACTCGCTACACTCATCTTATGAAGGAACGATACACTGATGTAATTTTCGAATTAGGGTCATATAAAGCAAACAAAGACCAATCGTTAATTTTCTACTAAAACAGATGGCACAGTGGTACTTATAATATTTGATAGTCATTTCTAAATTTTAGTTTTCCACAATGAAAACCAGCACGATTTTATGAGGTTTATCGTCTCCACTTAAGTAAATAAAATTCTCTTAAATTCGCTACAAAAGAGATTATAGCTCGGGTCCTTCATAATAAAAATCAGGACTCGCTACACTTATCTTATGAAGGAACGATACACTGATGTAATTTTCGAATTAGGGTCATATAAAGCAAACAAAGACCAATCGTTAATTTTCTACTAAAACAGATGGCACAGTGGTACTTATAATCTTTGATAGTCATTTCTAAATTTTAGTTTTCCACAATGAAAACCAGCACGATTTTATGAGGTTTATCGTCATTTGTTTATGTCCTTTCTTGGGTTCAGATCGATCAGACCGTATAAACTTACACATTTTACAATGAGTATACGGCTCTAGGTACGTTAAGAATAAGGAACTCTGTACGTTTTTGCCCCTTTCGTTATTTTTTAGAGAAACTCGATCCGATTTTTCCCACGATCCGCTTGTATCCCTGTATCCCTAAAGCTAATATTTAATGAACTGATGTACTAAATTAAGCTTAACAATTCCATGTTAGATGCGTAATTTCTCAGAATTTATCCAGAAAACTCACTCCAATTGAAATACCAACTTGTTCCCCTGGGTTAGGAGAATGATGAGTTGTAAGTTAACCCATTTCCTTCTCGTATGTTACAGTGCATTGCTGTCCTTATTGCATATATCATATGAGTTTACAGCTGTGACATCCGTTCATGACGGTAAACTACCCAGACAAACCTGACATGTTTCAACAGAATAATGCTCGTGTCATCAGGTTATGGAGTAGATTCAGGAACATCCAAATGAACTTCTCGTCTTAGTTTGGCCACCCAGTCAACTACATCTAAAATCAACTGAAAGAACGATTAGAATCCTTGGGAGAAAAATCAGTTTAAATCCTCCTTTTGCGGAGGAAAGGAGTTTTAAGAAATTCTGTGTTTCAACTGTATGACTATTATTTTTGATATCCATCTTTATATTGCAGGAAAAACGTTCTTTTCCCCCACGCTATGTGACTGAAATGAGATTTCGAATAACTACAGCTAGTTAGTTGCTTGAGATTTTCGTAGTGCTTTATATACACCTTAAGCATTATTGTTATTGAGGCATTTTTGTGCCGCTGCCGCAAGCCGCAGCCGGTGCGAGAGAGAAAGAAACAGAGAGAAAAATAGTTCCGTCTTTCTCTCGCTGCATCGCGATTGCCATCGAACGATCGACTTGATTCTAGGTAGAACAATGACTGGAGGTATATAAACCCCACAAGTGTTAGAGCGGAGTCAGTTGTTAATTGAGTTGATAGTTGTGCAGTAGTTGTGAGTGTGTGGACATTTGAAGTGTACCACAGTGATCTCTTTGGTTTGTTTACGTGGTGAACCAACGAGACAACCTTGAAGACTGCTGTTGTGTATGTCACGCCTTTTTTATTTCTGCAAAGGGTGTACAAAGTTACTGTAACTGTAATAAAGAGCATTTTAAATTTCTTCAAAGAAGACCTTTAATTTTATGAACCCACAAAGTGACATTGTAAATGTTTCTTTAAATTCTGTATAGTTTGTTTTTAAAATACATTAAGCGTCTAAATGTAGTTTCATTTTATACAAAATACCTTGCGACAGATGTGTAATTGTAATTTCAGTTTTCATAAGCCTTTTTCCGTTAAGGCAATGATGTTTAAAATAGGTTGGGAGTAAGGTTTAGACATGCTGTTAAACTTTGTTTCAGACAAAATTCTATTATTTCGCAACTTAACAGTAGTAGGTGAATTTTTCATTCCAGATAAAAATTCTAATAGAAATTTCAGCGAAAAAAAAACACGTTTTGAGTCGTCAATAAAAAGGCCAGCTCGCATATTCGGTTGCTTGTTTGTGTTTGTAAACAGCACCCTATAATGGTATATTTGAATAAATATAAAATATTTTAAGCTTAGTACCTTTTAAAGACGTGACACAAAGGTCTTCAAGAAATATCCCACTGCAAAATACGTTTTAAAATGTTGTTCTACATTTTCAATTTTCTCAATAATGGCTCTAAATTGCCCTATACTAAGCCATTCACGTAATAAGTAATATATACGCTGAATTTTCTGGAACTCCTCCTCACTCGAAAGATTTCTGTTTTTAATTTGGTGTAACGAGTAAATCAAAGAGATATACTAAAACATACTACAGAACGTAGTATGTTTTTTAACTGTATGTTTGTATAATACAGTATATTGTAAACTATTTTTTACATTAGTAATTTTAATATGTCTAATTTTGTTGGTTTAAATGTTTAAGTACTTTTAATATTTTTAAAGTGCTGTTGCTATTGGGTTTTTCTCGCGATGTCATGGAAAGGCCATAAACCACCTGTTTTAACGATATCTACATTGTTATGCTATAAATTTGTGTTCTATTTATTACAGTTTAGGGGTTAGCAAGTTATTAAGAATGAAGATACAGATGTCATTTGTCAAACGGTATAAAGCACAGCATTTTAATCAAAATCGTGGGACCTCTTTTGATAAAATCAATATTTTCTAAATGGCTTCCAAAGAGCAGTTTGGAGCGGACAGATTATGTTGAAGTTTCTCGTGTCGCATGCTTGAATATACATACCAGCGTTTCCTCTTGAGATATGCTCTTTACAGACACACATACTTAAAGCACATGGCTTCTAAAAATCTTGTTTATAGCACAGGGGACGTAATACATATCGAAAACTTCAGAAAACATTTCTAGCGGATAGAGCACAAAAAATGTTATACGAACATATGTCCAGGAATAGTTACTTTTCTTTTTAGAGCACTTTTTATACAGCTGAACCACATACAATACTCAACAAAACGGTAGGAAAAGTAGGAAATCACAGTAGTTTTACATTGGCCTCCATTATCTCCAATGTAACCATCAACGCGCTATCATATGGTCTCCCTGCTGCACTGAGTTTAGTATGAAGAATTTAATATTGTGTAGCAACCTTTCAGACATAAATTAACATATTAACATGAACAGTCTCTATATCTGTAACTGGAGTTGCATAAAAAATATATTTCAAATGTCCCTATAAATAAAAATCGAGTGACTTTAAATCAGGTGAGCCTGGAGGCCATGGAATTTGTCCACCTCTTCCTATTCATCAAGCAGGAAACCTGATATTCAAAAATCGTTGGACAGGAAGCCTGAAATGCGGAGGATATCCATCGTACATAAACTGAGTACTGTTGCCTAAGAAGCGTACTCTAGCGCAATGACAACGATGAAATGAATCACTTCCACTTAATTTAACCAGATGTAAAGGCACATATTTATTATTATACTATTAAACGATGTTCTGTTATGGAGTTATGGCCACTGGACAACTGCGTATTACACATATCAGGGTGTTAAGAGAGTTTCAGAATAGGACCACTACCAAGGAAATAAACAGTTTCCGCACCTATGTCCCCATAAGATTTGCTTATCTATATGCAAGAGATGTTTTCCCGAAGTGTTGACAACTTTTTGTTACAGCCTCTCTCTATATAAACTAAAGTTTACGGAAATATCAAAAGGTGAAAAAAATAATTCTAGAACAAACGTTTCTTAAGTTCTTCATAAATCTTGTGCTATAAATGTTTGATTTTGCAAAACTCACTTGCCAGCTATACATTGTTAAAAGCCTTGGTGATACCTAAAATCTGACACGTTACAGAGGGAAAACGAGGCATTTCTAAAATCCCGGAGTCTTAAATGTAATCATTGATTGTATGTTCAATGCGGCTGGCGTCCTAAAAGTAAGAGCAGATTTATTTTTTCTTGCGTAAGGGAAAACTTGGAAAATTAAATAAATTGGTATTATCTAACATAAATTTTAAAGTGTTTAGACCAAATAGTTAATGCTCTTCTGACTGTCTTGCTCTACAGAATTTGCTTCCCTAAGTGTTGCCAAGGACAATCTTGGTGGTTTACATTTTATTTATTCTGTTTACCATATACTTTTAGTATTAATTTTAATTCATGGCTTGGTGATTTTATGACACAATTTCTTGTTTAAGTATTAACTGAACTAAATTTCCCATCAAGATTTCTAGTAGCCCCATACTCACAAATTTAGAAACATAATGTTACTATTGCAGCGTATATTTCAGTGTCATTATGAAATGTGTCCTTAAAATTATAAGATAGCAGATTTACTAAGATCTCTGTTAGCTTCGGAACGTTTGAATATTCTGAAAACTCCAAATAAGAAAGGGTAACTTACTTTATGATGAGCATTAAAGTAAATGTATTAAAAACCAGACTTTTGTTAGGAATAAAGATAATCGGATATTCTCCTGCAAGCACTTGAATAGAGGCACATGCCCAAGTCATTTGCATACCAAGAGCATAAATAAACAATGAAGATAAACCACAATAGATCACAAAGGGCAAATTTCTCATTTGGGTGCTGTATATACTGAAATATATTGCACGTTTTTGTAACTACTTTCTATGTCCAGGTATAAAACATCTATGGGTTTTATTTTTGCTTTTATTACCTTACCCAAATATCTGGAATGCTACCAGAGCTATTACAGTCAAATAGTGCTATTATTTGGCGTGTTTAAGCTTGAGAGGTCAAAGCAATAAAGCAGCTTTTATTGCACAAGCTGACCTTTGTAACGACTCGCATAAAAATATGATTGTTACGATTCATTATTTTCTCTAATCCTTATTATGTTTATTTTTGAACCTTACTAAAACTTATCCTTAAAATCACATATGTATGTGTGTTTAATATTAATCAGATATACATTCAGATAAACGTTTTATTCAGTACTTAATTCAGTGGAGCAGAATAAAAGGATAATCAAATTTTTAAAAAGTGGTGTCCGGATACAGGCTTCGAACCAGTTCCCTACTTTTATTAAACTCAGGAAGGCCTGGACAGATAGAGTAATACTGAAAAATTGAATGTCGAAGCCGGATAGCGAATGGGGAAAAACAATTTCCATCAATTGTCATAATATTAGTAGTCCAAACTATTAAGCCAAAGATTTGAGTACTTACAGCGTTGTCATGGTAAGTCTCCAGAAAGGAATGTAACTCATTATACATATATGAAATCCTCTGTACCGGGTTATATACGAATCAATTGGAGAATTTAATGACACACTGGCATGTTCTCATGGCTAAGAGAAATTACGGAGACTGGGAGATCCAGGATTCAAATCCCGGCTGTGACATTGAATATTGGATTCTGACTACCTATCCAAACCTTGCTCTGTATAGAGATAGTGTTGAAGAAAGAACAGAAACTAATTTCCTAACAAGATATGTTATCAGTAGGGCCCGGAGGGATGTGCGCTGCAGGCGTTACAAGTTATCTGGACACAGAGTATGAATGACGTCAGATGTACAGCACAGTCATCAAATATGTATACATCGAATTCAACGTAACGTAGTACTCGAGTATATCACCCTGACATGCACCGCCAATACATCCCACGATACTTCTACCCTGAAAGAGACCACCAGGTGAGAGATGATGTGAAATTATAGTGGAGATGAAATGGAGGGACAATAATTTCGGGGATGTTGTTAACATATTCAACATTCACCTGGAAACCTGGGAAATCCCCGAGAAAACTCATTTCAGGCAGTCAATCAGGCAGGGAATCGAACCCCAGCCTCCTGAATGCGGACCACAAACCTTCCCGCTCTTTTTTTTTTGGTATGTCACTGTTTTTACAATTTCACCGCATTTCTTCTGAATATGTTACATAGGCTGTCTTCCAGAGTATGTCATTAATGCACCTGCCGGCCTCGGTAGCGTGTCTGCCTTACGTTCAAGAGGTCCTGAGTTCGACTCTCGGTCAGGGTGAGTTACCTGGATAAGGGTTTTTCCGGGTTTTCCCTTATCCTGACAGACGAATGTCGGAAACTCTAAGCTCTATGGATCCTGGGCTCATCTGATCATCATTTTACCCATTCCATTCATCGTCCAATATGACTTAACGTCGGAGGATGTAAATTAAACAGAATTGATGCACCTGATGTTCTGGCCGTTTTATTGACCTGATATATTTCATTTCATATACATATCTCTTAGTTTTCTCAGTTATATATAGTTAACAAATGCCTCATTTAGACCAGCAAATATAATTTATGGAAAAGATGTTCCAAAAAAGTGGAGAAAACAATAATTAAATACATGGATTGAGTAAATATAAGTTGACAAATTTAGCGGTAGATGCAATTTCCATAATAAAACTTACCCTAAAAATGGGCTAAAGTTATATCCAAAGTATGTGGAAAGTGTGCGATATTTTCCTGTGAAGTTGTGCAGAGTTGCAGTTTATAGCACAAAATGACAGATGTAGTAGCACTTCTTAAAATGTATTTAAAATATAAATGTTGTCTGAAATAATAAAATGAAGAACAAATTAAAAGGAAAGTACCAATTTATAAGACTGCACAAAAATCTTTTGCCCATTTTCCCTAATTTATCTCATTTGAACCTATAATGGGATTAAAATCTCCATGTTATTCACTTTTTTATAATTGTTAACTTTTGTGATAATGTAAATATGCACCATGAAGTATCTAAATATTTCTTAGTTTCTAAGACATGACCAATTTTATGTCATTAATGTAATGAATGTTTACTCAAGTTTCTGTGTGTGATGTTCATTTTCTGGATGTAACTCTGCCATTGCGGTTTGTGCTTGACGGTGGATGACTTTATCCTCAGAGGATGTCCACGACGCAGAAGGCAAATTCAACGAAGCAGTCGATCTGTTTCATTCAGGGCTAGCAGAGGGAATGTAATGTATACATACACACACGCACGCACAAACACATACACACACTGGAGTAGTGCGTGTTGCCTGTGAATTAAGGCGTCTCCATCCAGCGCGGCTCTAACTTGGTTAGAGAAGTTAGTCAGGCTTCAAGTTAACATGAATGATAAATGGAAAGGATGTATTAGATATGAACGGTTTGGGTCTCGGTCGGGATTCCGTTATAAATATTCAACTTGCTACCAATGCTGCTATCAATAACTCTACCTTATTGGCTTTCCCTTAAACGTAATCAATATGTTAGCAATACTTCCTGCTTTTGAATTAAACAAGATTTAGTTTATAGTTAATGGAAATTAATCATTTCTCCACACTAGCCGTATATAGGCTAAGAGTTTTGATAGATGCAGTCAACATGAAAAATTCAATGCCATGGCCGGGATTTGAACCACAGATACCCTGGATTTCGTCCAGTCGCTCTAACCCATTGAGCTACCACGGCCTACGTGCCGTCCTAACACCAAATTCTCCATTTGACACGTATATTTCCCCGGTAAACTACCAAGGGCTCTCGCATCCGAGATACACCGTTTGTGGCGACTTACTATTGTAAGTACTTGAGTCCTAGGCTTCATCATTTAACTCTTATTATAGTTAATTAATGGAAATTAATCATTTCTTCACACTGGCCATATATAGGCTAAGATTTTTGATAGATAGAGTCAACATGAAAAATTCAATGCCATGGCCGGGATTTGAACCACGGATCTCCTGGTTTCCGTCCAGTTGCTCTAACCCATAGAGATACCATGGCCAACGTTCCGTCGTGACGGCAAGTTTTAGCTTGCAATTTAGAAATGGTATTAATTAAAAACAAGTTAAAAAGTTTGCGTATTTTATTTTTTGTTGCTTCAGTTGTATAGGCTTCCATTACATACAAAGTCAACTGAAGGTTTCTACTATCTAGGGCCGTTATCATAGTCAGACTTGGTACGTACCAACTAGCTACTTCCGGTGGAATAACGGTAGACCATCGATTTCCTTATTTATAAACGGGGATTACCGATAGTCCTGGGACCAAACACGTTGGTCCGGCTCAAATTTTGATCCACCTCCAAGGACCAAGGACCATGGATGACAGTGAAGTGATGAGTCTATCTGTGGTTTGTAGAAGTTGTGAAATAAGACGACGGAGGAAAACGTATCTACCAAGAATAGAAATTATAGCGAAGCACGACGACCTAAACTTCAAAAGCAGATACAGGTTTAGGAAATTGAACGCTAGAAAGTTGATAGAAATGATTCGTCCTAACCTGTACGTCAGAGACGATAACCGAGGCCTGACACTCAAATCCTAACAACACTTCGGTATTATGCAAGAGGAGAATATCAAGACAACACTGCTGACCTGCATCAGTAAGGCACATTATCAGCAAACTCGTTATAAATTTCCCTCCATGACTCCCCCTTTCTCATATTTATATTCGTCGACACGGATTTATTTTCCATAATGTTCATTATTTTTGGACTATTGAAAATACTGGTCTTCCTTTGACAAATTGATACCACGCTTCTTCATATTTTCCATATTCACAGCACACCCAGCACATCATACTTTGTTACCGAACCTCAAACAGCAGCAGCAACCGTAAGAATGATTAAGAAACAGCTGCGAAACTACCACAGAGATTTATAAACTTGTATGTACTCTGTGGTTTGTTTAATACTCTATGGAACTCGCGCATGCGCAGAACCTTTCTACATTTGCTCCGTGCTGGTCCAAGGCTTTTTATCGTCTATGATAACCAGAAAGTTAGATCGTCTTTGGTCCGGACCAAGTAAGTTGGAACATAGTCTAGACCAAAATGATAACTATGCATGCGGACCCGAGACCAAGGGCTAACACCGAGCGGTTAGTTTTTTGGATAGGAAATTTCCGAGGCTTTTCTTATTGCAAGCATAAATCTCTGTGGTCTTTTAACTCCATCACTGCTGTTAATCTAAGTTACGATGGATATTAAGATGAGGAGCAGGTGGATTGTGGGGTGTATGTGGTGCAGAAATAACTCAATTCTGACTGCAATTAATTTTAGACCCACCGAGGCGGGAATCGGTGAGTATAATCCTAGTTCAGGAAAAAGGCGTTGAGGTCAGGATCCTTTTGGTGTAGGATGCAATCAGGTACAAACAGATTATGCTCCAGACTAGCGAGTTGTTCTCTGTGGTAGGTAAGGGTGAGCATAAGTATACTCTGTCCCAGGGTCCAGCGTTTAAATGGAAATACAGTGTTTCCTAGTTGACTTCTCTCACCATGTTATTGATAGAATATTTATATCATGAGCTCGCTCCCTAGCATGGGCTCAGTCGTCATGACGTCGGTATCACCTTTTTATTCTAGTTGCCCACGTTTCACTTCCCCGCATCTAATTGTAATTGCTATTCTGCACTTCCTCGTCACTTTACACCTTCATCCCCCGAAGCGCCTCGAGCTGAAGTGTCGTGCCTGGTCTGTTCGCGTCCTTGCTGACCGCGGACTATCTATTCACGCCCCTTTTCTATTTCGTGACTGTTCACCCGTATCAAGTGATGCATAGCAATTTTGATTGGAGGTTTGTTTTCCTCATATTTAATCTTATTGGTCTTTCACCCCCTCCTATATGTAGGCAGTAGTTCAGTTTTCGTGCAACAGTTTTTCGAGGTCATGGGAAGACATATTCTGACTTTCTCTCATATTCCTTAGGGGAACTTTTTGCCCTCTCGTCGCCCTTTCTCGCGCGTTTAGCTTATGTGACACATTCCTTTGTTAATATAGTGTTATCTTCCCTCACTTGCTTATAGCATCGGAAACCTCAGGTTTCCGTCTCACCAACTAATGTCTCCTTAACGTGATCGGTAATAATCAGTGAAGTATTATTGAGGAAGGGTAATAGTTGTTTTAGCTCCTTATCTAACTTCGCTTTCTGCAGAATTACGTTTTGATATCATTAAATTCAACTTTTGAAGTCAATATGCCCGGGTACTCTAAACGCAATACATTAAATGGAATATGGTTAATTCAAATTACTTAATATTTCAGTTATTAGCGAATGTGTTGCTGAGCAACAGGGCTGTTAAAGTGTTCACATAATACATCTTAGACTCTGTAAACAAAACACTTAAGCTATATGATCAGATAAAACAACTTTGGAAAGCAATTTAAAAACAGCTTCTTGTCTGGATGTTGTTGGCCGGGGGCAGGAATACGATATTGTTCCTCTTGTTATTAGTTTTCTGTAGGAAAATCAATAAAGAAACATTTTATTAAAACTCCTTTAGAATGCAGCATGAATAGCTCGGTTCGGTACTGCATCTTGCCCAACTTCAAAATAGCTACATGTGTTGCACGTACTTACGATCTTAGCTATCAACTCCTTGCATCCTGGTACTGTAATTTAATTTTAAGAGGTGTTAGTGAATAATTGATTTGTATTTATACCTATAAATCGCACTGCACACACATTAGTGTATCTGCTGCAATATTTGTAAACATATAATGGCAGTATGTCCATTTCCATACATTTGAAATGTGGTGAAAACACTTCAGCAGTAACAATGAATGTACACTGCTATGTTGTAAATAATTATGACCACATTATAGTTTATTATGGTTAAAAGGAAACTTGTGTTACTGTGTTATAGAAGACAGAATATCACCTTGGCTTTTAATTATGTTAGAAGCAGAGGAATCTTGTAATAAGAATTCATAGTTTGTTTATAGACGTGACTGCTTTCAACCTTCCTTTTCAATGATTATAGACTTAAGCAATTTGCTAAAATATTAGAATGGAAAAGACTTTACAATGCGTAAAATAAATTACTTTCAGAATATTTGCAACCAAGTGAAGTGTTAGTCGAAGTGTATTACAAATTGATATCAATTAATTATTTCAAGAAAATAGTAGCTATTGCATTCACATGATCCTCACTATTGTTTTAAAAATTCCTATTCGTTGTTCACTTCTTGTTTTTTAAACATTGTAGGTAATTTGTAATTTATTTCTAAAATTTCGTTTTACATCATAAAATATAAGTACAAAATCAAGATTATAATTATAAAATTCCTATTGGAAAACTCCACATACTCCCAAATCTTGAAAATCCTACCATATTGCCTGCTGTTGAATAATAATTCGGTCCCCATACACCTGACCCTAGGTTTTTGTGTATTGGAGGCCCTCTACTCTTTACACTTTACCATTTCACCTATTCTGCTCTACATTTTGCTTTTAATCGTTCTTATCCATCTCATTTTAACTTGCCCTAAATAATTCCCCATATTTCTCCTGTTCTCTTCCCCTTTTACTAAAAATTTTCTAATTACTACTTCGCCCCCGCCCCAAATTGTTCCATTTTACGTTGCCAGGCCTGCTCTCTCCATATCTTTGTTTGACTTCAGTATAATATGCAATAGAAGTCTACATTCTCTTCTCCACACAATGGAAATTTATCTAGCTCTCTCTATCTTGACCTATACCTTTCAAGTACCTCACTCCTGTTCTCACCAAAGCAAAACATTCTCGCCCTAACTTATTACATATGTCCATATATCCTTCCCTCCTCCAGGCTGTTTTTATTTCTCTACATAACTTCAGTGAGCTTTTGTCACTTGTATTGGCAAAAATGTCACTTCTTAATGAGATAAGCTTCCTTTGCACATTCACTTATTTGTTATAGTTACATAAAGCGAATGTGATAACACGAATACTTCGGTTTGGGGCGCTGGTGTGCTAGGTAAATCATCTTGTCACATCGTTGGAGGATGCTGGAATTAAATATCAAATTTGAATTTTCTTTGAACGCTCTTGCAGCAAATGTTATATTAGATTTAGAAATACATACACAAAATGAAATAAAAAATCAATTAATTAAAGATAATTAAATGACCAAATAAACACTAGAAAGAAAGGATATGAAAGCAGATGTTGAACATGATCTAGTGGATGATTTTATCAATGCTGGTAAATAATTTATTTTACAGTAATAGCGATGTAATAGTGGATTTTATATTCCGATATGTTATCGATGACACTGGGCCAGCAGTGGAATACATAATGTTTCCAGCCTCAGTACCGTGGATGCTAATGTGCTTGCCTCACGCTCAAGAGTTCCCGAGTTCGTATCTCGGTCATGGGCGAGTTACCTGAATAAATCTTTATCCGGGGTTTTCCATTAATCTTAAAGAAGAATGTTGGGTAACTCTAAGTTCTAGGGACCCTGGGCTCATTTGAGCATTCTTTCATCCATTTCATACACGTCCGATATGACTTAATGCTGGATGACGCAAAAGAAAAATTCCTCTGCCATTTCACATCAGCAAATTAAACCCCATACTGATTCTAGATGAAAACGATGAGTGTAACGGTTTTATTTTCAGAACCCATTTTTAGATCTTCTAAATGTGTTGCTTAATATAAAATATTTGCAGAAATAAGATTGAAAATGTGCAAAAATAAATTTCTCGTTGTGTTCATTTATGCGGCTTAATTATATTTACTCACTTTTACATTATTTTTTTTTTCTTTAAAAAATTTCGTGTTTCAGTTATGTAAAGTGACTTTTTTCTGAAATTGCTTTATTTATAATGTTTATGAGGCATCAAAGGTACATTTACAGTGGAATCTGTACAGAATACAACCATATGTTATATAAATTAAAAATTCAAATAAGTTAAGAGTATTTTGGTCCCCAAGTGATTAGTTCTCATTTAAGACAGAGAGGAATTTGCCAGGAAGATTTGCAGCTTAATCCCAGTTTGTTAACTAAGAGAAGAGGCGGCAGCTTTCTTTGTCAAGGGATGCTGGTGTCTTGAGATAACGTAGCTCATTCATCATGGTGTTACTGTTTATACTTTGTTATGAGCTAAACCCGAAGATTAATGGAGCTGGGTGAAACCATGGCCAAGGCACGATAAGCGGCTGCAACTTTCAAGGTCGTTCTTGAAGCTTCCGTCGAGCGCCTCGCAGTTTCCACCAGCGGAAGTGCTAGAACTTTTTCACGTCCGCATTGTCGCATCAGCGAGGGCCTGGCGCGCGTTGGGTCTGCATACGAAAACTTTCCCTTTGTACTCTTGTCTTGGCTTTTTAACCAAACTACTTTCCAAATTTAGATTAACCCGCCTCGGTAGCGTGAATGGTAGCGTGTCTGCCTCAGGTTCAAGAGGTCCTGAGTTCGAATCTCGGTCAGGGTGAGTAACCTGGATAAGTTTTTACCGGAGTTTTCCCTTATCCTGAAAGACGAATGTCAGGTAACTCTAAGCTCTATGGCTCCTGGACTCATTTGAACATCATTTCATCCATTCTATTCATCGTCCGATATGACTTAACGTTGGAGGACGTAAATTAAAAAAATAAAATAAAGAAAATAGATTATGTTGGATCACTAGAAATAATATAACCATTTCTTTGAAACGTGTCCCTTTTCTTTTAGTTTACACTGTCGTCATAGCTTTATTTACATTATCTTCATTTTATTTTGACTGTGAAATATTTGTAGTACGTACTTTCATTAGGTGCAGGTTTTCTTTATTTTAATGCTTAAATTTATAGACATAAAGCATTTAATATTTTAAATAATTCATAACTTGAATTGTTAGACATTAATCATAATAGCAGTAGTCAAACTATAGAAACAGAGCGAGGTGGTGATACGGCGACGAGCATGGCTCTCATTCCGGAGGTCAAACTTCCGTACTTGGCGACACCCCCCACACCTATATTGTCTCGTATAATGTTAGTAACTGAATATAGATAAATTTGGTAATTCTTAAATGAAAGTGAATAATAAAACCTAGGATTCCAGCAGTAATAAGGTACTTGAATTGAATACTTTAAGTCGAAATATGAACCTGTAATTTCTAAATCAGAGACAACCTTGTGCCTTTTTTTCGGCACTCATTTCCTTGTATTCCCGATTCGAGTCTGTTTACTCGTTGGATCGCTTCGGATTCCCTCCGATTCTCTATCTGAGCGCTGCGGGTTTCCATATGTCTTCCTAACGGTACTGCTTTCAGTTGGGAAGACATTCCGTGTCTGATGTCGGACGAATTAAGCTCTTGGGTAAGTGTTCCAGTCTCGCCTGTTAGCTTTAATAATTTTTGTCTTAGTGGACTTTCTGATCGCCTTCTCGGGAGCTTTATTTGAGTTTTAAACGGGATATATTTTGTCAGTTCCGGGACCAGAAGCTACTGTGTTTTCAATTTCTAGTCTTAATGTCGTTACTGCTTGCTTACGTTTCGGTTAAAGTTAAATGTTTTCCGGGATACTAGTTAACTTGGTTAAATTCTTGTTTTCAACAACATTGTTTGTGTTTTCTAGAGTAGCTTTGTTAATGATTGTGATGCTTTTGTTTTCCTGTGTTGCTTAAGGTAACACATATTGTTATTTGTAAAAATATGCAGTATTGAATTAAAGTTTGAGTTGTTAAATGGGGAACTGTGAGTCAGTTCACTGTCTGCCGTTCCCGTAACCTGGACCTCTGTTACATCTGTAAGTGTTGTAGGCCCAAACCAACATACACCAGTTTAACCAGCGTTAGGTTTCTAAGAAGCGTACGAATCTCCCGAAATGAAAATTCGGATTGAGGGAACTAAAGAAACCATGGTTGCTTAGAAACCGTTCATTGCAATGAATGGTCACTTCCAGCGAATGTTCATAGCTGGGTACCTCCCCAAAACTAAATTGACAGCAGAAAGTCGAAGGAAAACAGGAGAGTCTAGAATTATTTGCACGGGAAGTAATGTAGCGGTGTTTAGCTACACCTGAAAATTCTGCTATCCTTGAGCTCTAGGTCCCCTCTAATCCTGTATTTTTTTTCTCACAGCGAGGATGTTTTCAACTTGTCACATAATATCCATGGTCTGTTACACAAACTTCTGTTCATCGATATTTACGCATGTTGAAGTCGCATTTCTTCTATTCATTACAATCACAGATTAGAATTCTTTATAACAGCCAGGATACTCTTAGTGGAGTAGCATAGATTTTCATTCATTTGGTCAGCTTATGTTATTTTCTTCGATCAAGCATTTGTTGCAGAGCTCAATTTTTATGAAATCTTCTTGAACAAATAATGCCAGTAGTAGAACAAGATAAATTGTCAATAAATGTAAACGTGGGTCGATTTATATGGACCGTGAAATCGAACAAGCATAGATCTGTCTCATGAAATTTAAAACATCAGTCAGCAATAGATTTATGCCAGACTTAATGTTCAAATTTCGATATAATGTATGTATTTAACTAGTACAGAGTAAATACAAAATGGAGGGCATTGTGGTAGATGAACAGCTCTAAACTTCACCTGCCTTCTAAGGAAAACAGGACAATATTCAAGGCCAAAGTGTGTGGTTCATGGTAATCGAATCCGGAAATTGCAAAGTATATATGTTCGGTTCATGTAAACCATCACTGAATTCACTTGAATGGTGTATGAATCGAAGTTCAAAAATAATTGCAAGAATGGTGGCAGACATAGCACATACGTAGTTCGTTTAAAGGGTCGTGTCAACTTTAGCAGCTCAGGTGGTAGTGAAAATTGTGGTCAGACGCTCTCGATTCATATTCGCTCTCGATGAGTTTTGTTTGCTAAGCGAATATTGCCGTGTACGACGATACGTGCACATAATGGCTGTTCGACTTCTAAAATCAGAGCAAAACTCTTACAATTCAGAGGGCTGGAATATTAAAGGCATTGGATCAGTTGTTAAGGTTGAAAAAATCCTAAGAATTTATATACGAATTAGTACACCAACATGATTCTTTGATATAGTGATATCATAGACAGCCGGATAAAATGTCAAGGGGGGAAGAGTTCTTGCTTCGAAAGAAATTTTTATAAGTATGTTCAATGTAATCTACCTATATTAAACATATAGAAGTATGCCTTTATTTAACTGCGCGTATTCTTATGCTATATTCCTCGAAGACACTGGGAATCTTTTTAAGAAATAGGTATGCATTCTATCAAATATGCTAGAACGGGACAAAGGGTTCGAGAAACCAGCTCTCACCTTTCTTCGTTTCCTATCTAAATAACCCCTAATGCTTGCTTTAAGTCATATATGTTGATTGATCTCAAAACTTAGCTTAAATAATGAATCGTTTAGAAGGTTTTAATGCAACCAGGTTTGTTAACAACGAAATTTTCCAGCAAATCTCCTATATTTACGTTTTCAGCCATCTAGTGGCCAGCTGTTCGAACCTCCTGGGTACAGCAGTGCAGTATAAATGGCCGTTCATGACATTAAAAATGGAATTTGCTTCGATTTTCTCGATGTTTTTGAGAAAAGAACAGAAAACATAGATCTTTACTTAATATATGTATCTTTCTTATACATACATTTATTCGTAGTGAAACGAAACATTTATTTCCGTTTTTCCATTTTCCTAGTAAGAAATTTAATCTATGGGAGATTCCAAATGCCATAAGAACAATGACTTTTTAATGGAAATATAAGCGTTAATTCGTAAATGTGTGGATTTATTTGAACTAAATATTCGTGCTTTGTTTTAGAATTTTACAAATTTAACTTGGCAACACACATTAAATTTTACCGGCAAGGGAATGTTTCGACAGGCACTTAGATCACAGAATAGAAGGCGCACTATAACTGATTAACCAGAAGGTCATATTATTCAGCATTATTAGGGTTCAATTCTAAAAATCATAATTAACTGTAAAGTGCACGGTATTAATAACAATCAATTTACAAAATAGGTGCAACGTAGAGTGGAAAACGGAAAGTTGGAATTCCCTCTTCAAAGGAACTGTTATGTTTTAATATAAAATATTTTAGGAAGTGTAAATTTAAAACAATTTGTGTACGAATAGTGAATGAATCATCGATTTATGTTGTATGAACAAATCATGTGAATTTATTACTATCTAGTAATTAGTCATGTAAATCTAGTTCCAAATGCGGGATTCGCATCACACACACACACACACACACACACACACACACACACACACACACACACACACACAGACACACACACAGACACACACACAGACACACACACAGACACACACACACAGACACACAGACACAGACACACACACAGACACACACACAGACACACACAGACACACACACAGACACACAGACACACACACACAGACACACACAGACACACACACAGACACACACACAGACACACAGACACAGACACACAGACACACAGACACACACACACACAGACACACACACACAGACACACACACACAGACACACAGACACACACACACAGACACACAGACACAGACACAGACACAGACACACACACAGACACACAGACACACACACAGACACACACAGACACACACAGACACACACACAGACACACAGACACACAGACACAGACACAGACACAGACACAGACACACACACAGACACACAGACACACAGACACACACAGACACACAGACACACACACAGACACACACACAGACACACACACAGACACACACACAGACACACACACAGACACACAGACACACACAGACACACACACAAACACACACACACAGACACACAGACACACACACACACACACACACACACACACACACACACACACACACACACACAGAAAAAGGTCACGTATTCAAATCACAGGTTTCCAATGGAGTGGCAATTGAGAATCTTTTGCTGCACGAGACTGTTGTAGTCATCTTTGTTGTAACTTCTACTCCTCCATTCTACGGATTCTTGCTGGAAAACCTAAATACATACAAACATATACTGGTGAACGCCTTATCCAGGATTCATGGAGTTGTGAGCAGTTTTTGTTTCCGTCTCAATAGCATTTGTTTTTGTGAGGTTTCGTTGTTATATCTTTCGTGCCCCATATTTTATCTTGTTTTTTTTTTTTTATTTATACTCCATGTCTCCAAGCGCTGATATTGTTTTCCTGTATTTTACCGAAATTATTTAGAGATACTAAACATTTGAATGGTTCAGATCCTATATCAAAGTGGTACCATTCATGGAGTATTAATAGTCCTTTGGAAGTTTTGAAGAGAAGACCTAAAAACGAAATATTTACTGTTGTATCTTGAAATTTAATGCTTTAACATAGTTCTGATTTGAAGTTTGAAATCCTTAACAAACTTGTGGATGCTTTTGTTTTATTCTTTTTAATTTTATTAATTATTTTTGCTGCAAAATTATAATCTTAAAATGTTTTAGAGATGAACAGTGTGTGGTGTTTTAGGGCCCGTCGACAACAAGGTCATTTGGGGCCGTAGAAATGAAGATGATGTAAGATTTTTGATTTGAAGAATTTTAAAGGAAAATATATACCATATTGTATTGAAAATAGGAATTTTGTTCCAGTTGAAATTTTATAGAAACGAACATTTCTGAGGGTTTATATATTTCTCAAGGATCAAAAGATATTTATCAAAAGGAATAGAACACGTTTTGTAGATATGACATATAACGTTTCATCTCATTCCTTGCATGTTGCTGGCTAATTGCGTCATTGTTTTTCTTGTACCAGTGCCAGAATTAGGCCAATTAAGCTCACTGTATAACGATACAATGAGCATGTTTCAGTTCTAGGATCGTATAAAATTATAATAACAAAAACTTTACATATGAATGGAGATTGCTGTGGTTTAGAGTGATGTAATCGAGACCAGAGAATGTACTACACATATTTCCGGAAGGAAATGAGTATGGAAAAGATCAAGTTAGGAAATAGTTTACTACTTCATTTTGATATAATTTTTTTTTTTCTTAAATAACGTCCTCAAACTAAGTCATATCGGACGATGAGTGACATGATGCTCAAATTAGCCCAGGGTTCACAGAGCTTAGAGTTAACAGACATTCATCTTTTAGGATAGGAGAAACCCCCTTATCCAGATGATCCATGTTAATCGTAATTCAAACTCGGGACCTCTTGAACGTGAGGCGGATACGCTACCATCGGCGCTACAAGGGTGGGCTCATTGTAAGCTGAGCATAATATTATTTAAGGTTCAATTGTATATTATAAAATACATAGAGATATGTTGTAGATTTGTGTATGTAAACATGCTTTATTTGCATTACTGCTTATTTAACTTACACGTTATTTGTACTTTCGGCATATGGTTTAAGTGAAATAGATTCTGAATATAGGTTTTTCGCATTCAAATGATTCCTAACCCATATTTATTTATTTCTGTTAGCATGTTGCCTTTCAGAACATTGTCTCCTGCCTAGAAGCATTTATATTAAAATTTAGATAATTCTATTTCAGTATAGTATATGTAAACACATTTTATATATCTGTAATTTGAATTCAAAGATAGAACACGTACTGGATATTATATAAGTGATCGGTCACAATTTTTCGTGATATTTGTTAGGTTGTATACAGGTGCACATAGCGTATTTTATATTGTTGATATAATATTCTGTCCATGCACTGAAGTAGACATATTAGTACGTTTGTGTGTTAAAACATTTAAGTGAACAACTTAATTACGTTTACACTTGTCATGTTATGCTTTACATAGCTTCACGAAACATTCACTCAAGGACAATAGTTTGATCGTTACCTTCCAGGCAATACTAACGGATAAACTTCCTAATACTTCTTAGACAAAAATGAAGCGCAAACTTCAAAATAGATATCATTGAAACTACCAATCAGAAAAATATTGTAGGTATTAAAGCTTTTATACGAGGTGTTACCTACGTACTGACTTTTTCTTTTAAATACAAACCTATAATGCTTTGGACTTATTATAATAATAGTAAGTATGCAATCTCTTAATAATATTTTTATTTATTGTTGGAATAAGTGTGAAAGTAGGAAATTGGGTTCTTGTTCACGGTATGAAAGTTGAATGCGGCAATATCGATATATGATACACACAAAACAAGATCGATTCACCTCTCTCTCAGGTAATTGAAGCTGCAGGAGACCGGTAATTGCAGTAGATTGGTAGACACCTCTGGCGCGTCACGTCGTTTTCGGCTTCATTTGTTACCCTATTTCACTACAAGCGTTACACCATTTCTCAAATTTGCATTACGAACAACTGGATTGCATTCACTGTATCAGAGGATTAATTTTGTTTCAGCTGAGGATGTAGGAGGCTCAGTTAATGTGTAATTCGAAACAACATAAATATGTACTATTGGTACTGTGATGAGACACAGATTGCTAATGTTGATGAGATACCAGCATCTTTTAAATGCTATTATTAAGCCATTTTAAATCTAAGAAACTTTTCAAATGTTTACAATCACTGCATTCCATGTGCAATTGATTAAATCTCATTAAGTTTGCTTTTTTCATCACAGAATAATGCGATGAAATCTAAACACTGGTTAAAGGAGACTAATGCATTAACATATTCCGCTCATTAATTTAAAACGTACTGAAAAATTGTCATTTACTGCGGAGAATAATAGGTGTAGTCTATAGAGAGGCTGTTAATCTATAATAGGCGGCTCCAGTAGAAGTATGAGTATCCTTCAGCAGTGTAGGTGGAGTGTGTCTTTCTCACGTTCAAGAGAACCCGCGTTCAAATCTTACCTAGGGTTAGTTATTTAGATAACTTTACTTCCCGCGAGGTTTTCCTCTATCCCAAAAGGTAAATGTCGGGCAATTCTTAGCTCTGTGAACCCCAGGCTCATTTGAGCATCATTTCATTCACCATCCGATATGACATTTTTAAGTAGTTACAGAAACAAAGGGTAAACTGCTGTAAAGTGGAAAATCTATAAATAAATAAAATAAAAAGGGTAGTACGAGTTGTCGTACTCAAAGGGATAGGTACGAGGGCTGTTCAATAAAGAATGATCTCAATTTTTTTGCAAACGTGCCTCTACTCATCCTTATAATTTTGATAATCCTTCTCAAAATAGTCTCCCCTGAATGCCATGCACTTGTCCAGCGTTTCTGCCAGTCTGCAAAGACATGCTGGAAACCATTTTTAAGAGATCCTACAAAATCGCCTCCGCAGCCTTCACCACTGCTCCTGATGATGGATAATGCCTTCCACGAAGAAATTTCTTCAAGTTAAGGAATAGAAAAAGGTCACATGGGGCAAAATCCGGACTATAGGGAGGGTGAGGGATGCAATTCACGCAACAATATTGGTAATTTGCGGCCGCGCATTATCGTGGTCCAACATCCAGCCTGCTTCACGCAAATGTGATATTTTGCGCCTAATATGGACTTGAAATGTTTTCAGGACATCCCTGTAGTATTTTCCAGTTACTGATGTGTGTGCAGGTACAACATGCTGATAAACCATTCCATGAATATCAAGGAATGAGATGACCTGAAATTTCACAGCAGAAGCAACCACTTTTGCTTTTTAAGGGGTTGGTGATGGAGATTTCCATACTGAGCTTTGCTGTTTGCTCTCAGGATCAAAATGATATAGCCAAGTTCCATCAGCAGTGATTACGTTTGAAAGAAACTCCAGATCTTCCTATAACATCAACGTTAACTACATGCTACCTCCATTGCAGCGGTAGGTGATACTGAAAATGCCTGAACTTGCCTGGTTCTCACAGGCGGGAACCAGGAATACCAACAATGAAACTACTACGGCGTGTTTGTTTCACATTAAGCTAACAGAATATAATAAGATTGAATTTTAGTGTGAAAAATTATGATCATTATTTATTGAACAGCCCTCGTACTTCTCCACGTCTCTTTAACCAATATTAATTCTGTAAATTTATGATTCAGAGTTCGTTTCCTTAGCGACATTATCAATTTTAAGAAAAATTTGTTCTTTTGTCCAGGAAAATATCAGTTTCTCTAAACTAATTTCCTTTTACACGTATATAAGTGGCGACCTTAACGGAACTGCAGTTCATATAAAATTTATTCCAACATTTCACTGTGAATAACTGAATGTAATACTGTTTGAGGTCTCCTGGTGGGAAAAAAATCGCGTGTGAGTGCGTGCGTGTCGTTAGTTCTATTTATTACTTCAGTTATGGAAGTCCATCAAAATCACAGCGTTAGTTGCGTAATCGTCTTCCTGTGGTACCTGTTTTATTTAGCTGCATTAAATACACTATACTGCGACACATTCCTGGTTTTGAGGAAAATTATACTACTTCTATGGAAGTAGACACGCCGATTTCGAAAGTAACAGTATCCGCGTAACATGTACCATCTTTATGCAATTCGATATATTTTATATACTATACACTATATATAGGAAGGTCGTTTGATAAGTCTCGTAAATTTCTATGAAGGGATGGGAATTTTCTGTTGCCACTGTGGGTGGTAAGCTAGATTATTCTAAAGATTCTACAGAAATGCTGAATGTGCTAAAGTTCATAAAATTCATAAAGTTCATTGTTAACAGCCATCTGAACTGCTCAGAGTGATAGTTGTGATACCGAAATTAAGGCTTGCCATAACTAAAGAATCATAATGGATGTCCAAGGAATGTTGTTTCTTTGTGACAATACGGGCAAGGCCAGTTGAGTTGGGGGGAAAGTTGTTATAACAAAAGCAATGTCAGCAACAGTGTCCTTAGTAGTTTTCACTTGACTTATATGAATAGAGTATTCTTTGGATCATTCAGAATGGCATGACAAAACAGCCACAAAGAGATTTTTGGTTGAATGAAGAGGGCTTTCAATAAGTGAAAGTGATACACCCACGCGCAGCTGTGGAGAAGAGCACTCCGTGACTTGCAAGCCATTAAAGCAGTCTTCGGCGTCCGGCCGATGAGAAGAGTCTTCGGCGTCAGGCTGATGAGAGCAGTCTGAGGCGTGAGGGCGATTAGGGGCAGTCCTCTTGTTCTGTCTTGGATATTTGTCGGTTCATATATATAAGAAACGAATAAAGTTTATCGAGTAATAAACATTGTGCCGTCAGTAACTCTAAACAGAGATTGGTAACCCTTGGTCGGCAACTTTCATTTCGAGGTTTTAAAAGAAGAAGCAGTAAATAAATAAAGTGGAAACGGGCATTCCAGTGTTATTACAATCTCCTTCTCACACACATCCACGCATACCCAGAGAGAAACCTCAGTGTTCGCCGACTTATTTGCTCGCCATTAAATTATTGCTTCAAATTGGCGTTCATGACGTGGAATTGTGTGCACCCATAAACATTTTAGTTACAGATTTTTGAGGCTGTAGGTTAGGCATTTAAAATGTAAGAGTGCACAATATCGTCCATTAGCAATGTAAAGCTTTGCCCAAGATGGATGCTGAGACTGCTCACAGTCAGTCATAAGCACATCCGTGGAACACTTCTACCGAGAGTCTGTCGATGTTTAATCGCAATCCGCAAGAGATTTTGCACCGATTTGCGACCATGAATGAAACACACCAGAATCAAAATAGCAGTCAAAACAATTGACTAATGCTGGTGAAAGTGTACCAAAGAAAACAAGGATCGCATATAGCACATAAAAGTTAATATTGTAGTGAAGCTATACTCTCTTGTCTATTCTCTGTGGCATTATTTATTATGTAGATATTAATATGGCTACCGGGCCCCGAATGAGGATAAATTCGTGCTTTGTGCACGAGGCTAACAAAGCGTGGCGCTTGTTTTTTAACCAATAGTCGTAACTATTTTACTTGACGTTAATTACGAACTGGGGGAACGTAACTAGATGGTATTAAGAGTCAATTCGAATGGCATGAGAGGCTTCGGTACATCAAAAGATCATTTTAAGTGGCACCTAAATCACAATTTTAAAACAACGAAAATTACTTTGATTTAACACATTTAATAAACTTTAGATACAATTACAATAAACAAAAACACATTTACCTTTTAAGTTGGATTCAGAAAAGATGTGGTTGCTCTATATCCTGCTAAGCGTCTATTCTCTAACAAGGTTCACAAGGAAAGGGAAAAACAAGCGCCAGGCTGTGTTAGCCCCGTGCACAAAGCAGGAATCTATCCTCATTCCGGGTCCGATAGCCATGCCATCATCTACATAATAAATGATGCCACAGAGAATAGACAGGAGTATAGCTTCACCACAATATGACCTTTCAGATAGCAAATTTGCATTCTGTTTTTATTTTATATGTAACTTACATGTTTTTACACTAATGATAATATTTTCAAAGTTATGTTGCGATTTTTGAGAAAACCCTACACGATAGAGAAAGAAAAGGAAAGCAACGTTTAATTTAGCACATCACATTTAATATCACATTTCAGATCGCAAACTGGCGAACATAAAGTTTATTTCGCAGGGCTGTGTCTGAGTTGTAACCTAGAAGTAACCGTATAGTCTACCAATTATCTAAATTCATAAAAAAGTAAAAAATTGTATTGAGTGTTTAGATTTGGGATATACCGTGTAGTAGTTCTGTTTTAAGGTTAATCTTAATTAGGGCTTTCTCGGAGAAAGTTAATGTCTACTAGTTACCAGTTTGCTTCTGAAAAGAACCAATAGGGTTGGGGAAAATTGATTGGGTGCGGCGAGGTAAAAGCACTTGACTTCAAGGGACGGTATTTCTCACTTTAACAGGTGGTTCATGCGGCAACACAAAATGTATTGCACATAGAGAAAGCTATTTCCAACCTTGGCGACATGACGATAAACTTCTTCCAGCGCTTGCTTCCCGGAAGGGAAATTTATCTCTGAGGAAGCAAATGGAATTAAGGAAAATTAGCATAGCAATATCTTCAGCTCTTAAATCTGCACTCCAATGCTAACTTAACATTATTAATTTAAAGTGTTAGCATTGACACAGAATATTTCACCTGATAGAAATTATTATATATGCATTCAAATGTAATTACTTGGTTTCCTTACTCTATTATATTAAAATCTGCGAAAACTTTCTATCAATACAGAGTAAATAAAATTAAAAAGGAAACATAATATGGATGTTCACACAATGCCTTGTAGAGTGTGATCCATCATCACCTGAATCATTTAATAGGCCATAACTTTTGAACCAATAATAAGACACACGTGCAACTTTGAGAGAATATAATACACAATTGGGAGATTACATTAAACTATTTACATCTCAGTGAAAATGCTGGAAGTGTCCTCTACCATCATTTATACATGACACGACTGTAGACACTGAAGTTTATATGGGTATCCTCAAGATATTTGTGGAGCAGCTGGAGGATATTGAATTGAGAGAAGGTTATTTCTAGCAAGATGGAGCAACGTGCCATATATCTAATGACACCATGGAACTTGTAAGCAGTTTATTTGATAATCGAATAATCTCAAAAGGTCTGTGGCCTCCCAGATCTCACGACCTAACCTCACCCGATATTTTCTTGTGGGGATATCTAAAAATAGAGTGTACAAGAATAGGCCACGAGCAACTGATGTTCTCAAGGAATACATTCGAACCGAAATAAGTAACATTGGCGAGGATACTCTCCATAAAACTTCAGAGAATATGGTGAGAGGAGAGCAAACCTGTATAGATGCATGTGGAGAACACTTCCAACATTTTCTCTGAGATGTAAATAGTGTAATGTAATCTCCCAATTGTGTACTATATTCTCCCAAAGTTGCGCGTGTGTACTATTATTAGTTCATTTAAATGGTTCAGGTATATATGGATCACAATATATAAAATGATTCTTCTCTCTACTTGCCTTCATAACAATAAAATGTAACATAATATTATTTTACGAATAAAATTTCTTTAGTTAAATAAGATCAACCATTTATTGTATAATGTTTTGCGACAGATATTGGAGAAATATAATTTTAAAACTCATTTGTTATTCATTGGCTATAAGAAGGCATTTGATAAATTGTCAAAACTACGCGATACTCTTCTCACTTAATAAGAGCACGTGGAACTGAGTACACATATGTTTATGGATATGTAAAGCGATGTTTAAGCAATTACGGAACAATGAAACAAAGTTTGTAAGTCACTAGAATTGCTGCATAGATTTGCGTAGCTCTAGAAAAAATAAAAGAAGAGCAGAAGTCTCAAGAAATGAGGTTTATAAGATCGGTGGGTGATGTTTAATTGATGATAAAGGCGGTAAAATAAGTCAATTTGGAGTGAAAGTGCTATGTCGTATAGAGGATTGGCGTAAGAATTTTAGAAGGAGCATATAGACAGATTCGACCAAAACCTAAGAAAGCATATTTGTGAACCACGAGTAAAACCAAATCAGGGCTGTCCAAATTGTATTGCAGAGAACTTTACCCCTTTTTCAAGTGTGTTTTGTTAGTTATGTGGAGAAAGATTGGAGGAATAAATATCACACAGATTCTAACGTATATGTTGGCTAATTGGCACTTTCAGTCTGCAAAACACGAAACAGAGTATTTTGCAATTAGCTAATGCTACAAAACCATCAATTATATTCTAATGGAGTACGGCTATATCTTTCCTACAAAAAGACTTGCCTATATATAATTTTTTGTTGTAATTTGCGTCCTCCAACGTTAAGTCATATCGGGCGATGAATGGAATGGGTGACATGAAGCTCAAATAAACCCAGGGTCCACAGAGCTTAAAATTATCCGAAATTCGTCTTTCAGGAAAAGGGAAGACCTTGGAAAAACCTTATCCAGGTAACTCATCCTCACCTATATTCGAACTCGGGACCTCTTGAACGTGAGTCAGACATCTACGTTACCGAGGCGGGCTATTTATCATGGTATTAAAATTGAACGAAACAAAACATTCAATAAGAATAGTAAACAAAATACATATAAGTATTCACAGAAAATCAAAAAATTTATTTGAAATTTATTTGGAGTTACACGAGGATTGTAACCAGAATATCAGGATGGAAAGATAGACTGAAATATTCAATGCCATAGCCGGGATTTGAACTATGGATCTTCTAGTTGCCGTCCAGCCACTCTAACCCTTGAGCTACTATGGCCAACGTGCCGACATAACATTAAATTCTCCAACTGACTCGTGTTTTTTCCCGTTAAACCACTCAGGAGTTCTCATAAACACATGAGACAGCTATCTTAATGGTGACTTACAACCTGTAAGTACTTTAAGGCCCGGGCTTTATAATTAACCACTGTTAGGTCAATTAATGGAAATTAATTTTTCTTTCACACTGGCCATGTGTAGGCTAAAGTATGGAAAGATAGAGCCAGATTGAAAACTTCAGTGCCATAGCCGGGATTTGAATCACGGATCTTCTGATTGCCGTCCAGCCGCTCTAATCATTGAGCTACTATGGCCAACGTGCCGACATAATATTAAATTCTCCAACTGACTCGTGTTTTCCCGGTAAACCACTTAAGAGTTCTCATAAACACATGAGACATATACCTTAATGGTGACTTATAATTTGTAAGTACTTTAATTATTGCATTCAAGTACTGCATTGAATTTTTCAGTCTTGCTCTATCTTTCCATACTTTAGCCTACACACGGCCAGTGTGAAAGAACAATTAATTTCCAGAATCTCAGGAGGTTATAATCCTGAAAAATTCTGGAGTTAAGCTCGTTTTCGATTTATAGTTTTACTCTTTTATGCACAGACATTTTAGGCGTTTCAATCATTCTTCTCCCTGTAGAGAGAATAAAGGAAAAGTGTGAGCTAATGTTAAATCAACCTGGAGTGCTTAGTGCTATGTGACATCTGACATCTCAAAAACAATTTGGTCCGAGATACGGACTGGTATTATCCCTACTTCCTTTTACAGACCTGTCTACTTTTATCAGCGGTTGCCATGTAATCTCATTCTCTGCTTTTATATTCCCACATGTTATCGTCAGTCTCCTAAATGACATATTCTTCTTGACATTTCCCTTCCAAATAAATCAAGGACGTCGTTTTCCTTACGTTTTCTGGAGACCAGGTAGTGATTTTCTTGAGCATCTCCTCATAAATTCACCAGATGTGGCCTATTATTATAGTGATACGTTTCTAGGCAATCTATAATGTCTTATTTCCTTAATACTCCTATCCAAAAGGCTTTCAATTTGAGAGATACATATTTTTATACAAGGCAATCCATTTTTATAACATTAATTAGATTCTTTATTTCCTATTAAGGTTCATAGATGAACAGATAGAAACATAGAGAGGAAGTCAGATAAATAGACTCAGGGGATCCCAGCACTATAACCCAGCTTATGAAATCTGGATATGGTTGTCTGTATTATAGGACTAGTTAGTCATGGAGGTATACACTGGAGGTATACACTGTTAGAGCAGATTTTTCATTATAAATGAGATGAAGTTCTGCGAATTTTAATTCTTGTTTCAAAGGTTTGGTAAGGGAAAACAAAATTATTAGTTACATTTCGAAATTCTGATAAAGAATAGTCCACCCTCAACTATTTTACATTGACAGTGCGATCTCTGTCCTCCAATTGCATCTGTAAACAAAATGTTCATTGTGAAGAACGGTCGTCCTATATCTACATGCAACTATGTAGTACAAGCCATTGGCAGAATTCCAATCCAGCACGATGATCCTATGACCAAAGAGCATTGCACGCGCTGAAGACTGTACGGTATGTCAGCTATGATATGCATCCAACAGTGCCTGCTGTACTGTACAATATAAACATGTTTGAAATGAGTAGTCATTACGTCGATTACCATCTATGACTTTGGACATATGAGAATCATGAATTAAGTCCGTCTAAATAGGTATTTGGTTATGACCTGCGTCAAAATTAGAATGCCTATCAGTTGGTTGCAGCAATTTATGCAATTTTGGCTATATACGAGTATATTTTAAAGAGCAAATCGTGAAATAATTTGGCAATCATAGCTGAAAAAACTGAGTCCGTTTTCAGGTGTTTTTAGGGTTTGTTTCTCTGTGTGCATTTCATTTGTTATTATCGGGAGCATTGAATCGCTAAACAAGACACCACATTTTCAAATTTTCTTCAGGGAGATGAGCAGCTGTCACAGACTCTAGTGTAGCTTAGTATAATAATTATT
Organism: Mantis religiosa; assembly: GCA_030765055.1. Classification (NCBI taxonomy): domain Eukaryota; kingdom Metazoa; phylum Arthropoda; class Insecta; order Mantodea; family Mantidae; genus Mantis; species Mantis religiosa. Next base: position 36,350,532 of record CM060953.1, on the reverse strand, counting down.
AAGTCATACCTTAACTATCTCATATCGAATAATGTACAGAAAGACAGAATTTACGTGGACGAAAACCGTTTGCTCTCTAAAATCCGGGAGAGTATTAACTGTCCCTAAAAGGGGCGCCGGCGTGGGTCCGAGGTTTCCAGTAGGGCAAGACCTAAAGAATAACATGCCCCTCCCCCCAGGATGTGGATACGTCACTTACGCCCGTCAACCCATATGGCAAGATTACCGAATCCCTCGGTCGGGGCGCCCGGTTATCTAGCACATCGACTACTAGCTCTGCAGGCTAGCACCCAGGAACTTAAGATTTCCCTCAATCCCGTCTGGAAAGAGATATCCCCGATCTCCCACTGGTATCGGGAACCACCGCCCCCTCGAGTCCAACCCAATCCGAACAATTTCCAACAGGGAGGAGCTCGAATTTTCGGCCCGAGGTTCTCTAGTGACACGAGAGGTACCACGCTGCAGCGACCGCACCATATCAGCTGAAGGGGACCGATCGCCTGCCTTACGGGGAAAAGGATATATTAAAATTAAACGGTTTCGTTTACTCTCCATAAATCATGCAATACTAGCTTTGGAGCCAAATTATATACAAACCTGTAGAAGGGCCCTTAAATTTCACACACTCACGCGCTGGAAACCAGTATTATGTCCTTTTTATAGTAATTCACCGCTGTTATTATTGGCAAGTTATGTCAAAATGAACAATTATGCACATTACTGAATACACGGACAAACTGTTTTAATGGTTTGCGTAGCAAATCCAATGAATAACTATTTTTTAATGTTTCAGAAATATTTTCTTTAAATTATTTTATTTTAAAAAGTATCTCTTTAATTTTCATTTTACAATGACATTGATTTAACTAGTAATAAAAATTATGTTCGACACTAGCCGCATATCTGAAGTGTATCTATTTGTGAGGCATGTATGATATAAGCGTTGAACTATAATATCCTTACACTTACCAATTTGGGTTCATGGTTAGCCATCGTGTCGTTAGTAGCTTTAGGGTGAAGCTGTCTATCAGATAACTTGGAAATTACTTGCTATAATTGACGGCTGAGGGCAACTTGGGATGAATGTAGCAGTTAACCCGCTACATGTACATGTGTAGACATCTCTCTGTGCGGACCGAAACTTTGTGCACGAATCTCACTACAGGATTTCTGAATTAAACTCTCGACGAGTTCCTGCTGAAACATTCAAACGGATGGTTACAAACCTAAAAGTGCAATAAAACCCAAACTGGAGTAAAAAAAGGTTAGATATAAATAAGGCCTTTAGATTTGTGTTCGTAGATATTTAAATAAAACTTTAAAATGCTCATAAAACAAAATACAGAGTACGTAATTTAGGATATAGGTCCGATGTATTTAGGACATAAGTTATATTTTAATATTTTGAAAATGTTCAGCAAATGTTAGCTCTGGATACGCTTACCAAATATAGGTTATGCTATTGTTTCTCCTAGGGAGAGTGAAATGTAGAGAGTAAGGTTTTTGGGAAACCAGATGGAGAAATGAAGAGACGAAGAAAGGCAGGAGTAAACAAGACGGGGAGAGGAACAGATAAAGGGAGAAAGAGGGGGAGAGCTCTTGCATAATCTCAGTATTTTAGAAAACCCGATAGGCAACTTTATTAAAATTGTACTTTGTTGTTTATGTTAAAGAGCTTAACTTTCTTGTTCCTCTATGGATCATCTTTTAAGTAAACTTATAGTTATTAAAATATTGATGAAGAGAAGTGTACACAATATAGGTCCAGGTTAGTTTTGTCTTTTTTACCGAATTCTGTAGAACCATTAGTAGTGTTATATTTACATGGTTTTTCAAAATATTTAGTGTGGATGGAAATACATTAAGCGATAATTTGTTTTAGATTAAAACAGCCTAAGCATTATACATGTATGAACTAGAGTATATTAAAGGGGAAAGGTTTTGAGGAAGTTTCGTTGTCAAAACCTGTTCAACTGCAGAAAAAAGAGTTTCTGAACTTTGATTTTTGTTAAAGTTATGGCTATAGAACTTAACGGGCCGTCTTAATACAATAACGTCTGCATATTTGCTGGTTTCTTGGACTATTTCCCTCCTATGACGTCATCCTATGTTGACCGTGTTAAAGCCGACCAATCAGATTCATGAAATCATACACAGCAGCGATAACTATTTTGTTATCACACACTCAGACACAATAACAACACATTCTGCATGTTTACGAACAGACAAAGGATTGTACATCTCACAGTTAGTCGACTGTTAGCGCGACTTTCAAATGTCAAAATGGCTGAAAGGTCTCTAATGCTGTGATTTGTGAGGTTAAGTTTCATTCATGTGCTAATGTAGGCCTATGTGATTTAGGGAATCAAATAACTTGTTTTATTATTTCTAACATTTTTTATTCGTGAAATAGTCTCTATAAATGCAATTCGTGGGTTTCAACATCTCTAGAGTAATTCAAAACCACTGCTGATATTACGTGTGATAACTAACTCATAAGTTAACATGACCTGTACAAGAACTAGATGCTCCTTGCAATTTTCTATTTCATATTGTGTAACTTCTAGGGTAAGAAATTATTATTTTCCATTTCCAAAGCTAATATTTTATATTGAACTTTACTTTATTAGGAGGTTTGCGTGAGGTAGTTCAACCAATTTCTTATGACGTGAGGTTAACTTTGCTTTTAATATCTTTTGCTTTACAACTACATAAACCGTTTCATTTTCAGTGCCTTTTCTGCTGAGTTTATCTCTGGCTATGTGTTTATCTAAAAGGAGGAGGTTTTTCTTGTACTCTACTCCGTAGAGCGTGGATATTTTCAGGGAAAGGGGATGTGCTACTAACACGTATCCAGGTTACTGTGTGTGTTCATAGCTGGAAGCTTCACTCATGCTTCGATGGGCGCTCTGGTGACGTAGGCAAACTCCTGTATGTCTCACTGGTGTTCATGGTGCTTTGTGGTTAAGTATTTTCAGAAGAGGGAATCTTATTTTAGACGGATATTTTAAAACTAATGCACGCTCGTAAAAAGGACACAAAAGCGGATAAAGCATGCGTGCGCTTAAGTATGGTAACACTGACATTTGAAAGCAATATGACCTTTGCCTTTGGAAATTGTTGTGTCTATACGAGGAAAATAACTAACAGATTCAAATGAAAACTTGGAAAACAGGTCATGATCCTGTTTTCATAATCCCACTTTGACATTTTAAGGAGAAATATGTGTATTTTTGATAAATCAGGTAAAGACATATGCACATTCGTCTTAGTGTTGTTTATTTTGGAATTGTATAGGAAAATACACTTAAAATGACTGAAATACTTTAATAAATTTTTTAAGTTACAATTGATAAAAGAAGCAAAATATTTATATAGTTACAAGTAACGTATTTTTTAAAAGTAAGGCTTATTTAATGGAGTAAACAAGCAAATTAAAATTTATTCGTTCAGTAAATGCTTCAAGTATAGCAATGTAATTTTGACAGTAGCAAAAAGCGAAAACATTGTAAACCATCCAAAATTACATTCACGATTTCATTGGAAGTGCATGTTTAAAATAGATTAGCCTGAAGAAAGCTTCATAGAGACTTGTGTATTTTTGTGAACAGCTTACTAAAACCAATTAGCTGGGTATATTCCATGCATCATCCTAAAACAGGACAAGATGGGTTTTTTTAAGACATTCCTCCTCTTATTCCACTTTCACGAGAAAATTTATATTTTTTATTTCATAAAACAAAGCTCCAAAGAATTTGATTAACATATCATATTTAATACATTCTCATAAGTTCATAACAAATGAAACATCTATCTTCAGTTTTCTGAGAGTATCCTATGAAATCTTCGTCAGTCTCAAAGATTTTTATATAAATATAAATACATAAAACGACATGTTATTAAAACATGCAATTTATCAAATAGCATTAGTTATGAAGTTAAGTATTTGCAACATATTCGGTGTTATCGCTTTAAGTTGTCAAAGGCTTATATTTTCTCGAGAGGGAAATCGGTGTTCATTTGTCTTTCTTTTTCTCGTGATATGCAAAAGGCACGGAACTTAAAATTCCTTATATAGTAAGTGCAACATCCTATTAAACATGTGACTATTGCATTACTTTCAACAAATGAGTTAACAAAAAGTTTTCCATTGTTAAAAAACAAATAGAATTAAATTTTGTAAGAATATTTTAGAGGGATGAGTAGGAAAGTCATATGAATTTAGTAAATCAAAATGTTATGTTGTCAGCAGTTACATGTATACAATTATATAAGATTATTTGTATAGCAATGGACTTCAAAACATATTTTCCGATGAATTTTCGATAGTAAATGTTTGACAGTAGGTAACAGAAAGAGGAAGTAACACGTAATGGGCAGAGAGACCACAGGATGTTACTCCCAAGAGATCAGCTGTTGTTAATGAACATGAGTACCAATTGAAACACTGCATAGTACCGAGAGTTTTGTGGGATGGGTAAATATCCTCAGTGATGGAACAAAAGCTCTTAAATTGAACGCAATAAGCCTCTCGAGCAGTTCTCAATAAAACCGGGAATGATGAAGATGAAGCATTCTCAAGATAATGGTGCTATTGGTCTGATCTCAACCCAAATGATGGCTTTCGCAGTTAAGTGCCTCTTTTGTAGACGTTTTCTGCTCTGGGTGGGGAATGATTTAGCAGTAGGTGTTTTAGGAAAGGGCTGAGTAATTGCTACCACCGCTGTAAAATTTATGTCCAGCACGATGTACTACATCTTTATAGAAGATTTCTTCTGTAAGGAAGCTAGAGAATCACATGTTGTACATCTTTTCCTTTAAAGAATTTACTGGAAGTTTGGATTCCTTATCAGGAATCTCTCAGCCAATAAAACTCGAAGGAACGTACATATAAACGGTGGATTTTATTTATGGCAGTGAAGTGCAAAGAAAGAGCTTCCACTAGAGCTTTTGAAGTAACATACGAATACTTAAAGCAGTGTGTCTAAGGTGTGATCAAATAATTCCCTCCTATTATTTACAAATATCTGATTAAGATCTTTAGGCTTAAACGTTTAGTTCTTATTTCTCCTCTGACATAGAAATAAAGGTTACCCCCAACAACACTAAATAATGTATTTGAACAATTAATAAACTGTATTCAAATTTATTTCTGTGTAACAGAATATGGAAAGTATCCCCTGTTTTTATGCCTTAACCTAAACTACCTTTAATATGAAAAAGGTTTCTCAAAATAACATACATTTAATGGAAAATTAACTGTAAGTATTCAATTTTCTGAAGTACGTTTTTGAAGTGCTTATCCTTCTGGATGACTTTTACAAAGTGGCAAACCGTAAGACAAAATCGTACTATACAAAAATATAAATCTGGTTAAAGTACAAAATGTCTATCAAATATATTTTTTGAGTTACCATTTCTTGATATTCCTTGTCATTGGTTTGAATATTCCAATAAACGCACTTTTCTCAAATGGTAAGCTATTATTTTTTTCTCTAGCCAGTAAAAAGAACGTAATTTCAAAACAATTTCATACAAACCAGTCCCTAAAAAATGTGACTATCACTTAACCCTATATTCTTTCTTTCTCTTTATGCATACAAGGAAATTAGTAGTCATTGTCATTAAGTACCTTATTTCCACTAAAATGAAATAAAATAAGTAAGTGCTTATAAGAATATTTACAACAGTGAATGGGGAAAACAATTAGAGTACACTCCTCAGAATTTTCTTGTTGATATTTCAAAGTCATAAATTACACAAATCTATAAGCTGAAACTTGCTTTTATTTGGAAATATTAAGTTCTTAAGGCTCCTCAATGCCCTGTACAATACTTAGAAAGGGATAGTGTGTATATATGTGAAAACTTTAATTATATAAAATATATAGTGTACATTTTGAAATTTTCATTTTTGTATTTTACATTTTACTTTGTTACTCAATCCTTTTCGTACTTCAGTTAGTTCAGTTTTATGATTACCCCCGTTTCCATGGCATCGATTCATGCTCCGTGTATATTGTACAGGGAAGAAATCTCTTGAGAGAAAGAAAATTTTGTTTATCAAAATGTATAACGGAGGAACTTAAACGAATTACGTCATCATCTTCACAAACAAAACGAAACCTTGCCCTCAATCCAGTGTTACGTTCCTCCTCATTGTGGCGTTTCATACTTTCGGGATTCCAAATACTTTTTGAGATATTTAGATTAAACAAGAAATTGTCAATAGACACATCCACAGAGTTACAGGAAAATAGCGTGATTAAGAGCTCAGTTTACTGAAATGACAATAAAAGATCATGAAAGAGACAGCTTCTTTCTGCAGCGTTCTCTCTTTCTCCATGTTCACTGTTCATCTTGCTGCTTTCCATTTTGAACATAAACGAACACGAGATGCCAGACCAATGAGTATCACAAAAGTATTGCCTTATTTCACTCTCCTTGGTCCTCTCTCCTCTTCTCTCCTCAATCGTTTTCTATCTGCAATTTATGTCTTCTAATGCTTTGATAACGGACATAAAACTGTCCTTTTTGTTATGACAATAAAATAAAAAGTGCAAGTAAAAGTTACACTAACAGAGAAATTTCGACAGTTCCTTAAGCTTAAAATCTTATCGAATTTATTGTATCTCGTAGTAACATTCACAAATAAAATATGGAGCACTGGTATAACTTCATAAATATTCACTATATTGTGACTTCGCAGGTTGGTAGAACCAAAGTCTTGTTTGCAGAAATTTAACACTCTTTATTGCAGTAAACAGTAACTTTGAACAACCCTTGCAGCAGTAAAAAGACGTGACACACACAAACAGGAGTCTTCAAAGTCGTCTCGTTCCTCGTTTCACATAAACAAAAGCATACTGCGGTAGAACTCACAATTACATCACTGCAACTGCACAACTCAGCGCAACTCAACTCAACTGACTCTTCTCACACTTTGTCGCTTATTTAAACTTCCCAGTCAGTGTTAAAGAATGCAGTGGACCTCCTGAGAAAGATCCCGGCAAGAGAAAGACGGAAATATGCAGACATCTGCCTCATGGATGTCTATGCAGATATTTGGCTTGTCGCATCTCCAACACAATAATGCGATCGGTTACAATATCGAAACTTTGTGAGTAATATTACTTTCCTAAAATACAATAATAAAGGTTTGTTATTTAAGAATTAAAAATCGTTATTTAATTACAGTAAATAGAAAAATGTTGTATTACACCCAACAACTGGGTCATTAAAGTTCATCTTAAAATATGTTTTGTAGATCTCTAAATAAAAAGCAGCACCTTTTGGAAATTTAGCGTGTGTGTGAACAGCAAACTCAAAAATTAAAATTCGCTGGAATAACAAACTTAATGTTGCCTTGTATTTTAGGTTTTCTAAACGGTCATTAAATACTTTTACTGTAATACTGTAACTTTGAGAAATTTGTACAACAAATAAAATGCATTTCTTTAATATTAAAGAAATAGCCTGTGATGTCCTTAAATTTAAACGATATATACAGCTGGTGAAACGTAAGAAGTCGACAAAATTGTAGTACACAAAAGATTACATCTTGTTAAACCACAACATTTAGTTCAAGTGAATAATTGTATGGTGCTATTCATTTTAGTTATTTATTGTTATTGATTAAATTTTGAAAGAAAAAAAACGTTCAAGTTTGAGGCTATTGATTTTTTTTCTCGCTGTAATGAAAGATGCATGAAGTTAAAAGCTCTGGCATATAAGTTATCCATAAAAACTGTGCCTTTGGCCTATTGTTTAATTCTTGCAGCTATAGCGAATGTGAAATGTTAAATGCACATTTACTTCGATTAGCAAAACATGTGTAAAAGAATAGACTCTTCTGTAAGAAGTTTGTTTGTGAAAATTGTATTTCAGGAAGCCAAAATGGATTTATAAAAGGCTGAAATTGTGGTCATTTTTGCTATACAATTAGCCAAATGGTAAAGGAAGCGTATGGAATATATACATATATATTTTTCACACATATATTGCTAGTTTTAGATTAGCTTCTCTTTGCAAATGACCGAGTTTTAATATCTTATTATGAAAACAAAAACAAGGAAATAGCGTTATTATAATTAAATAAAGTAGGCAAATGTCTTTATTTATCTATTTCATTCATTTAACAACAGAAAAACTTTAGCATTTACTGGATCAGACACGGCTAGATATAATATTATTTTCGAAGGTAAGCTAACACAGTAGTTTACGAGTAATTGTTTCAAGGAACCTCGGCTGCAATATTTCCTAAATTACGAATGGTTTATTAAAAAACGTCATCTATATTATTAATAGACACCTAAAAGTTCTAGAAAGACATCTTCAATTAAATTTTACAAATAAATTGCAGCACTAAAGCTGTTTTGCGGATCAAAGATTTGTAACATATCTCACGAACTTTTAGTAACCCCTATACAAGCCTGTTATGTATTTATCAAGTATGATGCGTTCAATATCCAATGAAAAGTGATATATAGATGTTTAAAAACTTTTAAGTGTGTATTTTATTTAAGAGAGCATTGCATGTTAAGATGACGTATTATCTTTCCTTAATTAAAATAAATTGTGAAATCTATGAATGGAAAGAGCATGAATCATAGACAGAAATATAAAATTGTGCACTATTGGAGACAGAAACCAAGTAAGCAGCATCAGTACTGTTTTAATTTATTTTATTTCAGTTATATTCTGTAATATTTGATTTTTTTTTTTGTAAACTTAATGACGTTTAAGCTGCCAGGTAACAACACGAAATGAATTAGTGTGAAAATAATATCGTAAATGCATCTACAAGTAAGAGTTAAAATTACCCCAAGTTTGTTTTCGCAATTTAAGGCAAAAGACCTCAAATGTCCTCGGACAAGCAAAACACTCAAAATAGGATTCAAACTCGTTGCTTACTCTTTTTGACGTAAACACTGAAGAAAGTTGAGCATTCTTCTGCTGAGAAACGAAACAAAAGAGCAGAGTAAGTGGTATTGTATTGGTACTGTGGAAGGCCACATGGAGCCCTTCCTGGCTTCGGCAGCATCAACCAGTTTAGCGAGTGTCCGCCAGAAAGCGACACCAGTCTCTCTTATCGCATCCCTTAGCGTTCGATAATTTCACACCAATCTTCGCATATTCCCGAACATATTTGTTCTGTTACGTGCGTTGTAAATTGTGTGTGCCTTAGTTGTTGATTAAGAGCACATAATGGCAAACATGCACGGTGAATGCTAATTTCATTAACCTACAACAACGGCCGAAGCTCCTGTGGACTACATTGCGGTCATATCAGGACCGGTAGCTGTTCTCGTTTATTAGGAGTTTAAATATGAATTAAAAATTATTACAACGTTTCATTAATATTAATTACATTAACACTATATTAGCATATGATCACCCAACCGTACGTAAATAATTCACACATACTTGCATTCATAATTTTATGGAAACGTTCTGTAATATTTGTTTAGTAATTATTTATGATACTCGCTAGGTAAGTTGAAGTTTACACCCGAGGCGTTAGTGTCGAGGGTTAAAATTTCAGGAGCATTGATAAACCTGACTGAACGATGGCTCAAGACCACAGAATCTAATGTCTGTACTTTGAAAACTAGTTAGTTGCTTGTCAGTTGAAACGGTACTCTCTTCCTCGAGTTGATTGATTGGCTGTTAAGGAATGTATGAAAGATTAATTGTATGTTAAAGGAATGTATACCTGTATTGGAGCAAATATTTTGTGTGTGCAGTGTCGAGATTGTTACGAGCTCTGAACGGTATGAATTCTTCCTCCCCTAAGACAGCTGACCGCAACCATAAATCTTAGGCTCGCACCCCGCGTTTAGTTTCAAACATAGTTTGACAGGAAGGGGACATCTTAGGTGGTCTAAAGTGAGATTCTCGTAATTGGGACTCCATATGTGTTCTACCGACCAACTAATTAAAAATAATGGCATAATCAAGATGTGTGGTTTCGAAATTCTATGATATTAGAAGAGTGTATTTTAAAATTCAAACCAATAAAAAGAGAGTTATTGTAACTGTACATTTGTATTGACATATATTGTGTAGCGATATCTTCATTTTTGTGTAGTTATGATTTACTGGTTGTTGGGGTTTGGGGATTTTCTTGAAAACCTTGGTGAATTTGAAGATGATTTGATTTGATTTGTTTAGTGATGTTTTAGGGCCCGTCGACAACGAGGTCATTTGGGCCCGTGAATTTGAAGATGCTTCAGTAAATATTCCTTCATAGAAAACAACACAAAACTTTTGTTATATTTTTTATTTATAGTTACTTCAAAATGTGAATTTTCTGTTAAATATCGGCAAGGAATTTCTAAATAGAATACAATACGTCCTCTACGCAAGTGGCAGAGAAACTACAAAGCTTTTATCAGCACAATCCATATCTTCGTTTCAGCAGGAGAAATTTTATTTCTCTCGCCGTGCGAAATTTATGAGCTATCGTAAGCAGTAGCTATAAAAGGGAAGCGTACAAATAGAAGGCTGTCGGGAACAGGCCCGAACAGTCGTGTCTGCATTTTTGTGAGCTTCCTGGAAGAAAAGCAGAATTACGAGTAGAAGGTCCCTAATATAACATGTTCCTGGTACTAAACCGGCATATTCCTTTGTTTAAGTTCCATTTCCTCATTAGGTGTTATTGTATTCGCTGGTATGAGTTCTACATATCTTATTGACTTTTCTGTTAAACACAGGTGGCCTTGCGGAATTAGCAACATCACACGTATAATAAATACACTAAGATATACTATATTAAATAAGTATAGAGTAATATAGCTTTGCATCGAAATAATTACTAAAATCCTAGTAATCTAAAATCAATTTATTTTAGTTTGGAGAAATAAGTTTCATATTTTTACAAAGCTTATCATACATTGTACCCATCATTTTTATTCGATTTTAACCAACTTTTAAATACGCTAAATAATTTACTAAGATGTTTGTAAAGCAAGGTATAACTTTCTATGTCAAACGTTCGTTAAGAATAACTAGTGTTAAGCGTGAGTCGTTATACTAAATGATTGAAATTTTCATAGTTACATTTATATGACCTTTATGCGATCTTATAAAATTTAGATCTCTCTTTAATTATATATCTTATAGTAAATAAAATAGTTACACTTTCATTATAATATTTAAAATGACACTATTTTCTGCTGCAAGTACAGCAACCATTCACAAAACAGCACATAACTCCTGTAAACTATGAATAGGGAGTGAAACTTTGATCTATTTTAGGAGACATTGTGTGTTGCAAACTATACTCGTATTAAGCATTGAACCTCCTTTCTACTGAAACTATGTGTATTATTTTCTTTGCAGAGATAGGTTATTCTGTATTCTCAGTTTCGCTTTTAAGAATTTTTACTGTGAATTACATTTTATGGTATAAATGACCTTAAAATGTAATTGGAGAGAGGTAAAATAAGAGCGAGCAACAAAAGCAACAAAACAAGAGAATAGTTGTTTTCATTTGTTTATTTTCACAGTAATCTATAACGTTCGGCAAGGAAGACTCATTTGTCTTTTGTTTTGATTTTCTTGCAAGTTTGTTCTGAAAGGATTTTAATGTTCAGTATGGAAGAGGAAGATTTTCAGTGAGCTCTTGTAGTGGATATATTTTTGTACGAGCAATATGTTCACCTTTTTAAAACTTATTGTTCTTTCATTCTATTTTTTCCCATGGGAACAATCTGCTGTCTGCTTTGAACTAATGATCGCTCCTAAAATTCCATTGAAGCCCTATTCATTACATTCACCGTTTATACTAGAGGTTTGAGAAAATTTTTCCAATATATGTGCATAAAGATATACGCGCGTACCGTATACATGGGTTATAAAAGTAATACATTCGTGCAGTATATAATCAAATATACATATATCACATAATATAACACATTATTGTGAGTTCTTTGATACTAGACATGGGGTAAGCAATGCAAGTGTATTCACTTAGTATTATCTCTGTTTTCTGCAGTTAGAAGCGTTTCTGTAACACAGGTACATGTCCTGTTTGTAGTGAGGAATAGGGGTATGTTTTGTCCATATTACTCCACTTAGGATGACTCTTAAGTTCAATCTCTGTACTCGCTACAACTACTGCTCGGCAGGGGTTGGCGTTGCAGACACCGTCATGTTGGATAGGGTCAAATAACATGCCAGGGTTCCGCCACGCTCATAGAGTGCTCCCATCTTATCTCTTTCTCTCAGGAGTCTGTGTCGGTTCATCCACTCTTCGCAATCGACAGGGTAGGCTTAGATATTTCCGGCTCTCAAAATTAAAGCTCGTGAAGTTTAACTAAATTGTACTCCAATCTATTATTTGAATTTTACGACATCTGTAGCAATGAAATATGTCGTTTTTCATTACGCCTGTTATTCACTACATCTAATATTTACAATTTTGGTATTACTGAAATAAGATTTATACTTAGAGCTTAAATATTTAAAATTGTGTGCCATAAAGTTCTATTTTCAAAGATTTGCTAACACTGATTTTTGTTTTCTTACAGGTATGTGCTTGTTACACTTGGAGAAACTTTCAGTTCATCAAAAAGCATTATCAGGTATTTATATTGGCTATTTTATAACAATAGTAGAGTATAATAAAAATAGACTTTACCTGGCTCTATAGTTCTGTTAAGACAACTTGGCCTTGTAGAGTATAGCGTATGCTCTCAGATCTATTGGCAGATTGTGGCTATTTAGTTAGCGCTTCTGCTTTGCGTATGAGATGTGTGTTCAAAGATTTAGAAGGGCTCATGCATATTCTGTTGAAACTGGAAAAAGAAAGATGAAATGCAGATAGAATTGTTTCGGAAAGAATTAATTGTGCTGGTTTCACAAATATAACTATTTGTAACAAACACTTCACTTATCTTAAGAAAATGATGTTAATTTTTCTTTTTAATTGACATCGATTTCTCAAAACAATTGCTTGCATCGTCAGTCCATCAATATACTCTGTTGTCAAGGATTCCGGTTACCATGCTATGTTTTTTTCAGTATTATCAAAATATGAAAACGAAACAAACCTAAAAGCAGAAGCACCTGCTGGTACTTCAAATGCCATTACGCTATGTTTATTTTTTAAAATAAATATATTTTCCCAAACCATTAAATCTATCGGACCATTTAATTGTTTTAATAATTTAATTTCAGGATTTTTTTCTCCTTGTTCCATTTATACCCCGCCTTTAACTGCTATGGTCATATCGGCGGCCGTTGTCCTTTTGGAAAATACTGAAGGTGTTAACTCGTTATCTTTGGTTTTTAATCATTAGATCACGCACACATTCACACTCTCATTCATACGTCCAGACTCTGGGGTAGATAAATTATCTTAGTCGGAGAAAAATCCCCACCACCGCCGGGAATCGAACCCGGGACCCCTAGCACGGCAGGCAGGTGCTCTACCGACTGAGCTACGGGGCCAGCCAATTTCAGGATTTATTTCAGGGCTAAATGACCAAAATTGACCTGCTACGGCTGATTTATCAGTTTCTTTATACTTATGCCCGATTTCACCAACAGATGTTAAAATCGACGTCAACAAATGTAACGTAACAATTGTCACAGCGCTAAAACTAATGTTAAATTTCTTGCATTTCACCAACCTGTTTTCCCAAGAAACTTGTAAATATCACAGCTATAGAAGGCTATGGATGATTTTCTGAACGTACTCCGATGCGCTTTTGTTTTCATTTTCGTCTGCACAAATGGCGGATGAACAAAATCATAAATAAAGCCGTGAGACAAATTTCTCATCGACGGAGAAAGAATTGTTAATTGAAATGGTTACGAAGTGTAAGGATATCGTGGAAAATAAGAGGACGGATGTACTGAATGTAAAAGAGAAAGATGTCGCGGGGAAAATATTGGAAAAGAATTTAATTCAAATGCATGTGTCACTACTGCAAGCACCAAACAACATGTCAGTATTACGTAAATTTAAAACGAGGTGCGAAGAACAAGTGACTTAAACGTTTCAAGACGGGAGGTGAACACTGTATTATCCACATCATTCAGTGAATTATAAAATCGCAAAGTTATTAATACTTGAAGCAAAGGCGAGATCGGCATATTCCTTTCGATGTATATTCTAACTCATTATTACGTAAATTTAAAACGAGGTGCGAAAAAGGACAAGTGACTTGAACGTTTGAAGACGGCAGCTGGACAGTGTATTATCCACATAATTCAATGAGTTATAAAATCGCAAGGTTACTAATACCTGAAGCTAAGGCGAGATAGTCATATTCCTTTCGATGCATGTTCTAACTCAGTATTACGTAAATTTAAAACGAGGAGCGAAGAAGGGCAAGTGACTTGAAAGTTTCAAGACGGGAGGTGGACAATGTATTATCCACATAATTCAGTGAATTATAAAATCGCAAGGTTATTGATACTTGAAGCAAAGGCGAGATCGCCATATTCCTTTCGATGCCTGTTCTAACCTCTCTTGTACTTCCGCAGTAACCTTCACAGCATTTTTCGACAGTCTATACCTCCGTAAAAGTTTTCTTCGGATAGTTCCTCAAAATCATTTCTCCTCATAGGCCATACTCTATTATGAATGCCATTTAGATGGTCTTAAATATAGCAAATCAACATCAACAGCTGAGTTAATGCTCGCCATCTTGACTATTTACAATTGTTAAGGACTTAACATTACAAATTCGGCGTGTTAGTTTAACATGAGATTTAACACTTGTGTTACGCTAACACTTGATGGTGAAATGCAATTTTTGTTTTAACTATTGCTATACTCGTGTTAAGTCTTAACATTTGTTGGTGAAATCGGGCATTAATGTTACGAAAATGTTATTTGGTTCTGGTTTCCAAATTACATTTCTGCTTTGCAATATAAGCATGATCACAATCTAAACAATTATTTATCAATTATTTATCACTACGTCATCCTGGTTTACAGCTGTGTCAACTAATTTGTACAAAAGCAGCTCTCCTGGAAGAAGAAGACAATGAATAACGCAATTCTGACACACCAGCTTCACTATTAGCATTGGCTGTGTCTTGCTACTCATTAGTGTGGTCAGCACGTGACGTAGCTCCTCGCGCAATTCACTGACTTCTAGACCTAAGTCAGGTCCTCTTCTCCTTGGTATAGTAAAAATGTTTCCACGAACTTCTAAAAGTCATAAAGCAATTCATTTAATTTTGCGTCAATTCAATTCAGATTCACGAATTCACAAAATAAATTATAAAGAAGTTATCCAAGAACTCACCAATATTTGAACAAGAGTTATCTGTGGTGAAATGTCCTTAGTGTTACAGTGCGTTCAGAAATTAATTTTGTCTAATCGACGAAAGGTATATCATCATGATACATAAAAATTTCAGTCTTGATAACCAATGATAAAGGTTATTTAATAAAATATGGTAAGTGAAACATCTTGGAAGACTTTGGCAAAGAGTGGAAACTTTCTACTTTGTTATGCTTTTGTTTGTCGAAAATAAAAGAAGGTGTATATGTTCCGCAAAAGTTTGCGTGTGTACTTTTATATTGAATTAATAACCCGGTCCATTATCACTTCTGGTTTTTTCTCCCCTTTTAAACTTTCTTTGGACTTAATACAAATACTTAAAAACCAAAATTAGGCATATTAGGAATATATCCTCTTAAATGGAGCAGTAACGTGTTTGTACTGTTAAAATAATACAAGAAAATTTGATGATATGCTTATGCTGTCCTCTACCATGTGTGCATTTTTTTTTTTTTTTTTTTTTTTATTTGCCTGCTGCACCTTTATAACTCAAACTTTCAAACTTCTAAGGGCGTCACTTAAAGGTCTGCGAAGTAAAACCAAATTTGAAGCTCATTAAGAGATTTTCTGCCTTTACTCATTGATTTTAACTGACAGATTAGCTAAATGGTCGTTTGTAATTGACACACAGTATTTTCCTTTACTTGGCCCCAGGCCTCTTTAGCACTACTGTTATTTATACCATACTATGCGCTTATTTTGTCGCGTGCCTGGTCATGACTTCTGCGTGTAGAGAGCACTTGGCGATAATTTTAATCAAGCGTGCATGTCCACAGTTCATAAATACGTTTTACAACCAGAGTACTGGTCAGAAATACGTACGCTTACTTACATATGATTAAAGGGTATTTTCGGGCTGACAAACCAAAAGGAACAGCGGGCTTATATCGCCACAAATTACACCGCATACTCCTTCACTTTTCTTTAAGATGTAAATGAACTGCAATTAGCGGACAATTAACTTTTCCAAAAGAGGCAATCAAGGTGAAAGTTTACACTGCGTAATGTCTAATTGTTCAGAAACAGGAAGGTGAGGCTCCTGTTCGTTTGTGAATGCTGTCTTCAAGGGGTACACACGCATCCTCTACAATTGCAGATGGCTGCGGTATCCAAACGAGAACCGGTTTATTGCTTTCACCATTGCTCGAGTTATCGTTCCATATTGGATTGCTTTTCAATGACATTATTAAGCACAGGATTTCAGGATGAAAGGAAGTAAAGTTGAACTGTTACTGGATTATAGGAAGGAATGTAACAAGTAACTGTCCACCTCCGCTACTTTACTGTATTTTGAGTTTGTAAATATCAATGGGACTGTGGATACTTATTAGAGTAGATTTGATTCTCGGTCATTCTTGGTTACTGTTGTTCAGGTTCTTTGTAGAAATCATGACTTGAGTGTAAGTTGTAGCCAACTGCTTAAGAATTCCTCTACCTGTTTATTATCATCATCATCTATTAATATGAATCTACTCTGCATTTACGACGGCGACAATCTGTTAAAAGATGGCCGAAGTTTACTTACAAGCGACAGAGAAATGCAGCCTAAGTTAAGAAACGACTTCCCATTACTGGGTACTTCATACTTGTTTCCAGATTAGATGTACAAAGGCTAAGGAGGTTGTTATTGTATTATCCTTTTATGGTAGGCATTGAATTTGTTGTGTTTCTCATGAACTTTCTCGTAGAATTTATTTTTATTTCTCATTTATTTTATTGCTACTCCACAGTACTTATTTTCAGTTAGTCGTACCACAGGTTACCAAGTGTTTACACTTCTATAACACGAAATATTTTCGAATCCAAGTTTGGTCGGTAGTGCAGTGCAATGTTGAAGCTCGACACTCTACCACAGACTTTAGCATTCTGCATTTCTGCTTTTGTTCGGTAAAGTTGCGATACAATTTACAAATATATTCCTAACCTGTTATTCATTATTAAAGCATTTACAGAAAATATAACATTTAGCTAGTGTAATGGACAGGGATGGACACTAGAAGATCCCTAAACCATTAACTTAACGACCTCCAATATAAGTCATACCGGACGATGACTGAAATGGGCAAGATTATGCTCAGATGACTCCGGGGTATTTAGAGCTTAGAGTTACTAGATATTCATCCTTCAGGATAAGGATAACCTTGGGAGATAACTTATCAGATAACTCACCCAGACCGAGATCCAAACTCGGGATCTCTTGAAAGTGCGGCATATAAGCTATGCTCTATCTCAGGCTAGTTTAATCCTGCTGTAAACAACAAGGCGGACCTAACTCAACTCGCGACGTGTTAGACGCTACATGTACGCACCTAAGTTTCGCAACACTAGTAGTATTATATAGGAGCGCTATTTTCTAGACAATAAATAGAGTTGGGTCACACACTAAGTTATTTAATCTATGAGTTGGTTTATTTCTGAAAAAAAAAAATAATCATGAACTTTTCTGTGTATAGAACTTTTCGTAAAATTGTCATATTCCTCCATGCACTGTTTGCATTTAAGCGATATTCCGGGTGTTCTTAGACTTCCGGATGCTTGCTGTTCCATTCTAACACTATGTACACTACCTGCTGAAACACCAAGGAGATCACCAGTTTCTTTCTCGGTGTTTTTATAGACGACTCCGGGTTTCTTTCTTTAAGCACCGCGAAACAATGCACGATAATTCGCCACTTTTTAAGGGTTTGCCTCAATTGTATATCATTTCGGCTGAAGCACCTGCCTGCTCCATGATGAAACGCTTACTGATTTTAAATTGCATATATTGGTTTGTCTCATAAATTCGTTCGATTCTTGTTACGTGTTTACGACAAAGAACGCCTGCACTGTATGCAAGTATCACAACTACGGCAACGAAGTTGCCTAATTATGTAGGGGTAATCTGTTTACATACTCTAGGTCATCGAAAGTAAAGAAGGCAATGAACTTTTCAAAACAAACTTTACTTTTTGCAGTATGCCCCTTTATTATCAATAACATATCTCCATTTCTCAGGAAGCTTATCAATACCATTTTTCCCAAATCTTGTAGTTTTCTGTTTGACGAACTCTTCTACGGCGAGTTTTCAATCCTCCAAGGAAGTAAGGCGTTTGCCATTAAGGAAGTTTTGCAGGGATCGGAATAAATGATAGTCGGATGGGGCAATGTCTGGAGAATAAGTCGGGTGAGGTAACACATCCCAGTCGGAATCCCGTGATTTCTGACAAGTTACCATAGAAGTGTGTGGTTTGGCATTGTCTTGATGAAAGACGATTCCACCATTAGATGCTAATTCTGGCCTTTTCTCTCCTAGGGCAAACTTCAGACGATCCAACTGAGAACAGTATTTCTCTGAATTGATGGTCTCACCAGGAGGAAGAAATTCGTAATAAATAATTCCTTTCCAGTCCCACCAAATGCACAGCATAATCTTCTCAGCCTGAGAAGCCCTGGTTTAGGAATTGAGAGTGGTGGTTCCCCTTTCTTACGCCATGACTTCCTCTTTCGGATGTTGTTGTACACAATCCACTTTTCGTCTCCTGTAGCCAGCTGTTTCAGAAAAGGGGCAGTTTCATTGCGTCTTATCAATGCGTCACAGATGGAAACGCGCTGAACTAAATTTTGTTCACTCAGTTCGTGCGGAACCCATACATCCCGAAGATTTACGTAGCCAAGTTTCTTTAGGTGCCTGGCTACAGTTGCATGAGATAAGTTCAGCTCCTGACCTACCTCCCGAGTTGTTATTCTGGGGTTGTTCGTAATCATGCCCTTTATCCTTTTCTCATCTGTAACCACAGGTCGCCCAGAACGAGGTTTGTCTTTCACAGAAAAGTTCCCAGCTCGAAATCGAGTAAACCATTTTTGACATGCCCGATTCGCCACTGCATCTTCTCCGTAAACAGCACAAATTTTCCGTTAAGTTTGTGAGGCTGTTTTACCTTTACGGTAATAAAACAACATTAAATGCCGAAAATGTTCCTTCTTGCCTTCCATATTAACATTCACAAGTTACAACTCCACACTGTTGCATCCACAAACTCGTACTGAAGTTTGGTTACCAATTCTTACATAAGTTGACCTATTTACCTTTGGTCGTGAGGTCGCTGTGGTTTGTGTTCATAGCATTCTTTTCAGTTATTGTATTTGTAAACAAACCCCATATTGTTAGGTAACTTCTTTGACGTAAAAGTAATGGGGGCATGCAGTGTTCTCAGGAGGTCTTAGTCGTAAACACGTAACAAGAATCGAACGAATTTATGAGACAACCCGATGCATAAGTGTTGTCTTGGTCTTGTAAAGTACGCGAGATGTACAGGAAATGCAGTGTTGAATATCAGAAGAAACTGCACATTATAAACAATAATATCTTAATCAGCATTCAACTCGATACAGAACTCGTTGCTAGAGAGCTGCCTGGAATGCAAAATTATTATGTAATAGCAGTGTCCTTTAGTGATTGTTAAATAAAATGCAGCGTAATTTAACATAAGTTAATAGATATATCACGTGTCTTCTGTCTAATCTGTATATAGTATATAGTACACATCTATGTGGTATGTGAAGTAGAAAGATAAACTGTGGGGCTAATACGTTTATAAGAATCGAAATATTTGTTTCCTTTCTCTCAACGAAATTAGCTCACACAGAGCAGTGATGAGAAAACTACTTACAGTACTGTACTTAAAGGAGGGGTTTATCGTACACATGCAAATAAAAGAAAACGTCCATTAACTTCGCTAAACCAATGAACAGTTTAACCGTTTTCTGTTCCAATATCTCTGTCAGTGTCTTTTCCCGCCCAGATGTTTACAGCAGGATTAAACTAGGTTGAGACAGATTATACCACCTGCGGTAATATGCAGGCATGCGGAACTGCCACCCTGCACAGTACTTTCCATTGTTATTATGATTCTTCCTCTGGGAAGTCATAGTATACATGCAGATAGATGTGAGAATCATATCATTTTTATCTTGCCTGATTATATTGTGTACCATTCACTCTTTTAATATTGCCATTGGCATCACTGAAAGGAATGACATTTGTGCACAGCACATGCACATATCACTTCAGAAGTTGAAAAAATAATGGAGCTTCAGAGAGTAAAAAAGCATAACAGTATTGTCACCGAATTATCGGAAAGCACGACCAACTGACAGCTGAGTAGGGGACCGGAGGCATTAAGTTCACGCCTACCCATTTATCTCATGTCACTAACTGAGGGGATGATTAGGGAAGTGTCACTGGTCGCTGGCCGCCTCCTTTCCCTCCCCCCCTGGTGTCTGGAACATTCGGGATTATTTTCTGAACTGCGAGACTTCCAGAAACAGCGATCTCCCTATATAAGGCCTGCAGTGGGCGAATCAGTTCAGTTCTTGGCGAGCAGCCGTGAGGAACGCCGATTGCACGGAACGGAAGACTGTACGTGCATCAGAGGAGTTGTACGTAATTGAAGTGTAGAGTGGACCTGTGACAGACGAACTGACGAATTGTAATTGTGTGCATTACGTAATTCTGTGTATTCGGCAGGTGTTCGAGGCGGTCCTTGCCTATTAAGTACCTCGTTGAGCCCTCCCGGCGCTCAACACCTCATACAATGGATATGTGATAGGCGAGGACTACGGATGGGAGGTTTCCAACAGGTCGGGGTTTTACTCAGGGTTTATCTGCATGAATACTCGCTTTTGAGTTCCAGGGAGTGGGTGCGTCCTGACAGTGTGTGGGTAATACCTAATAGAAGACACCACGACCTTTGAATGTCAAGTTTATTGTGACAATTAGTCCTCCCCACTCACCACTGTTGACTTGATGTTATTCGCACATTAGGCGCGAGATTTGTGATTTTCCCGTTGCCCTGCGCATGACACGACTTATATGTATCTGTGTACGCGTTGTTCCTGAACGTCGGTAGTGAATTACTTCACACAACATAGTGTTTCCGGAGGATTATTAAGCAAAAACGAGTTTAGTGAAATCTTAATGATGTAATGTGTGTAGTTTCTCTCATTCACTAACACAGGGTGTTTGATAACCACCTAATGTGAGTTACTCCGTCCATCCACGAACGCGGACTCTGATGAACTTTCAGTAGTTGTCGCCCCCTTCACTCGCCGAAACAGAGTGTTTTTCCTAGCAAACATCAAACGTCGCCATGGCACAAATTTCCCCTTCCTTTCGCCGAATTTTGGACACTTTAGGGGTCATGTGACCTGTTGCTTGTTCCTTATAGGTTGTGTTTCATCCCTACTCTTAAATTTAATAGCAATTTCTAGTGTATGAGGCGTGTGTTCCACAAGATTTTCTCCTTCCCACAGTCCATCTCATTAATGCATAAGCATGTTTGAAAATGTGTATCTTAAATACCAGTGTCTATTCTCTCGTCACGTATCATGTGCGGACCAAAACATGGGCTAGCGACGAGGGTCTATCCTTGGACAATGCCACCTTTGTCGGCAAGAAACACAAAGAAGCTACCTGTGAGGGAAAGTGTTCATGTTATATATATATATATATATATATATATATATATATATATATATATATCGGGATTGCCTGTTTAGTTTCTGCACTTGTATATTTAATCATTATCCTCTAAATTTGTTATAACTTTGTTTAATTCATATTGTGGTATCTATCCGCCCTTAATTATGCGTTTAGTAAGATTTTCGCGGTTATTATTACAATGTTATGCCTAACAGGGACGGTATCATGTTCCAAATGTAATTCGCTGGAAATAAAGAACATTTTGAGTTTGTGCAATTGGACCTCTAATTTCACGAATCCGTAAAGTCACAGTATTTTATAAAATGGCCGGAAAGGTTATAAATGTATTTTTAAACCAGAGGTATATTTCTATAAATGTAGTAAAATCGTTGGGACGGTCTTCTAACATTTGCTTTCTTTGTATACTTATAAGGAAAATTATCTTCTTGGGTGGGATGGAATTTACAGCTTGTTTCCGAAGTCGCCGCGAAGTTTTTTTTTTGGGGGGGGGCAAGCATGTTGACTTTACCAGCGGTGTGTAATTTCCAGGTAGGTGTTTTATATATGGTAAGCGAGATACTTTTGGTTTCTTCTGAATGATTTTGGTCTTTCCCACTTCGAAAACTTGTTTACCCTTTTCCGAGGTTTGTTAGTAACTGTACTTTCCACTGGTCGGATAACAACCTAATTTAAGGGAAAGTTTAGTGGTGCTTCTGAGTCTTAAACCTATGTTTTGTTCAAAGATTCTTTTCCTGGAGAGATGTGATATTCACTGCAGCTGAACTTCCTCCTCAACTTGGCTTTATATTTGGATACCTGTTCATCGCTTACCCGTGTTTGTGTGGTTTACCAGAATACTTACTCTCATAATTTTTACGTTCCCAGATGTAATATGCAACCCTACCTATCAGCTTCTTAGACGTCAGTGATGCCGTTGGCTAATAAGAGATTTCCAATTATCGTGACAATCAATCAGAAAGAAAGAAGTAAAATAGGCGTTTTCTAATTTAAAAATGTAAGAATATAAAAGTACATATACAAGCATTTGTTAAATAGGCTAGCTATCAAGATCATTTTGAAACACTGACTGAAAAGGAAATTAAAAATAATACTCTAAACATAGAAGAGATAAAGTAAGGAAAGAAAAATAAACCCGACATGCAGTGCTGGAAGCGATCCTTTTATGAAGATATCAACAATTCTGCGAGGACAGAGCCATGCGTGTGTACCAGTACGCGCTTAATTATTCAGTTGCTTTTGCTCCATTTTCAGCACGTATTGGGATCTATAGGCACATAACAAAATGCTGGTTTTTAACGAACTGAAGCGCTTAAAGACGAAATTAGGATAAAAATTAGATTAGTCGTAGGCATGTCAGTAGGACCTAATCGTTCCACATTAAAAAGACAAGCAAAACGCCTACTTTTTCTAATCTTTTGAGATGAAATTTAACGGACTAAAATTAATAGGGGTACATGGGGCAGCACAGGGTACTTAATATTTTTGCATCTATATTTCACATTTGAACATTTAGAAATTGCGTTTGGGTTATGTAAATGTATTTATTATTGCATAATTACCTGAAAAACATAAATTAAATAGACACTCGCAACAAATGGGAGTAGCTATCACGCCAAGAACAAAATTTGTACATTTTCCCCGTTTCACCTCATATATTGGGCCTCCCAGGCGACCGCAAAGTGAGATTTGTCGTGGACAACACTGCGCTGGGGCGGGTTTTCTCCGGGACCTCCGGTTTCGCCCGCCATCTCAGTCCACTGGTGTTCCATCTTGATCTCATGTACCATCAGTGTCACCGCCTGCGGTGCTCTATTTGGTAAAAGCGGGCGTTGTACACTACACATTTCATTTCATTTAGGTGGGGCAGTAAGGGGTATTATTTCTTTGATCAATTTTTTATCAGTCTTTTGATTTCTTTTACATTTTGTTCACCCCTCACAATATGCACAAATAGGTACATCTTCACCACTTTTGACAAATGCACAAGAATTATGAGTCAACTTTAGGTAGCAGGGATGTCTAACCCACCCTCCTTCTGAATAATCGTGGCAGTATAGACAACCATCTTCGCCGTCTTTTGCCACTTCTTTCCTGTTACCAGCAGACAGATGACTTCTGAGACGTTTGAGTACAGGAGGATTAGGACATCTAGGCCTACCTTTGGATGATTCCCATTTTTGCTTCGCTTTCTGGCGGAGCAAGACGCTTTTTTACTGGTATTTTATTATTTTTTCTTTTTTCGCATTCAACAGCGCTTCTTTATAAGGGCATGCTGTCATTATTGTACTTTCCCCCAGTTTTCCCAATTTCTCTTGTTTTTCTGATCTATCTTTGTAATAGGTGTGATATTTTCTGAGCTGGAACTCTGGAAACTACTGCAGCTTGGCATCTCAATGTTTTCTCTCTCCATAGGTGAACCAGAGACAACGGACATCTCATAATTTGAAGGACTAACATCATCAGGAACTCCAGAAGAAAGCTCAATATCTATCGTTTTGGACAGTAGGAAATCAGCATCATCAAACACGTCGATGTTCACAGACCATATTCCTGTTTTTCGAATCCCATTGACTGCCGTGCTCATTGTTGAGGCTCGCATATAACTGGCACCAAACAATGATGCAACCTGAAACAGTGTAACGAATTTTCCTGGATTAGATCTAATCCAGGAGCGAGTTTCATTCTCATAATATTTGATTAGTGGTTTCATGAAGGAAACATCAGCGGCTGCAGACTGTGAGAACGTTTTTAACAACATAATCAGGATTATCTCGTTTCTTCTTAACGTAGCGTTCAAGAGTTGTTTGGGGCACTTGAAATTGACTAGCTGCCCTTTTGTACTCCGTTGAATCATCATTCACAGCCCCCTCCATTGAGACTGAAGACCACTCTTGCCTCTGTCACTCCTTTACGTAATTACACACTATTCCGAAATCACATGAAACATGAGTAGTCAATCATATGAATAACACAGAAAGAGCTTTACACCAGGGTCATAATGGGGTATGTTATACCCCACCCATATTGTCCCGTAATCACAAACGTAGGTTAATGCTGGTCGATGGTTCGATATTCAAGGATACCTTAGCGAAAAACATGGATTTAGAAGTAAATTAAGTGTTATATTCCTTATTAATTATTGTTTTTTATTTAAATGTAGATGTGATATACTTATATGCCTTGAAAGATATCACGAATCTTGTAAAAACTGCTTCAAACTGTATCCAACACACAACTTGCACACAACAGATTCTATTATGGCAGCCAACTGACGTGTACTAGTAACTGTGATTGAGATGACGTAGTTTTGACAGATTCCGGTAGATTGTGCCACCTACTAGATAGAAAACACGTATACCCTGTTCTGCCTCATTACCCCGATATGCCCCATGTTCCCCTTCTTCTTACGTCAACTATACCTCTTCTTACTAGCATAGCTATATAAAAATTAAGGCGAACATTAGAATGAGAAATAGAAATCGTGACAATTACGTTTCCCATTTCTGATAGCAGTAGAAAGCATTTTTATATTGCAAAACTTTGTAGCTATATCCTTTTTTAGTTTATAGAAGAGATTGTTTTCGAGATACCATGCCATTTAGCGCTGATGTTCCAACTTCAAACGATATATGTTTATAGGGCCTGGTCCATAGGGTCTTGCATACAATGGCTCTAGCACGGACAATCCCACGCTGGCATTCCAAAAATAACTCATTTTCTCTCTGGAGAGTTGAATTAAATTATCTTTTATTTAAAAGTGTACTGTCATTTGTTCCCGCTAGCTACCTGTGCTATGAAAGCTACCATGAACTACTCGTGGCATTAGCTTATACTCCATTGGTCTAAAATTATCTCTTATCTCGACATTTTTCAACAAATTCCAGGGATTGCTGGTACTGTTTTGAGACAAAATTGAGTAGAATTATGCATCTTAATAATTTATGTTTTTCCGTGTAGCTTAGGTGCTTATAAATATCGTGTCATTTTAATTTTATGAATAACTAAAAAGGGAAACATTCTGTTACAATTGGGGACGAGAAGCACATGTAGATTACTGCAATAGGCAAGAGAGAGAAGGGTTAGCTTGGATGAGAACAGGAACAATATTTCTAAGAGGGATAAGACGTAGGGAAAAGGAAAGTTGTGAATTGTGTGGGGGGAAAGAAAGCATAGAACACTATGTAACAGAATGCGAGAAGGTTGCAATGTGGAGAAAAAAGTTTGGGAGGCAAAATGGGAGAAACTAGAGAAGAAGATAGTAGCTATAAAATGTTAACGGGAAGGGAGGAAAAGAAAGTAAGAAGTATTAGTGTGTTCTTGCAGAAAATAAAAGAAAAATGAACCAGAAATTTAAAGACCATAAGAAAGGAATATGAGGGGGAAGAATGGGACTAATTAAGTAACAAGGAGGCATGGAGGTTAAGAGCTACCTGACAGAGCAGAACACCAGGGTGTCATGTAAGACAATGTAGCAGCAAAGTAAAGACTGTAGCCAAAAGTTGTAAATTGTAAAATTTTGGAATATCTAAAAAATAGTAGAATTTTTAGAGCTGTGTTCTTAAGATTTTTATATATGTATTTATGAACATCTTTTGATATTCTGCAGATTCCTATAGAACTATATTGCTTTATAATGCACTCTATGAAATTGGTATCGTTTTCTCTTGCAGTTTTACAGGAATAAACTTCCTCCTTTCGATTTAAAGTTTGAAATTCGAATGAGCCATATAGTTTCAAGTTTTATTGATAATAGTTTATCCTAAACTTAGATTCAATTTTAGCACAATCTTAGTTAATTAAATTAATTAATTAATTAATTAATTAATTAATTAATTAATTAATTAATTAATTAATTAAATAATTAATTAATTCAGAAATAGTTTAATGTGAAAATGCCTTTAAAACTTGTTAAATTAGACATTAGCTTCACTTTCTGAGAGAGAAGTGAGCAGCTGTTACGGACTGTCACGTGACCCTTTATCAGCACAGCATGGAAGGTAACTATAAATTCAAAAGATAATTTCATCATCTTCTTGTTTTTCACTTCATGGCATGTATACCCAGCGATATCCTTCCTTTAGCATTATTTTTAAGTGTGTCAGTTTAGCTACATTATTTCAACAAGTTCTTTCCACTTTTCTTTCAAATATTTTAAACTTTCACTTATATTAAAAGTTGCCATTTTCATTCTAATAGTTTCATTTGTTATTAAGTCTCTCTTCGTCTCTTCACACTTCTTAAAAATTTCATTTCTAAAGCCTGTATCCTCTTAATTGCTTTTTAGTTAATGTCCAAATCTAACTTCTGTATGCTAATATAGATACAGTCATAACTTTGTAAAGCTTTTTGTTTCTATGAGGGCTGTTCAATAAACAATGATCACATTTTTTTTGACAACGTACCTTTACTATCCTCATAATTTTGATGATCCTTCTCAAAACAGTCTCCCCTGAATGTGATGCACTTGTCCCAGCGTTTCTGCCAGTCTTCAAAGACATGCTGGAAACAGTCTTTTGAGAGATCCTTCAAAATTCTCCGTAGCCTTCACCACTGCTTCTGATAATGGATAATTTCTCCCACGAAGGCGTTTCTTCAAGTTAGAGAATAGAGAAAAGTCACATGGGGCTAAATCCAGACTATAGGAAGGGTGAGGGTGCACTTCACGTTGATTTGTGAAGGATATTCAACAACAACATTGGCAATATGCGGCCATCTTGGAATCCAGCGCGCACAAACACGTCTCATGTGTAATGTTTCTGTCACCAACGTGTGGCTGGCACCCAACGAAATGTTCAGCATTTCAGAAAATGATCTTAAGGTAATTAGTCGATACTCTCACACAATGACAGCAGCAGTGTTAATGTTTTCTTCCGTAAGAGCAGTAACTGGAGCACCGGGTCAACCTTCCTTTGAAATTGATTGTCTTCACTCTTTCAGCATTTTAAACCACCTTCGAGTTGTACTGTAGGGAAGAACTGACTCTCCATACGCCTCCTGTAACATTGTATATGCCTCATCTGAAGATCTGTTGAGACGAAAGAAGAATTTCAAAGCCACATATTGTTTCTCGCGTGTTACCTCCATTGCAGTGGTAGGCGATACTGAACATACCTGAACTTACCTGGTTCTCACAGGCGGGAACCAGGAGTACCAGCGATGAAACTACAACGGCGTGTTTGTTTCACATTAAGCTAACAGAATATAATAATATTGAATTTTAGTGCGAAATATTATGACCGTAAAAAATTAAGATCTTTCTTTATTGAACAGCCCTCGTATGTATTTATGTATTTTGTTTCTAAATGGCCTATTAATTGTTTCATAAACTCTTTGAAATTTGCATATTTATTTGTCCATATCATTCCTTATAAATCACTGCCACCCTCTGTCTTCGTCTCATCCTTCCTCTCGGCGGTGATCCACTTGGGCTTAGGTATGTAAGCTCCAAGCTTGAATCTCCGTCCCGAATCCCCTCTGTGGCGTAGAGCAGTCAGTCCCAAGTAGTTAAAATGGCTTACCTCTTCTACGTACCTTCGTTTTCATGAAGTAAATTTTCAGCTTATATTGTTCACAAATTTCACCAATTTAAAAATACATTTATGCTCGGCAGGCGTGCTATATTGAATAACAACCAAATCCTTGGCAAATAAAAATATATTTATACTTCACTTTTTTCTTTGCTGCTTTAATTATGTTCACTAGTTTCTTCCATTTCCTCAGTAGATCGAAGTATAAATATCAAACAGTGTAGGATAAGGTACCCCCTTGTCTGAAAACCTTGTCTGTAACAATTTTTGGGAAGCTCTACAACTGCTTCTCACATTTATTTTTGTGTGAAATTGGAAGCATTTTATCACTATTGTAAGTTGTGAGTATCTTCAAGCTAGTTTATTCATATTTAATAATGTACTATATGTGCACGATAAGAGGAGCGATCGGTTTCCAGTCCTCATTCGGTAAGTTTCGTTTAACTCCGTAAACATAGATGACGACTTTGAAATTTAAAATGAGCTATACACTGACATCTAGTGGCTAATACGCTAAGCTTTATAATGTCCGTCACATTTCGTTTATATCAATTTTGAGGTTAATTAGCTAAGCAGTTTACAACATGTTGGAATTAGAATTTTAGTTCGTCCTTGGCAACATATACATGTAATGAGACAGGTCAAAATGTATAAATACAGTATATACATAAAGTCAAATTGATTAAATACAATATACACAGTAAGCAGCTTTTCTATGGTTTCATGTGGTATTTGCATAGACTAATTTACTACAAGAAATATCATAATATGAATATTACAGGTTTGTGAATATACTATACTCCTAGTGCTCATTTACATGGTTATACTTCTAAAAACCATTAACCGTATAAAAACGGTGTGTATACAAAAATTTCTTAACCTTATTCTTAAAGTGTTTTAATGATGCAGCTTGTTTAAATGAATTTGGAAGTTTATTATATAACATTATCCCTTTGTAGTTAAAGCTTCCTTCATAAAGGCTCGTTTGGTGCGCTCGAATTGCCAGTTTATCCTTGTTACGAGTGTGGTGGTAATGTACAACAGCATTTACTTGAAAATGATTTATATTTATATGAACATTTGTGGATGTTATGGCTCTCGAAATTGGACACATTATTATTCGTCTACCTCCGTATAACTGTGATCTGAATGCAATTGAGCTGGCGTAGGCAAAAGTGAGGAATGTTTTCAGAGGATGCAACGTTACTTGTGATATCTTCGCTTATCTTACATGCTATTTTGCTAAACTGTGTTTTTCAAGGTTGACCATACTGCTCTCGCTTCTTCCCATCTGCCCGTTCCACAGCGTAAATCCAGCACTCAACTTATCTTACGCGCACTATACTGGAAATTTTCCATCTTGGTTATTAAGAGAAAAAATATAAAAATGATTTCATCTTGTCTTTATAAACTACGGAAACTTGTAACAAAGACATGACATCACTACTGTAGGAAATAAGTCGTTGGTATTATTAGTATATATGATATAATGACCAGTAACATCTTTCTGTAATGGCAGGGCTGCATGAAGTTTACTTTTCTCTAAGAATGTGGATGACTTCACCAGCATTGATTTGCGTCTTTTTTTTTTCTTATAATTTACGTTCTCCAACGTTAAGTCATATCGGTCGATGAGTAGAATGGATGAAATGATGCCCAAACCAGCCCAGGGTCCACAAAGCTTAGTTACCCGACATTTATCTTTCAGTATAATGAAAAACCCTGACAAAACCTTATCCAGGTAACTCACCCTGACCGAGATTCTAACTCGGGACCTCTTAAACGTGGCAGACATGCCACCATCCATGCTACCGAGGCGGGAAAATTCGCGTTAATTTTGGGTTATTTCGTCTGTCAGATATTAGGATATAAAGGAGACAATTTGTTCTGAAAGTCAAAGATTTGGAGGAAGGCCAAATTCGTTTTAAGCTCATTTCATTTTGTTCCTATTTAGTACTACAGTATTTGCTATAGTGCTTATATTATTTGTCTCTTGTTGTTTGCAGTAAATTTTATGGACGTTAAATTTTGCTTTAGAACCACATTCGCCATGTTTTCCCCCTAGCGTTGGTGCACCGCACTGAGGGAAGTTTTGGCACGTTGAACAGCTGCGCCTCGAGTTATTTATTGATTCTGGGACTTTATTCGCACGTTTTGAGCTATAAAGTTAAGCTTTAGTAAATGCAATCGAACTATGAGTTTTTCAGTTGGCAGTACCTGATTTTGTGCACCTATTGAGGAAACATAATGACGCCCTAGTCTACTGGTCGAATGAAGCGTGAGGGATTAGGCGCCGTATGGTCATTCCTGATTCTTCTAAAGTTAAGCGAAGCCTGTAATGCAGGTAATGCATTTTTAGTGCTCACACTAAGTATTTCAGAAAATATAATACTTTATAGTTTTCGTTTAGAGCTTTCGCTTTAACTGAGTGCTTCCAATATTTTCGGGATCAATTGCGAATATCTTTGCGACTGTCTATTCACGTCAATTCAGTTTTACTTTAATTACTAGGTACATAACAGGTGCAGAAGATAAAAATAGTTTGATACAACACTTCACTGGAAATACAGGGTTTCGTATCGACAAGAAAAAAATGCAAAAATGTACATATATTTTATGAGTGTTTTTCGAAATTCAAGTCCCTAAAGCTTTTCCCTTTCTTTTTAAAACATGGTATAGATATGTTGATGATATTTTTGGTGGTGTTCCTGAAAAACAAATTAATGATGCTTTAAAATTACTATATTTATGGATAAAGCTATAAAATTGACATTAAAAACTGAAATTAATAGATTTCTTCCTTTTATATATTTGAAGATAATAAGAAATAATAACAAATTAGATTTTGGTATTTATAGGAAATGTACTCATATTGATAATTACATAAACAATAAAAGTTTTAACCCTTTTTCACATAAATTTGCTGTTTTAATAGTTTCATTTATAGATTAATAAATATACCCCTGAATAAAGAAGAATTTAAAAAAAGAATATAAACATATTATTAATACTGCTTAAATTAATGGTTTTAATAATGATTTTATAAAAAAATAAGATTGAAAATTTTAAATAAAACAAGTGTTAATCATATTTCTACCCTTAAAAAACAAAGACGATTATAATTTTGAAACATTTAATTATCATTATGTAAAAAACTGAAGCTGCTGACAGTGAAGTAAACTAGGTTATTAATAATAACTAAACACTAGTAACACAAATTCACTTATCTTATTTATATCCTGGGACCGGTTTCAAAGCAAACATTTGCTTTATCCTCAGCCACTCAGCTTGACACTCACCCACTGAGTCAGGATATAAATAAGATATAAATAAGATAAGTGAAGTTGTGTTACTAGTGTTTAGTTATTAATAATTTAGTTATCATCCTTGGGTTAATAAAAATTTTCAAAATATTTTTAAGGAAGTTGGTATAACTTTAGTTCCTCAAAATAAATAGTATTAAAATTTACTACATTTTTCTAAAAAAGATAAAATTCCTAACAATACAAAATCTGGTATTCATCAATTTAATTGTTTAGATTGTGATCAGGTTTACATTTGAAAGACGAAACGTAATTTGGAAACCAGAACGAAAGAACACTTTCGTAACATTAAGTGTAAGCAAACTGACAAATCGGACGTAGCAGATCATTTTTGGTCATTTAATCATGAAATAAATACTGAAGTGAAATTATTAAAACAATTAAATGGTCCCATAGACTTAATGGTGTGGGAAAAGATGTTTATTTAAACATCGCGCAATGAATTTTGAAATGCCAGCAGTTGATTTTATTTTTAGGTTTGGTTCCTTTTCAGATGTTGTTAATACTAAAAAAACATAAGAAAGGTATGGTAACCGGTATCCTGGACAACGGAGTTTAAAGAAGTGTTGAAAGGAAGTATCAACAAAAATTTCTTAAGATAAGTGAACCCTTAGTGGCAAATATTTTTATTTGTGTAATAATGTGCATATATGTTTGTGAGTAAGATTATTTATCTATTAAACTACAATACGATTAGCAATAGGTTAGCATGCTGAACATTTAGTTGGGTTGTTTTGAAATGTAAAAATGAGTTAAAACTCGCCACAAACCTATACCAGAGCAAACAATGTGACGTTTAACGGCAAACTTTGGCTAAGTTTCCACCTTCTAGAAACCATATAACTACACAACCTATATTTCTTAAGGTCTATAAGAAAAAAAGAATTGAATATAGCACTTCACAGGATGACACAAAAAATTGTTTAAGCACTTTACACTGTTCTTTTCTCACTTCTCTTTATACTTTCAAAGTTTAAGAATTATATTCAATATTCTTGAAGGTAAGTTTAAGACAAAAGAATGTTATATCGTAAGAACATTTTGCTTCTGCAGTTTAACATGTAAAGATAATTAGCATGTGTGTTTCGGTTACAGCAGAGAAACAGAGAAGTGGTACCATTGTGGCAATTTGAAACTCAGAAAACTAAGTCGCAAAATTAAATGGTTTACGAAGATTTCTTATTTGCCAGTGTGCATTTTGAATAAATATATTTTAATTTAATCCTCCACTTCAAATCCGGAATAAAACACTCGTAAAATACACTCATACGTTTTGAGGGTTATGGTTTAAAAATCTAACTTACAGAAACCCAGTTTGAATAACTCAGACAAAGCCAGACCTTTTGCCTAGATTTGTTTACTCAATTTTGATTTGATGTGCTGTTTTTCGCAGTCCTGCTTCAACCCCCTATTTACCAGTTACATAAGTCATTGAGAATGAAACCAAACAAGGTGGAGCAAGCGGTACCACACGTGACTCGCATTGTGAGATCGGGTTTAATCATCCCAGCGACTTGGGGTTTTATGACTAAGGCAAATGCTGAGTTACTCTTCCTCATACCACGGATTTCATGTACCCAGCATACCTTCACCACTGTAGGAGTAGACGACTGTGTTCGTCAACATGTTTACTGTATTATCCTA
Source organism: Mantis religiosa (assembly GCA_030765055.1). Lineage (NCBI taxonomy): Eukaryota > Metazoa > Arthropoda > Insecta > Mantodea > Mantidae > Mantis > Mantis religiosa. Next base: position 36,317,253 of record CM060953.1, on the reverse strand, counting down.
CTGCTCGAATGGTTAACATGGATTTATCTTTGGTAATAGAATCTTCTCAGCCAGTGGAGTTCGCAGATATCACAAATGATAGACATATGTTCACTCCACATGGAGTAATCAGTGCGTTATCTGAGAGACATATGTTACCATAGTAACCGTTCCAGCAGCATGACTATAAATATTTAGTCTCCAATGTCGTTCCACATCCGCCCGAAAGGGCTAAGGCCTCTTAAGTCGTGACGGGCGGCGTCGAATGTCTTCATGACGTACATCCGAGGTTGCGGTAGTCATATGTCAGTTACAGTGTAAAGATCGTGAACAAAGCCACCGGTGCTGGAAGTTTATGTGATCGGGGATGCTGACGTTGAATACGTTTGCACTGGAAACGATTGGGATCCCGTCCCTACCAACGGGGAACGCGAATTGGTATCCTCTAGGCTCTTCGTTCTCCCATATCCTCTCATTTTAGCTGCTCTAAGATACTTCCAGAGCTCTGTGTCGTTCAACGGCAGACAGATGGCCCAGTAGCTTTCAGCTGGAAATCTCGACTCCATCAGAGGGGGGCCATTCCAGACTCCTCTGCCAAGTCGATATTTCTCCAGTTCCTCGTAGCGAAGGGCCTCTAATATAGCCTCTGAGAGTTTGGGCACAGGACCCAAACGTCTCTCATCCTGGTGATAAGGCCAGGAAGGTTTATTCGTCCGATTCTAGTCCGCTCCACGCGTGGGTGTACATACGAAAGATCCTATAGTGTGTATAGGTGCTCGATGTCCCCTCCATTACCTATGTAATTTAGTTCTACCTCTCTATATTCCATTTGTGATGAACATGTCTTGAACATGTCTTAAAAATATACCAATATACTCAAAATTATTAAAGTCAGTTTTATAAAATGCCCGGTAAACGGGGTGGCCATGCAAGTGGTCCTCATCTTCCAATCCAACGTTCAGGATATCTGTAATCTTGGAAGCGGCGCACATTTACATAAAATGTGCTGGCGCTCCATCTATTTACATCCATGCTTATTGGTTTAATACCACTTGGTTATTTCTTTGGGGCATATCAAAGCTCTTGCGTATAAGACAACAGTGGACGATCCACAAGCACTAGTAGCCAGAATAATTATGCCATATGGCGAACTTCTGCACATGCCTGAAACATTTGAGCGAGTACACTGAAGCTTAATTGGACAGTACAATGCCTGTATTCATTATGATGGTGGTCTGTTTGAACATCTTTTGTTACATATTACACTGAAGCCTTTGCATAATAAACGGTTTAACAGAACATCGTGTTACTGAGTTGTGATCTTCTTGGCAACATAGGCTCCTAGTCGAAAATTGCTCCATTCTGTCTCTTTCTTTCCTTAAGTTTATAAATAACCCTATGATACACCCTGTATATTAAAATATAGTACGTGATAAGTTATGAATTATGATAAACTTCAAACTAAAGAAGAGAGGTAATAGATTTCCGTTTATATGGCGTCAAAGAATGGTTTGATTTACTACACTCTGTTCTGTGACATGCTCTTATGGAGCTGAACCAGTTTGACATTTATGATATATGAGAAGTTTTGTAACCCTAATTGCAGAATGCATCCGATGTTATTGAAATCGGTGTACATGAAGGAAGTTTGCCACCTTTAACTCTCCCGAGTGGGTATACGTGTGTGGAACGAAGCACAAAGAGGCAAGCTGCACCTACTCACACATCACAATGACTTAGCGAAGCAGAAAGCGAGATGGACAAGCCTTTGTTGATCGTTACCTAAAGGTAAGTCCAGTTGACAAGAAAATCGATTCCTGTACCAAGCGGTTGGTTCTCTGTGTACTTAGCTCTTGTGTATGATGGACACGCGCATGCTCTCCACTACCTTTCTCTGGTACAAAATGTTAACAGATTCAGGGCTTGGAGAGTGCTAATATTCTGAAATTTAACCTGCAGTGTAAAGTATAGTTGGTAAGAAAGTGCAATAGACCGTTGGGTGGAAGCCTAAGGCACATATACTGACGTCACAAAAGTGTTGGAGACAGTCTCAATGCTCATCATTGTTTCGAAGACAATGCTTTTAAAATTATGAACTAAAGTGGCTAATACCTAATTTGAGGTTATATCCTTTATTTGAGATTTCGCTATCTTCAAAGGTTGCTACTGTCGGATAATAGCAAACAAATAAATTCCTTGACTGCTATATGCGGATGACTTAATGGTAGAATCTATGACGGTAGTAGCATTGCAGAAGGTAATAAATGAAGTCCAGAAATTCTGTGAAGAGTGGGGAATAAAAGTAAACATAAATAATTCGAAAGTTATGGTCTTCCAGAAGAGAGTTAAACTAAAAAGGGCAAAAGGGTAGAGGTGATCAATGAATTTGAATACTTTGAAGTTGAATAACAATGGAAAGTGGGGAGCACACAGGAGAAAAATTGAAGCAAAAGGAAGGGCGGCAATGGATGGGATAAAAACATGCAGATATATGATAGAAATGACAACAAAGTGGTTAGAAAGAATGTACGAAGCACTAGTTGAATCCAAAATATTGTATCTGGGGGGGGGGGGGGCACAGAGGTAAACAAAACGGTGGACCAAAACTATAGAAGGTTTTGTAAGGAGCTACTAGACTTACCAAGATCAGCAGCTAGGGAAGTAGCTTTAGTAGAATTAGGAAAGACAAGAAGAAATAGAGTAATAATTGAAAGAATAATAACATTTTGGTATAGGTGTTTGGCCAAAGAAGAAGGGGAAATTATGAAATTATGCATGAGACAGCAAAAAAGATTAGCAAACTCAAGTAGTTGGTGGGCAGAGATGGGAGGAATTATGGAAACAATGGGGATGGGAGATATATGGAGATTAGAGGAAAGGAATACAAGCGATGTGGGTAAATTAGTAAAATGCAGAATAGAAGTTATAGGAAGACAGAAAATATGGGGAAGTCTAGAAAGTATGAAATCATTAAAAATTTTACAAGCAAATAATAGAAATTGGGGACGAAAAGCATATGTAGATTACTGAAATAGGCAAGAGAGAGAAGGGTTAGCTTGGAAGAGAACAGGAATAATATATGTAAGAGAGATAAGATGTAGGGAAAGGGAAATTTGTGAATTGTATGTGGGAAAAGAAAGGATAGAACATTATGTAACAGAATGCAAGGAGCCGCCTCCGTAGCTTAGATGGTAGCGTCTCTGCCTCACGTTCAAGATGTCCCGAGTTCGAATCTCGGTCAGGGTGAGTTACCTGGATAAGGTTTTTCCTGGGGTTTTCCCTTATCCTGAAAGACGAATGTCAGGTAACTCTAAGCTCCATGGACACCGGACGCATTGAGCATCATTTAACCCATTTCATTCATCGTCCTATATGACTAAATGTTGGCGGACGTACATTAAAAAAATGCGAGGAGGTTGCAATATGGAGAAAAAAGGTTTGGGAAGGAAAATAGGAGAAAGTAGAGTAGACGATAGTAGCTATAGAAATGTTAACGGGTAGGGAGGAAAAGAATGTAAGAAGTATTGGCAAGTTCTTGCAGAATGTAAAAGAAAAATGGGACAGAAATTTAAAGAACATAAGAAAGGAAGATGAGTGGGAAGAATTGGACTAATTAAGTAATCAAGGAGGTATGGAGGTTAAGAGCTACCTGGCATAGGAAAAGATCAGGGTGGCATGTAAGCCAAGGTAGCAACAAGGTAAAGGCAAATAAATGTAGCCAAAAGTTTTAAATTTTAAAATTTTGGAATATGCACAATAAATATATCGTATTTCATGCTTTAATCCAAATGATTAAATTAATTGTAAGAT